>CM029563.1:30096874-30679843 GCA_017309665.1 Coelopa frigida | reverse complement strand
CGCATTCAGAGATTGTACTTGAGCTGGTTAAAGTTAGATCCGGCTATATTGCAAGTATTCGTGTCCAATAGAGTAAATTATATTCAAACCAATAGCGAAATTAATAGATGGAAATATATTAATACTCATTCTAATCCAGCAGATTTATTATCGAGAGGATTGTATCCAAGCGAAATTATTAATAAAACTATATGGTTTGATGGGCCCGAATATTAAAATCAGCAATTTCGGAAATACTAATTATACAAAATTAACAGCAGAAGAGATTCCTGAAATTAAGAAGGTTAAATTGATTTCGACAGTTGCAATTGAGAATTCTATGTTTCAGCGTATTAATCATAGAAATGATTTTGAATTTTTACAGAATGTTGTGGCATACGTGTTAAAATTTATAGATCGACTAGAAACAGAGTAAATAAATCATGGATAGATTACAGGAAAGATGCCTTGGTGAAGTTAGTAAAAGTAGTCCAATCAAACTAGTTTGCTGATGAATTGAATGCATTGAATTTGGATAAAGAGGTTTATGCAAAATCCAAGTTGAAAACGCTATCACCATTTATAGATGAGTCACGGTCTTATAATAGTAGGGGGGAGACTTCAAAAGTCAAATCTTTCCTTTGAGGCGAAACATCCGATTTTACTTCCCTATGAAGACGAGTGGATAAAATTGCTTATTTCACATTTACATAAGAAACATCAGGGCTTATTAGCGATAGTTCGCCAAGCTTTTTGGCCGTTAAGGGGAAAACAATTGACGCGAAAAATTGTGCATCAATGCTATAGATGTTTTAGAGCGAGTCCGAAACGGATACATCAATTGATGGGAAATTTACCACAAGATCGAGTGGTTAGAACTAGGCCCATTTTTGAACACAGGTATTGATTTTTTGGGCCCAATTAACATACACCAAAAGCTGCGAGGAAAGAGGGTAGACAAGGCTTATGTTGTTTATTTATTTACTTTGCTACATAGGCTGTTCATTTGTAAGTAGTTGCAGATTTAACTTCCGCAGCATTTATTGGAGCGCTAAAGAGATTTGTAGGAAGGCGTAGTTGTCCATTGAAAATATATTCAGACAATGGAACAAATTTTATAGGCGCTGCAAATAGTTTAAATGAACTGAATATTCTCTTTAAAAATAAACAACATGAGCATGAAGTCAATAGATTTTGTTCAGAAAGGGAAATAGAGTGGGTAAATATACCAGCTAGATCGCCTCATATTGGAGGTTTGTGGGAGGCATGCGTCAAATCGGTCAAAAAGCATTTTTATCGGGTAGTCGATGGTATATTGACATTCGAAGAAATGTGTACTTTAATGACACAAAAAGAATGTGTTTTAAATTCAAGACCACTATTACCAGCGTCGGACGATCCGAATGATTTTGAAGTTCTCACCCCCGGCCATTTTTTGATAGGTGAATCTTTCACTACATTCAGAGATGGAGTAGAGAATAGAAGTTATTCGAGTTTACGAGAACATTGGAAGTCTGTATGTTCCAATGCAGAAGAGTTTTGGAAACGATGGTCTTTAGAATATATGACGGAATTGCAAAAAATATACAAGTGGAAAAATGTTTCAATGAATATTCAACCGGGGACACTTGTGTTGTTGAAAGAAGACGATGTTCCTCCACTAAGTTGGAGAAGGGGGAGGGTCGTTAAAACCATCTTAGGAGAAGAAGGATTTTGCCGTATGGTATATGTAAGGACAAGCAATGGGGTTTCAAAGAGATCGATCCACAATGTTTGTCCTTTTCCTATCATAGATGAGGGCAAGGGTATTGACACCCCCGTAGATAGAGAAAAACGAAGATCTCCTAGATTAAAAAATAAAAACTTATGGTAGATGTAAGGACAAGCAATGGGGTTTCAAAGAGATCGATCCACAATGTTTGTCCTTTTCCTATCATAGATGAGGGCAAGGGTATTGACACCCCCGTAGATAGAGAAAAACGAAGATTAAAAAATAAAAACTGCATGCTAACTATTTTAAGTTTGTTGACAATTATACCACAGTTAGTATTTAGTCTTAAAATAGAGATGCTGAAGGACCACTCTGGATTGTTTTTCGAGAATCAAGGAATTGTCGGTTTGCAGAAGTCATCGTGGAGTATTGTGGCTTATGTCAACTGTCATTATGTGGTGTCATGGATGAGGAACATGCCGAGATGTTACAGAATGCTGTGAAAAGGGGTATACATAATCAAGGGATAATCAAGGAATTGTCGGTTTGCAGAAGTCATCGTGGAGTATTGTGGCTTATGTCAACTGTCATTATGTGGTGTCATGGATGAGGAACATGCCGAGATGTTACAGAATGCTGTGAAAAGAGGTATACAGAAGCAGCAGCAAGTAGAAGGCATCATCAGGAACATGTCCTCAATAGAAGATGTAACAGCGAATGTTATTAAATATCAACACAACTTTTTGGAAAAGCAGTTGCAGAAAATAAAATTTAATTTTAAACAAGTTGATACTGAACTAAATAAGACAGTAGCACATTCGATGGTTAATTCTGCAATCCTCTTTACGATGCTAATGATGGATGACTTTGAACGGTTTCAAGAGGACATTAAGGAAGCTCTATTGAAGATCAGTCATGAAGGCGCTCGTCAACATATAATCACATATGAAAGGCTACAAAACCATTTGGGCAAGATTATTATGCAGCTTCCAGATGGCTTAAGAATTCCAGATCGTCGTGCCAGCAAAGTTTTAAAGGTGACTGAAATTTCTGCGAGGAATACAGCGGAGTTCATTATTTTTGAAATAAAAATACCGCTAATTCATAAGGATACCTTCAACATCTTCGAAGTGTATCTAAGTAAAAGAATAGATTAGCTTTAATTGAGTTTAGCTTTAATTGAGTGTTTTCCAATGAAAACAATTGAGCGATCAGGGCTTAGTGTAGGTGTATATAAGGATCGTCGGGAAAGTCTCCACTTTGCTGTGTGGAAGGGTCCCGAACCCATCCGAAGTTTTGCCGACGATCACTTGCAATTTGGATACCATAGGTGAGAGATCGCGTACGAAAGTAAATAAAACAAATTTACTGCCCCAAACATTTTGTTTTGTGTTTTGATTTCCACACATAGACCAGAAACGCCAGATTGTCTGCTTTTCCGCCGCTTTATTTGGATTTCAATTTCGCCATCAACTCAACCAGCATCAACCCACGAACAGCCGACGGCAATTTTCCTGCTAGAAGAACAACCAGCAACCCCCGCTACTAAGCCAACTAAACATTGGCCCTCGAGCCGGATCTTCAAGCAGTTCTAAACAGCCACAGCAGAAAAAAAAGGTGCGTGGTACAATAATAATAGTAATTTGGTGTCAGTCGCGATTTAATAAAAATAAAAATCCGCGCGAAAAATAAATTTTCGTGTTTGCAAAAAATTGCAAACAAACGCGAACCCAAACTCAATTCGCCGTCGCCACTCATTTGTCGTTTGTTAGAAGAGAGTGAGACCTACACTCACATATTCTTTTCTCCTACCGTTGTGCACAGTGGGTCAACTCGACTAAATCAAACTGTCCAACGATTTTTGAATTTAACCAATTGTGGTTAATACAGTTTTTCTCGCGAGTGAACAATTTCGTGTGCTTATTTTGGTAAATCGAATACCAAAATAAGTAAAGCAATTGTGCGAAAAAACATTTCGAGCATTGTAAAGAAAAAGCTCAAAAACCAAATCTGCCTTGACTCTCGATTTTCGATCGAAGCAAGCAGTGTGACGACATACTCACAGTCTCTTCTCTCAACCAAGCCGACACCAAGCGCTTCAAGTGCGCTCCCTCCACCACCGCGATCTCCCACAAAAAGTCGCTCCCTCATCTCCAAAGGGACGACTCTCTATCTTTGTCTGTCTTACGTGCACGACATAATAAAAAATTGTTCTCTCAGTTTTTCCCACACAAACTCACAAAAATTCAGCCGAAATATTTATTGTGTTTGGCGACGTCGCTATCAAGACAATTGGAAGAAAGAGTGCAACAGGTGCACACGTACACACGTACACAAAGTGAGAGTACTCGGAAGTCTCCCACTCAACACCAGCAGAGCAACAAGAGAGTGTACACCCAAAGAAAAAAGGTTCGACAACTCACCTTAAATTTCTCGAGTACACCCGAAAAAAAAAGTTAGTAAAGTTGCATAAAATAAAATATATATTAAAAAAAAAAAATTTTTTATTTTATATTATAATTATATTTTATATATATTTTATAAATTTATAAAATCTTTGCTGTGTTGGCCTGAGTGATTACTCAGAAGAAATTTTTCGATTTTTTTGAAATTTTGAGTTTCTTTTATATATAAAACTTTTTGAAAATTTATAGAAAAGTTATACTTTTTGCCTCCGTTTGTTTCCTACGAACAAAATTATCGTTGTCCATCGAATCACTTTGAATTCAAATATAAATTAGTCCGTGATAACAGCAAATTTAAATTGCAACATGTCCGCTTACGAAATGTTCATTCGCGTCACCGACGATGTAATTATTTTTGAGTCTGAATTCAATTCAACTCCAGCGTCCGAACACTCGCCTTTCACTCTTGAAGTGCAAAAGGACGAGTTGAAATCGATGTGGCTAGATGTCAAGTCGTCATATGAGACGGTTTTACATCGACGATCCACTGCCAAAGCCGACGATGAGGCTACAGATTTAACGACTCTTAAAGTCAAGTATCGGACTTGTTATGATACCTATGTCCGATGTATGGGCAAGATGGGTCAATTGATCCAAGAGCTCAGCAGATCAACTTCCGAACCCAAGGAAATTGATCCCTTTAGTCATGTCAAACCATAACATCAATCTGCCTCCAGTAGATACGGATGTCTTTTATGGGGATTATCTGTCCTGGCCGTCCTTCCGCGATATGTTCACCGCGATTTACATTTGTAATCAGCGGCTGACTCCGGTAGAGAAGCTCTACCACTTAAATCAAAAAACTCGTGGAGAGGCGAAAGAAATTGTTAAAAAATCGCCTTTAACTCATGACGGTTTCGCTACCGCTTGGCAAAATCTCGCCGACCGGTATGAAAATAAAAGAATTCTAGTAAACAGTCAACTCAAAGTTCTGTTTAATCTCCCAGTGGTCCAGGTGGAATCAGGAAATTCCATCAAAAGGCTGCAACGGGATATAAACAATTGCATTTCGGCGTTGCAATTGTATGATATTAATATCACCAATTGGGACGCCATCTTTGTTTATCTGTGCTCCACGCGGCTACCTGAGACCACTCTTTCGATATGGGAGCAAAGCATTGTCGCTAAGTCCGAGATCCCACGGTGGGCGGATATGGACATTTTCATGACAAGCCGTTTCCAGACGTTGGAAACGGTATTAGATATTCGAAGTGCGTCGAATAGCAAGCCGGTTGCAAAGGCCACGGCTTCCAATAATAATACCGCCTCGAGGAGAGTGAATATTCACCACGCAAATGTCAACAATATGACATCTTGTAAGTTGTGTTCTAATGCTCACGGTATTAGAACATGTCCTCGATTTCTTGAGATGACAACAAAGAACAGGTTTGCAACCGTCCGAAGGTTGAACTTGTGCCTGAATTGTTTGTCATATTCGCATCAAGCGCGAGATTGTAAAAGTGCGTTCAATTGTCGCATGTGTAAACAACGCCATCATACCCTTTTACATCGCGATGTTTCCCATTCGTCGACTTCGACCAGGGAGGCTCGCGCCCGTCCACCTCACAGGGTGTGCAACAGCTTCCGAGCAGTCATACTGCTCAAGTTCACAGCCATGGAGGTCCCTCAAGACAGTCTACGTCCAATGACTCTGAAATAGTTCAGAGTCACTTTGCGCGGGGGTCAACAAAAGTGCTCCTGGGTACTGCGATGGTGACGATTTGTCACAATGGAGTCGAGTACGAAGCCAGAGCTCTGATTGATCCAGGTTCGGAAGGAACCTTTATTTCAGAACGATTACGAAACGTTCTTAAGATCCCCCACACAAATATTAGTGCACAAATATCTGGCTTAAGTGCGAAAGTTTCCGCTCAAGTTACGAAACGGTGTACTGTGGTAATAGGTTCTCCGAAGGATTCGAGCTTCAGAATTAAAGCATCGGCTTTAATTCTATCTCAGTTAACCGGAGACTTACCAACAACTTCGATTGTTCGTTCCGTGGTCGATCAACTACCTAGTCTGAATTTAGCAGACAAGAATTTCCACAAAAGTGGAAAGGTCGACGTTTTGATTGGTGGGGACTTATACCCACAAATCCTTCTCGATGGTGTTCGACATCAAGTTGTCGAACACTTGATAGCTCAGGAAACAGTCTTCGGGTGGATTCTGACAGGTCCGCTACCTGGTAAACAATCCACAAAAACTATTGTTTCCTATCACACGGAAGTTTCCTTAGATAAGTTGATATCTAAGTTTTGGGAGTTAGAAGAAATTCCGAAGAAAATCTTCTTAACTCCAGATGAAAGGTTTTGCGAAGACCATTATGCAAAGACTACAAGACGTCTTTCTAATGGTCGCTACATAGTATCGCTTCCTTTTCGGCCAGAGTTCCCATCGGGGATTAGTCTGGGCCAATCTCGCTTTTGCGCGAAACGCCAGTTTGCTCGCAGTGAAATAAAGCTGCGACAAACGCCTGACACGAATGTCAAATATAACAATGTGCTGAAAGAATATCTTCAGCTAGGACACATGGAAAGGGTATCCAGACCCAATCCAGAAACCCCTTCCAAATACTACTATCTGCCTCATCATGCGGTAGTGAAGCCAGATAGTACCACCACGAATCTGCGAGTGGTGTTCAACGCTTCTTGTCAATCTTCGAATGGAGTCAGTTTGAACGATGTTTTGCTTCCTGGCCCTATTCTCCAAACAGATTTGACGTTGCTCATTTTGAAATGGAGGTTTTATAAATACGTTTTCAATGCTGACATTGAAAAAATGTATCGACAAATCGTAGTCGATCCAAAACATACTCTATTTCAGCGAATACTTTTTCGTGAATCGCCTCATGGCGAAATTCACGACTATGAGCTAAAGACCGTTACATTCGGTTTAAACTGCGCTCCATATCTCGCAATCAGAACGCTCAACCAGTTAGCTGAAGATGTCAGTGATACATGTAAATTGGCTTCGTTTGTCTTGAAGAATTGCATGTACGTTGATGATGTCTTAACAGGTGCCCATGACATTCCAAGCGCGATCTTAATACGAGATGAAGTTGCTCTCGTATTGAAGTGAGCTGGTTTCGAACTTCGAAAATGGACTTCAAACTGTATTGACATTTTGAAGGACATAGCAAAAGATCATTTGCTCAGCGAAGACTTCCTGGAGTTCGATGACTCCAGCATAGCGAAAACCTTAGGAATAAGGTGGAATGCCCGGGTTGATAGTTTCCATTTTGTGGCGAAGCCCGTGGAATTGAGCATGACCCCGACAAAGCGTAGCGTTTTATCAACGATAGCGAGACTTTTCGATCCCGCCGGTTGGATTAGTCCAGTTGTTGTTTCAGCAAAAATCCTGATGCAACAGATCTGGTTTGAAAAAACAGATTGGGACGAGGAATTATCATCAGCGACAAGAAGTCAATGGAATATTTTTGTGGATAATTTAGTCCACATTAATACAATCAGTATACCCCGATGGGTAGACTTTGCACCATGGAAACGCGTTCAGTTTCATGGCTTCTGTGATGCTTCGGAGAAAGCCTATGCTGCAGAGTTATACATTCGCATAGAAGATTCTGAAGAACAAACTTCTACTCACTTAATCTCGTCAAAAACAAAAGTAGCTCCACTCAAGACAGTGTCATTACCGCGTTTAGAACTTTGTGGTGCGACACTATTAGCGGATTTAATAGAAGCGCTATTACCGCATTTCAATTGTGAAAGCCATGAAGTCTACATGTGCACCGATTCCACTATACTTCTGGCATGGCTAAAGAAGCCTCCTTCCACTTGGACTACTTTTGTTGCAAATCGGGTATCTAAGATCTTAGAAAAAGTCGGAACAAATAATTGGTTCCATGTTGAGTCCAGGGAAAACCCGGCAGACTTGGGAAGTCGGGGAGTTTCTGCTCAGGACCTAAGTCAACACGAATTGTGGTGGAAGGGACCATCTTGGTTGAGAGAAAGTTCGGAAAGATGGCCGAAATATCGTAAAGAAATAAACTCCAATATTGAGTTGGAAGCCAGACCAGTGCGCGTGCACTTCACTTACTTTTCGGACTTTGATGATGTTCTCGAACGTTTCTCGTCCTTAGCTAGAGCTCTCCGAGTATTAGCATATGTTTTTCGGTTCTATCACCGAGTGAAAGGAACCATTACAACAGGTTTCACAACACAATTGTCGTCCGAGGAAATAAACTTCGTGAAACGAAGATTGATCGTTACCAATCAGAAAGTTCACTTTCCCGAAGAATACCGAAGTCTCTTGGCTAAAGCTCCAGTACGATCGAAAAGTACAATCTTACCTTTGAATCCTTTTCTGGATTCTCAAGACGTTATTCGGGTAGGAGGCCGATTAGCAAGATGTCCGAACCTGTCATATGGAGAAAGGTGTCCGATAATTTTGCCATATAATTGTCGTCTTTCTAAACTGATAACTCAATTCGTTCATGAGATCAGTTTACACGGTGGGAATCAGCTGGTTTTGCGTTTAATCCGTATGGAATACTGGATTCCAAAAATTAAAAACTTGATAAAAACCACGATTCATTCATGCAAAATTTGTGTTGTTTATAAAAAGAAACAACGTACCCAACTCATGGCGGCGTTACCTCCGGAACGCACCATGATTGGAAGACCATTTTCGTCAACTGGGATCGACTTTGCAGGTCCATTTGACATTAAAAACTATACCGGTCGAGCATGCCTTATAACAAAGGGTTATGTGTGCGTTTTTGTGTGCTTTGCAACAAAAGCAATTCATTTGGAATGCACAAGTGATTTATCGACAGTCACTTTTCTAGCGGCGTTTTCAAGATTCGCAAGTCGCCGAGGATGTCCTTCGGACATTTATTCAGACAACGGAACGAATTTCGTTGGAGCTTCGAAAGAGTTTAAAAAGGACTTTCGACTTTGCCTCAAAGCCTCGAGCGAGGTGGTGAGCAATAATTTCGCTCATCACCAACTGAAATGGCATTTTATCCCTGCCGGAGCGCCTCATATGGGAGGACTTTGGGAAGCGGGAGTTAAGAGTTTCAAAACTCATTTTCGCAAGATTGCAGGTGGAATGAAGTACACCTTTGAAGAATTTTCCACGCTGCTGGCACGAATTGAGGCGTGTTTGAATTCAAGACCCTTAAGTCCCATCTCCGAGAATATTGGTGACGTAACTCCTTTAACTCCAGGGCACTTCTTGATTGGAGGCCCAATACTAGCACGCGCTGAGCCTAAACTACAGCCAACGCTGCTTCGATTTTAAACCGATGGCAAAAGCTTAAAGCTTTACACCAAGAATTCTGTCGAAGATGGAAGACAGAATACTTAATCGAACTCCACAAACGATATAAGTGGAAATTTCCAACGCGCAATATGCAAATCAACGACATGGTGGTTGTGCGAGAAGAGAATCTCCCCCCCAATGAGTGGCGACTCGGGCGTGTTATTCGTCTTCGACAAGGTGATGATATGAGAACTCGGGTCGCGGAAATTAGAACCGAGCGGGGAACGATTACTCGCCCGATTGTTAAGCTCGTCGTTCTCCCAAACTAGATGATCCAATTGATCCATCTTTTAAGTCCGTTTGTTTATGTTTACAATTTTTTCGTAGATGGGTAGAGCCGGAAAATATGCTAACCAACAATCGTCGAGGAAGGCGAAAAAAGGTGCTTGTCGTGTTTGCCAGGGCAAACATCCCTTGCGTTTGTGTACGGTGTTTCAGGCAATGGGACTCGAGGAGAGATTACGGACAGTAGCGCTATATCGCTACTGCTCGAACTGTTTCTCCCCGAATCACTTCCTGAACCACTGTGATGACACGTACAGGTGTAACACTTGTAGGGGCAAGCACCACTCAATGCTGCACGGCCAGTCGGAAGAAGACATAAGGCACTCTGAATCTTCGCGGACCGTAGAGAGTCTCCGTGAACTCAGGGAAAGATCTCCTGAGTCACGTGATCCCCGGGGTGACGGGGTCGAGGGCGGTTTCCTCTCAGAGGGGGAGTCGGTGATCCAAAGGCGATCCTGGAATTCCCTCCGGGAGGAATCGACCGGGGATGGAGGGCTGGAGATTGAAGCGCTCGCTGAGGAAGATCCTCACCGTCCCGCGGAAGAGCAACCTTCTCTCCCCCCTCCATGCACCGAGCTCGTGAATCCTTCTGCGAGTTCGGTGCGACGGAACGATGGCGCCAGTCACGAGGCTGAGTCTCGTCGCTTCCGTCCCCCAGTACACGCTGACCGCAGGAGAACGGGGCGTATGGATCAGCAATCGCTGCGCCCTCGGAGACCACGCCCGCGCAAGACAGTGTCAGAGCGCAGAGAGAGACCTCGACAATTTCGAGGCGACGCGAGGCGCCGCATCCGACCGACCGCGGCTCTGATGTCGACACAGCCAATAGTTGCGATAAAACCGACAGCTATGGTAAAGATCTAACATCGGGGCCAGACGCAGATAGTGCGGGCTCTGATCGACTCATGCTGTTCGACGTCGCTCATTTCCAAAAAACTGGCATGGCAGATGCGTCTACCCCAAACCCAGATGGGCCAGGGAAGGGTGTGTAGTTTGAGCGTCCGGGGTCGTTTACCCGACATGGAGCCACTACACCTGACTGCCAACATCACCAACCGACTGCCAGACGACTACCCATCTCAAACGTTGGACGCTCGTACCGGCAGGCCGTTCGCCCACATCCAACTGGCGGATCCGACCTTTTTTAAAAGGGGCCCTGTGGATTTAGTGATCGGTGTTGACGTCACCTCACGGCTAATGGAACCAGGGTTCATGACTCCAATGGGAGGACAATTGATGGCCCAAGATAGCCGATTAGGGTGGCTTGTCTCCGGCACGGCCTTTAAATAGGAGCGACACCAAATTAATTATTTACTTTGTACCACGCCCTGAAATATAATAATTTATAATGAATTTTGAAATCAAATGTATTTAATATATTATCTTAGACTCTTTTTGCAGTGACGCTGCAAGGTGGGCGGCAATGTTTACGCCAAAACACCTAAAGTAAAAGAATAGATTAGCTTTAATTGAGTTTAGCTTTAATTGAGTGTTTTCCAATGAAAACAATTGAGCGATCAGGGCTTAGTGTAGGTGTATATAAGGATCGTCGGGAAAGTCTCCACTTTGCTGTGTGGAAGGGTCCCGAACCCATCCGAAGTTTTGCCGACGATCACTTGCAATTTGGATACCATAGGTGAGAGATCGCGTACGAAAGTAAATAAAACAAATTTACTGCCTCAAACATTTTGTTTTGTGTTTTGATTTCCACACATAGACCAGAAACGCCAGATTGTCTGCTTTTCCGCCGCTTTATTTGGATTTCAATTTCGCCATCAACTCAACCAGCATCAACCCACGAACAGCCGACGGCAATTTTCCTGCTAGAAGAACAACCAGCAACCCCCGCTACTAAGCCAGCTAAACAGTATCCATATCCAATTGTATATGCGAATCGTTTTGTTAGCATAGTTACCCAGTTTCATCACTTATTACTGAGTAATTCAAGAACGAAATATTATAATTTGAGAGACATTGATTTTCTTAAATGCAAAAAGCTAGAAGATTTATGGCTATGTCGTCAAACGCATCCAATATTGAATATCGGTCAGCGAGAAATTTGCGAAATTCAACTCTTGATGAAAGCAAAAAATATGTCTGAAAACTGTGTTATTGAAATAGAGAAATAGAGGAAACATAAAAATAAAATCATCATCCTCAGGTTATACGGCGAATTTAGAGGTTCTTATTATACCTAAAATAATTTCCGAATTACCAGCAAGGAGGGTAGCATCGGAAAAACTCGATGAAGATCTAATATTAGCTGATCCAAAATATTATATAACCAGTAAAATTGATCTGCTCATTGGAGCAGATTTATTTTACGATCTTCTTGAGGATGGGAAACTTCGACTAAAGGGTAGTAATGTATTGTTACAGAAAACAAAGCTAGGATGGATTAGCTCGTTTAGATACAGATAGGGGTTAGTTCCTATTTAGAAGAATCTTTAGATACTCAGTTGAAAAAATTTTGGGAGTTAGAAGAGGTCGAGAAACTTGTAAAACTAACAAAATCAGAAAAAGAATGTGAAGATATGTTCAAGGAAACTGTAAAGAAAGCTAGCGATGGCAAATTTATAGTGGATCTTCCATTTAAGGGTAATAAGTTAAATTTAGGAAATTCGGAATATATTGCGAAACGACGATTTTTTGCAATTGAACGAAAATTAAACAAAGATAATGAAATAAAAAATTAATATCATGACTTTATGAAAAAATATTTAGAAATGGGCCATATGGAATTGGTTAGATCAAAGAAAGATTTAAATACAGGGTATTACTTGCCTCACCATTATGTGTTGCGACCAGACAGCACGTCAACAAAATTGAGAGTGGTGTTCGATGCGTCTTGCAAAACAACCGCAAATGTTTCACTGAATGATATGCTTCATACTGGACCAAGACTCCAGGAAGATATTTTCAATATTTTGATTAGATTTAGGAAACATACGTTTGTTATTACAGGCGACATTGAGAAAATGTATAGGCAGATTTGGGTGAATGAAGCTCATCATAAATTTCAAAAAATCTTCTGGCGATGGGATTCGTCTTCTGCGTTACAAACGTATCAATTAAAAACAGTAACTTATGGCACTTCATCTGCACCATATTTAGCAGTGAAATGTTTACAAGAAGCTGCCGAATCAGTCAGAGAACAATGGCCAGATGTAGCAGATGTCATTAAATCCGATTTTTATATGGATGACATAATGACCGGAAGTGACTCTTTGCCGGAGTTAATGTCTCTTCAACAACAAATTTATAGTACTCTAAAGAGTCACGGATTTCCTCTGAGAAAGTGGTGTGGACCTTTTGAAAAACTTTCCCCAAGAAGATTGCGAAATATCGGTAGATTTAGATAAGGATTCGGGAAATAATATTAAAGCTTTGGGAATGGCTTGGATTCCATCGAAAGATCAAATATTCATCAAGTCCAGCTGGGATGTTTCTTTTAAAAAGACAAAAAGAAACATTCTAGCTGACTTCGCGAGATTATTTGATCCTCTCGGTCTATTAGGTCCAGTGGTAGTAATCGCAAAGATATTATTGCAAGAATTATGGAAGTTAAAGATAGATTGGGATTTAGAAATACCGGAAGAGATAGGAAGTTTGTGGCAACGTTTCAGAGGCGAATTGAATTTGTTGGGTAAAATAAAGTTGCCAAAAATCAATTGAACTGCACGGGTTTTGTGACGCTTCAATGAAAGCATATGGAGCGGTTGTATATATGGAATCCGTAAATGAAGCAGGTGAAATTGTTACAAAGTTGGTAGCTTCCAAATCAAGAGTAGCACCAGTGAAAATTGTAACAATTCCTCGCTTAGAACTTTGCGCGTCTGTTTTGTTGGTCGATTTAATGAATAAGGTAGTTGGGAGTTTGAAAATGAATTTGGCAAATATATTTTACTTTTCGCATTCAGAGATTGTACTTAGCTGGTTAAAGTTAGATCCGGCTATATTGCAAGTATTCGTGTCCAATAGAGTAAATTATATTCAAACCAATAGCGAAATTAATAGATGGAAATATATTAATACTCATTCTAATCCAGCAGATTTATTATCGAGAGGATTGTATCCAAGCGAAATTATTAATAAAACTATATGGTTTGATGGGCCCGAAATATTAAAATCAGAAATTTCGGAAAATACTAATTATACAAAATTAACAGCAGAAGAGATTCCTGAAATTAAGAAGGTTAAATTGATTTCGACAGTTGCAATTGAGAATTCTATGTTTCAGCGTATTAATCATAGAAATGATTTTGAATTTTTACTGAATGTTGTGGCATACGTGTTAAAATTTATAGATCGACTAAGAAACAGAGTAAATAAATCATGGATAGATTACAGGAAAGATGCCTTGGTGAAGTTAGTAAAAGTAGTCCAATCAAACTAGTTTGCTGATGAATTGAAGGCATTGAATTTGGATAAAGAGGTTTATGCAAAATCCAAGTTGAAAACGCTATCACCATTTATAGATGAGCACGGTCTTATAAGAGTAAAGAGGAAAGAGGGTAGACAAGGCTTATGTTTGTTTATTTATTTACTTTGCTACAAAGGCTGTTCATTTGGAAGTAATTGCAGATTTAACTTCCGCAGCATTTATTGGAGCGCTAAAGAGATTTGTAGGAAGGCGTAGTTGTCCATTGAAAATATATTCAGACAATGGAACAAATTTTATAGGCGCTGCAAATAGTTTAAATGAACTGAATATTCTCTTTAAAAATAAACAACATGAGCATGAAGTCAATAGATTTTGTTCAGAAAGGGAAATAGAGTGGGTAAATATACCAGCTAGATCGCCTCATATTGGAGGTTTGTGGGAGGCATGCGTCAAATCGGTCAAAAAGCATTTTTATCGGGTAGTCGATGGTATATTGACATTCGAAGAAATGTGTACTTTAATGACACAAAAAGAATGTGTTTTAAATTCAAGACCACTATTACCAGCGTCGGACGATCCGAATGATTTTGAAGTTCTCACCCCCGGCCATTTTTTGATAGGTGAATCTTTCACTAAATTCAGAGATGGAGTAGAGAATAGAAGTTATTCGGGTTTACGAGAACATTGGAAGTCTGTATGTTCCAATCCAGAAGTGTTTTGGAAACGATGGTCTTTAGAATATATGACGGAATTGCAAAAAATATACAAGTGGAAAAATGTTTCAATGAATATTCAACCGGGGACACTTGTGTTGTTGAAAGAAGACGATGTTCCTCCACTAAGTTGGAGAAGGGGGAGGGTCGTTAAAACCATCTTAGGAGAAGAAGGATTTTGCCGTATGGTATATGTAAGGACAAGCAATGGGGTTTCAAAGAGATCGATCCACAATGTTTGTCCTTTTCCTATCATATATGAGGGCAAGGGTATTGACACCCCCGTAGATAGAGAAAAACGAAGATCTCCTAGATTAAAAAATAAAAACTTATGGTAGATGTAAGGACAAGCAATGGGGTTTCAAAGAGATCGATCCACAATGTTTGTCCTTTTCCTATCATAGATGAGGGCAAGGGTATTGACACCTCCGTAGATAGAGAAAAACGAAGATCTCCTAGATTAAAAAATAAAAACTGCATGCTAACTATTTTAAGTTTGTTGACAATTATACCACAGTTAGTATTTAGTCTTAAAATAGAGATGCTGAAGGACCACTCCGGATTGTTTTTCGAGAATCAAGGAATTGTCGGTTTGCAGAAGTCATCGTGGAGTATTGTGGCTTATGTCAACTGTCATTATGTGGTGTCATGGATGAGGAACATGCCGAGATGTTACAGAATGCTGTGAAAAGAGGTATACATAATCAAGGGATAATCAAGGAATTGTCGGTTTGCAGAAGTCATCGTGGAGTATTGTGGCTTATGTCAACTGTCATTATGTGGTGTCATGGATGAGGAACATGCCGAGATGTTACAGAATGCTGTGAAAAGAGGTATACAGATGCAGCAGCAAGTAGAAGGCATCATCAGGAATATGTCCTCAATAGAAGATGTAACAGCGAATGTTATTAAAAATCAACACAACTTTTGGGAAAAGCAGTTGGAGAAAAAAAAAATTTAATTTTAAACAAGTTGATACTGAACTAAATAAGACAGTAGCACATTCGATGCTTAATTCTGCAATCCTCTTTACAATGCTAATGATGGATGACTTTGAACGGTTTCAAGAGGACATTAAGGAAGCTCTATTGAAGATCAGTCATGAAGGCGCTCGTCAACATATAATCACATATGAACAGCTACAAAACCATTTGGGCAAAGATTATTATGCAGCTTCCAGATGGCTTAAGAATTCCAGATCGTCGTGCCAGCAAAGTTTTAAAGGTGACTGAAATTTCTGCGAGGAATACAGCGGAGTTCATTATTTTTGAAATAAAAATACCGCTAATTCATAAGGATACCTTCAACATCTTCGAAGTGTATCCATATCCAATTGTATATGCGAATCGTTTTGTTAGCATAGTTACCCAGTTTCATCACTTATTACTGAGTAATTCAAGAACGAAATATTATAATTTGAGAGACATTGATTTTCTTAAATGCAAAAAGCTAGAAGATTTATGGCTATGTCGTCATCCGCATCCAATATTGAATATCGGTCAGCGAGAAATTTGCGAAATTCAACTCTTGATGAAAGCAAAAAATATGTCTGAAAACTGTGTTATTGAAATAGAGAAATAGAGGAAACATAAAAATAAAATCATCATCCTCAGGTTATACGGCGAATTTAGAGGTTCTTATTATACCTAAAATAATTTCCGAATTACCAGCAAGGAGGGTGGCATCGGAAAAACTCGATGAAGATCTAATATTAGCTGATCCAAAATATTATATACCCAGTAAAATTGATCTGCTCATTGGAGCAGATTTATTTTACGATCTTCTTGAGGATGGGAAACTTCGACTAAAGGATAGTAATGTATTGTTACAGAAAACAAAGCTAGGATGGATTAGCTCGTTTAGATACAGACCTTCCGATTTATTGAGGGGTTAGTTCCTATTTAGAAGAATCTTTAGATACTCAGTTGAAAAAATTTTGGGAGTTAGAAGAGGTCGAGAAACTTGTAAAACTAACAAAATCAGAAAAAGAATGTGAAGATATGTTCAAGGAAACTGTAAAGAAAGCTAGCGATGGCAAATTTATAGTGGATCTTCCATTTAAGGGTAATAAGTTAAATTTAGGAAATTCGGAATATATTGCGAAACGACGATTTTTTGCAATTGAACGAAAATTAAACAAAGATAATGAAATAAAAAATCAATATCATTACTTTATGAAAAAATATTTAGAAATGGGCCATATGGAATTGGTTAGATCAAAGAAAGATTTAAATACAGGGTATTACTTGCCTCACCATTATGTGTTGCGACCAGACAGCACGTCAACAAAATTGAGAGTGGTGTTCGATGCGTCTTGCAAAACAACCGCAAATGTTTCACTGAATGATATGCTTCATACTGGACCAAGACTCCAGGAAGATATTTTCAATATTTTGATTAGATTTAGGAAACATACGTTTGTTATTACAGGCGACATTGAGAAAATGTATAGGCAGATTTGGGTGAATGAAGCTCATCATAAATTTCAAAAAATCTTCTGGCGATGGGATTCGTCTTCTGCGTTACAAACGTATCAATTAAAAACAGTAACTTATGGCACTTCATCTGCACCATATTTAGCAGTGAAATGTTTACAAGAAGCTGCCGAATCAGTCAGAGAACAATGGCCAGATGTAGCAGATGTCATTAAATCCGATTTTTATATGGATGACATAATGACCGGAAGTGACTCTTTGCCGGAGTTAATGTCTCTTCAACAACAAATTTATAGTACTCTATAAGACGTCACGGATTTCCTCTGAGAAAGTGGTGTGCAAATCACTCGGACCTTTTGAAAAACTTTCCCCAAGAAGATTGCGAAATATCGGTAGATTTAGATAAGGATTCGGGAAATAATATAAAAGCTTTGGGAATGGCTTGGATTCCATCGAAAGATCAAATATTCATCAAGTCCAGCTGGGATGTTTCTTTTAAAAAGACAAAAAGAAACATTCTAGCTGACTTCGCGAGATTATTTGATCCTCTCGGTCTATTAGGTCCAGTGGTAGTAATCGCAAAGATATTATTGCAAGAATTATGGAAGTTAAAGATAGATTGGGATTAGAAATACCGGAAGAGATAGGAAGTTTGTGGCAACGTTTCAGAGGCGAATTGAATTTGTTGGGTAAAATAAAGTTGCCGAGACATATAGTCGTCAAAACCAAAAATCAATTGAACTGCACGGGTTTTGTGACGCTTCAATGAAAGCATATGGAGCGGTTGTATATATGAAATCCGTAAATGAAGCAGGTGAAATTGTTACAAAGTTGGTAGCTTCCAAATCAAGAGTAGCACCAGTGAAAATTGTAACAATTCCTCGATTAGAACTTTGCGCGTCTGTTTTGTTGGTCGATTTAATGAATAAGGTAGTTGGGAGTTTGAAAATGGATTTGACAAATATATTTTACTTTTCGGATTCAGAGATTGTACTTAGCTGGTTAAAGTTAGATCCGGCTATATTGCAAGTATTCGTATCCAATAGAGTAAATTATATTCAAACCAATAGTGAAATTAATAGATGGAAATATATTAATACTCATTCTAATCCAGCAGATTTATTATCGAGAGGATTGTATCCAAGCGAAATTATTAATAAAACTATATGGTTTGATGGGCCCGAAATATTAAAATCAGAAATTTCGGAAAATAGTAATTATACAAAATTAACAGCAGAAGAGATTCCTGAAATTAAGAAGGTTAAATTGATTTCGACAGTTGCAATTGAGAATTCTATGTTTCAGCGTATTAATCATAGAAATGATTTTGAATTTTTACAGAATGTTGTGGCATACGTGTTAAAATTCATAGATCGACTAAGAAACAGAGTAAATAAATCATGGATAGATTACAGGAAAGATGCCTTGGTGAAGTTAGTAAAAGTAGTCCAATCAAACTATTTTGCTGATGAATTGAAGGCATTGAATTTGGATAAAGAGGTTTAATGCAAAATCCAAGTTGAAAACGCTATCACCATTTATAGATGAGCACGGTCTTATAAGAGTAGGGGGGAGACTTCAAAAGTCAAATCTTTCCTTTGAGGCGAAACATCCGATTTTACTTCCCTATGAAGACGAGTGGGTAAAATTGCTTATTTCACATTTACATAAGAAACATCTACATATAGGACCTCAGGGCTTATTAGCGATAGTTCGTCAAGCTTTTTGGCCGTTAAGGGGAAAACAATTGACGCGAAAAATTGTGCATCAATGCTATAGATGTTTTAGAGCGAGTCCGAGACCGATTCATCAATTGATGGGAAATTTACCACAAGATCGAGTGATCAGAACTAGGCCATTTTTAAACACAGGGATTGATTTTTTGGGCCCAATTAACATACACCATAAGCTTCGAGGAAAGAGGGTAGACAAGGCTTATGTTTGTTTATTTATTTGCTTTGCTACAAAGGCTGTTCATTTAGAAGTTGTTGCAGATTTAACTTCCGCAGCATTTATTGGAGCGCTAAAGAGATTTGTAGGAAGGCGTCCATTGAAAATATATTCAGACAATGGAACAAATTTTATAGGCGTAGCAAATAGTTTAAATGAACTGAATATTCTCTTTAATAATAAACAACATGTTTGTCCTTTTCCTATCATAGATGAGGGCAAGGGTATTGAAACCCCCGTAGATAGAGAAAAACGAAGATCTCCTAGATTAAAAAATAAAAACTGCATGCTAACTATTTTAAGTTTGTTGACAATTATACCACAGTTAGTATTTAGTCTTAAAATAGAGATGCTGAAGGACCACTCCGAATTGTTTTTCGAGAATCAAGGAATTGTCGGTTTGCAGAAGTCATCGTGGAGTATGGTGGCTTATGTCAACATGTCGACTTACTGGCAAAGGTTTGACAAGGTCAGTGAGGCAGTGAATAACGCCCGCTGGGTGTGTAAGAAGCAACAGTTATGCAACGAGTTCGAGCAATTGAGCGTGATCAAGAGTAACAACGAGTTTATATCTGCAAATAAGGCAAGGAGGAGTAAGCGAGCTCCGCTAAGTTTTATAGGAGCAATGCAACACTCATTATTTGGTGTCATGGATGAGGAACATGCCGAGATGTTACAGAATGCTGTAAAAAGAGGTATACAGATGCAGCAGCAAGTAGAAGGCATCATCAAGAATATGTCCTCAATAGAAGATGTAACAGCGAATGTTATTAAAAATCAACACAACTTTTTGGAAAAGCAGTTGGAGAAAATAAAATTTAATTTTAAACAAGTTGATGCTGAACTAAATAAAACAGTAGCACATTCGATGCTTAATTCTGCAATCCTCTTTACAATGCTAATGATGGATGACTTTGAACGGTTTCAAGAGGACATCAAGGAAGCTCTATTGAAGATCAGTCATGAAGGCGCTCGTCAACATATAATCACATATGAACAGCTACAAAACCATTTGGGCAAGATTGTTATGCAGCTTCCAGAAGGCTTAAGAATTCCAGATCGTCGTGCCAGCGAAGTTTTAAAGGTGACTGAAATTTCTGCGAGGAATATAGCGGAGTTCATTATTTTTGAAATAAAAATACCGCTAATTCATAAGGATACCTTCGACATCTTCGAAGTGTATCCATATCCAATTGTATATGCGAATCGTTTTGTTAGCATAGTTACCCAGTTTCATCACTTATTACTGAGTAATTCAAGAACGAAATATTATAATTTGAGAGACATTGATTTTCTTAAATGCAAAAAGCTAGAAGACTTATGGCTATGTCGTCAAACGCATCCAATATTGAATATCGGTCAGCGAAAAATTTGCGAAATTCAACTCTTGATGAAAGCAAAAAATATGTCTGAAAATTGCGTTATTGAAATAGAGAAAGCATCGCACACTAAATGGATTCAACTGAGTGAATCGAATACTTGGTTGTTTTCTACGTTTGAAGAAGAAGTCGTCGAGGAATATTGCCCGTCAGCGAAAACAACTCATCGTATATCTGGACAAGGTTTTTTGAAGATGGAACCCGGTTGTCACTTAGAAGCGATTGATGCAACGTTAGTAGCTGTCCACGCTGTAGTCGAGAACGTGTCGTTCGTTAATCCTGCGCTAAATTTGAGTTGGCATTTGCCTGAATTTGGTCCTGCCTTATTAAAAGAGATCACCACCAAAATTGCTATTGCCGACATTCCAAAACTTCAGCCGAGAGTATTTGGAAATCCGATAGACTTCGACATTCATCATGCAACGCACTATGGTATAAGTCTATTAACTTGGATTGTCCTGATCGCTGTCATCATTGCTGTTCTTTGGGTGCTCCGCCGGACGTGTGAGACGGGATCGAGATTGCTACCTGCAACCCTTGCACTTTCTCGACTAGGTTGACATAGAGATGTCAAGGGCGGGAGTATGTTGAAACCTTTATGAAGGATTCAAGTGTCGATCGTAAAAACAGTTGACCTTTTGGCATATTTATGTGTTGTCGTAAATTTTGTATTTTTATGATGTGCATGTGATTAGGATAGAGACACTTTAAGAATTGTAACCAATAGATAATTATTATTGTTAGTTCTGAGAAAAACTATAAAATAAAAAGTAATAAAGATAAAAAAGGATCAGTTGTATGAAGTGGTCCCCTGCGTGGGTTCTCACGGTATGTAGGGGATGTTTGTGCACTGTGTCTATAAATAGAATTAGAGATAGGGATAGTTTTAAGAACCGATGTTAGTTGTAAGGATTTTAGTTTCAATAAAATCAGTTCAATACTGACTGTCGTCGAAGTCACAGTGTAGTTATTTAAAATCGTCTTAGGTTTTTTCAGAAATCTTAAATCGTTCATATCTCCGTTAATACGCGTTATTTCGCCAAAAGGACGTTAATTCGTAACGACCTCTAAATTTTCGAAAAATTCAAGGCAATTTTTTATGGAATCTTAAATCGTTCATATCTCCGTAAATACGCGTTATTTCGCCAAAAGGACGTTAATTCGTAACGACCTCTAACTTTTCGAAAATTTCATAATTCAGGCAATTTTTCATGGAAATCTTAAATCGTTCATATCTCCGTTAATACGCGTTATTTCGCCAAAAGGAGGTTAATTCGTGACGACCTCTATTATTTTTTTGTTAGAAATTTTCACTATTCATGCGTATTATCAAGCGAGAAAATGCCTTCATTCTTTAGTTTGTACTAATATTTATGTTATCACATTGTCGCCACCATTAGCTGAACACTTGATGGGATCCCACAGATATAAGCCAATCTGCTGCTATTAACAGAGTGTTCCCAGATGGAAGAAAGCTTACCAACTACAAGCGAGAACTTTCAAAAAGCTTCAACACTCATTCTAGCAAACTAAAGAGCGAGAGTGATACGGAATCTGAATCGAAAGTTTCGGCAAGGCTCAGCCGCTCTTTCGCTCGCCCCACTCTAACTCTCTCTCTATCGCTCACTGAGAGCGCCACATTCGATCTCGGCTCCCGTCATATTCGATCGTCGGCCGCAGACCAGTTGGAGACACCGAACCCCGCAGTCGTTGCCGAATTCGTCGCGGTCGATCGTGGCTTCAGTTCTTCTGCTTGTCGTTGTTGTTAAATAAGCTGAGGCTTAAATTCCTCTCGCGAATGAAGCCCCCAGTGAGTCTCGTCGCGAGACCCT
Source organism: Coelopa frigida (assembly GCA_017309665.1). Lineage (NCBI taxonomy): Eukaryota > Metazoa > Arthropoda > Insecta > Diptera > Coelopidae > Coelopa > Coelopa frigida. The sequence continues at coordinate 30,657,427 of CM029563.1, read as the reverse complement.
TCGCCGAGATTCCGGGCCCTCGCGGCCCCCTCGGCCTGGGCACACTCTGGCAATACCTGCCACTCATCGGTCGCTACTCATGGCAGGCGCTGCATCGGGCGGGCGAGGACAAGTTCCGTCGTTTCGGACCGATCGTTCGCGAGACAATGGTCCCGGGCCAGGACGTCGTCTGGCTCTTCGACCCGGCCGACGTTGCCACGCTGCTCAGTCAACGCGACTTCCCGCGGCGCCGCAGCCATTTGGCACTGGAGAAATACCGCCAGGACCGGCCCCACGTCTACCGCACGGCGGGTCTGCTGCCCACGTGAGCCAGTCGAAGACCGAGTGGGCTGACCCCAGAGACTAACGTGTTCTCTCTCACTCTCCCTCTTTCCAGCAACGGCAGCGAGTGGTGGCGCTTGCGCTCGGAGCTCCAGAAGGAGCTGAGCGCCCCGCAGAGCGTTCGTCGCTTCCTGCCCGACGTGGATTTGGTGACGCGCGAGTTCGTCGAGCAGCTGCCCCTGTGCCGGAGCTTCGACATCCTGCCACTGCTGGCGCGGCTCAATTTGGAACGTACGTCAATTGCTCGAGCACACCAAGTCTTGATCTGATCTGACTTCAGTCACCTGTTCATCTAATCTGATTACAGTCACCTGCCTGCTGACCTTCGACGAACGCCTCCACGCCTTCTCGCCGCCGGAACTCGCTCCCGACTCGCGCTCCTCGCGTCTGGTGCGTGCCGCCGAGATCACCAACAGTCAGATCCTGCCCACGGATCAGGGTCTGCAGCTGTGGCGGCGCCTCGAGACGCCCGCCTACCGCCGACTGCGCAAGGCCCAGGAGTACATGGAGAGCGTGGCCATCGAGCTGGTCGCGCAGAAGCTCGCCTTCTTTCGCGAGGAGCGCGCCCCTCACTCCGCCCACAGCCCCCTCGGCCGCAGCTCGCTGATCGAGGAGTATCTGCGGAATCCGCGCCTCGACCTCAGCGATATCGTGGGCACGGCCGCCGACCTCCTGCTGGCCGGCATCGACACAACCTCGTATTCGACAGCATTCGCGCTGCATCACATCGCGCGCCATCCTCAGGTGCAGCAGCGACTGCACGAGGAATCGCGTTGCGTGCTGCCCCGCCCCGAGGATGCCGTCAACGCCGAAGTCCTGCGCACCGAGGTCTCGTACACGCGTGCCGTACTCAAGGAGGTCTTTCGGCTGAACCCGATCTCGGTGGGCGTGGGTCGTATTCTCAACGATGACCTCGTGCTAGGCGGCTTCCTGGTGCCCAAGGGCGTAAGTGATCTGCGAAAACCTTGTTCACTCCACTTCTCTCTCTAAACAGTTCCCGTCTCGCTCCACAGACCGTCGTCGTGACGCAGAACATGATCAGCTGCCGGCTGGAACAATTCTTCTCCGACCCATTGAGCTTCGATCCCGATCGGTGGCTGCGACGCGAGGACGCCCCCCACCCTTACTTGGTCCTGCCCTTCGGCCATGGGATGCGCGCCTGCATCGCGAGACGTCTGGCCGAGCAGAACATTCTGGTGCTGCTGCTGCGGGTGAGTTTGGGTTCGATCGGTAGCCGAAGACTCTCGTCTCACTTCCTCTCACCTCTTGCAGATTATGCGCGACTTCGAGGTCGCCTGGTGCGGCGCAGACGAGCGCCTCGACGTTCGGACGCTGCTGATCAACAAGCCCAGCAGTCCGGTGTCGATCCGCCTCAGACGACGGTCGACGAGAACAGAGGTTGCGTCGCCGAATTAGACTTCCAAATAATCAGAGGAGAAGGAAGGAGTTCATAAAAGTTGTAAAATAAATTCAAAGCGGACAGTGAACATTACAAATACAAGTTTATTCCATTTGTTTACATATTTATATCTATGTACAGCAGTAAGAATGTATTCGGGGTCTACATACATATATATATATATATAGTATATGCATATGTGAGTTGTGTATGTTTGCTTATATAAGTAAGTGTATGTTTTCTTATATAAGTAAGTGGTATAATTAAGGCTAACGTAGAGAATATTGCCTAATCGTAGGGGGGATCGGGCGATGGGCGGTGGGCGTTGGACGTCCAGCCGATGTCCTGCCACGCCTCCGCCCTCGTCCGCCTACGGCACTGATCGCTACACACAAATTACTAAAGGTCTATGCTACGTGCTCTATGATCGTTACATTTAAGACAAGGCATTTAAGTAGGGGTTTTTTTTTCGCTATACTCTATCGTCTATACATACAGATCCTAAGGGCGCTAACAATGTGTGTTTGCATGGGTGAGGATGAGGGTGTGTGTGTGTGCGCATGGCACCTATGTGTGTGTGGAAAATTGGTCATGGCTGATGGGCGCAAAAATAAGTCCCTTCTTCTCGCATTCATTCTATTGAAAATTTCTAGCTACTCTCCGCACACTCTGCGAAGTCCAGTCTCTGATCCCTGTTTCGTGTTCCCGGTCCCATCCAATCCAATCTTCCGGCTCGCACACATCCACCCAAGGGGCTTTGGTTGCTGGCGCACCGCTCGCTGGCGACAAGCGGCGCGACTTTGCTGGGGGCGGTTCTGCCGCTCGGCGCTTAGAGCTCCAGCAGCAGAACCTCCTCGTGCTAGAGGATGTTCAGCGTGGTCGGATCCATCATGCGATCATCGTAGAGGCTGAGCGTCTTCGAGGCGCGAACCTTGCGCACCGACGGTGGAACGTCGCCGGGCGTCTTCACACGCTGGCTGGGATCGCGCAGCTTCTCGGTGCTGCCGCGTCCGCTGAAGATCTCGTTGAAGACCTCGAGACTGCGCTGCCGCCGCAGCAACTTGTCGCCTACGAGGGGTCGCGCCCGCAGATGGGCCTGAGCGAGAGCCGCGTGCGCATTATTGGGGGCGTGACTCTTGAAGGCGGCTGCGATGGCGGCGTCGTTGAGACAGTTGTTATTGTTGTGGCTTTTCATCAAACTCGTCGAGAGCGAGCGCGGCACGACACGCGACGGCGTGCTGATGCGATTCTGAGTGCTCTGGGGCGCCGGCGCGGTTCCTTCGCTCGCCGACAGATGGCGCCGCAGGTTCGACTTGCCCGGCTCCAGAGGAGCGCCCAGATCGAGGTTGTTTGGTCGCCGGTTGGGCTCCGTCGTGGGCGTCGTCGCAGTCGTGGTTGTCGTCGTCGTCGTTGTCAACGAGGCTCCCCGGTGGTGGCCACGCCCCCGATCGCCGATGAAGTTGACCGTCGTGTCCTTGGTGGGCGTCAACGCTCGCTGCTGCAGCCCATTGGCCACGGCTGCGAACCGATTGTCGACCAGGTTCGACTTCTCCTCGCTCTCGTGGCGCGGCACGTCGTTGGCAGCGTCCTTGCGGAAGAGTTTCTTCTGGATGAGAGCGCGTACGCCGTGCCAGCCGCGCAGCTTGCGTTCGGTGTTCTGTTGCTTGGGGAAGCCCTGACCCATGCAGGCGGTGGTGGCGGCTCCGCCCGCGAATTTCTTCGAGCTGCCCGCGAGCAGCTCCTCCACCGAGACGTCGTCCTCGAGACAGGACAAACTATTCTCCTGTCCGCCCTGGAAGCTGTGCTTCTTGCTCTTCTCCACCAGCACGGGCGGGGGGCGAGCGCTTGTTGGGGCCAGGTTGCGCTCCTGGCACGGGTTGCGGCCCTGGTACGGCTGCAGCTGCTGTTGCGGGTGCATCAGGTGGTTCTTCTCGGGCGCCCCGCCCCGACTGCCTGAGGGCATCACCTGCTGATTGGGCGGCGGACTCACGGTCGTCGCTGGGGCCTCGGGGGCACATGGGTTCGCCGGCGAGCGTCGCGTCGGCGGGGCGTGTGGGCCGTCGTGTGGCGACCCCAAGTTGTTCGGGTTCAGCAGCGGACTCGTGGCCTGTGTGAAGTGGTAGGAGCGCGGTCGCAGATTCTCCACCTCCTGCATGCGCTCCTCGGCGCACAGCGACGTGAGGCGCGCCTCGGCGTCGTGGTCCCAGCAATCCTCGCACGTGTCCTTAACCAGCTTCTCGGCGGCTCCCCCACCCCAGCCGGCCGGGAAGAGTGGGCGCGCCTTGTGGCGGGCCACCAGCACCTGCATCTGCTCGAAGGACGGGTGAGAGCCGACCTCCAACTCGTAGGGCGCCTTGTAGGGCGGTGTCACCTGGGCGGGCGCGTAGAAGTCGGCACAGCGCGTGGCCAACTCCCACAGGACCAGGCCCAGAGCGTAGACGTCCATCTGCTTGAGCGAGGTCTCGCAGTCGCGCAGATTGACGGCTCCCTCGAGCAGTTCGGGCGCCATGTAACGGATGGTGCCGACCTCGTTGATGCTCTTCGTCTCGGCCAGAGCGACCTCGCCCTTGTACTCGTACTTCGAGCCGAAGACCTTCAGCGCAAAGCCAAAGTCGGCGATGCAGCAGCTGAGGTCAGCGTTCACGAGGATGTTGCGTGTGTTGAGGTCGCGATGGGCGATGCACGGCTTGTAGAGATCGCCACGCTGCAGCTCGGTGTGGAGGTGCGAGAGGCCGCGCGTAATCGACTTGGCCATGGAGCAGAAGGCCTCGAAGTTGGGGGCGTGCGCGATCAACCAGTCCTGCAGGCAACCCAAAGGGGCCAGCGACAGCAGGAGAAGGAACTGCGGCTTGCCATCGATCGTGGGCCGCTCGTCGAAGCCTGCGGGGGCAAGGTGAAGGGAATTAGTGGAGGTTCATCGAGGTGGTTGGTTTGAATCACCGAAATAGGTCAGCAGCGCTGGGCTGTCCATCAGTGGCAACGAGTAGATCTCGCGCTCATTGATGTAGTACTGCTTGTGCGCCTCGGGGAAGTTCTTGATGGCCACCACTTGGTCGTGGATCAGGCCCTTGTAGACGACGCCGTACTTGCCGCGCCCGATGATGTCCAGGCACTTGAGGTTGTCCACGTTGCGCAGATTCGAGCTGTAGCCGGGTCCCGAGGGCGCCAGGGGGGCCGATTCGGGTTCGGGTTTCTCGCGTCGCTGCATGCAGACGACCGTCGTGTAGGCGACGGCGCATACGAAGGCCACGGCGAAGAGCGAGCTCAGAACGGTGTAGATGACGACGCCGACGTCGATGTTGCGCTGGCGGCTGCTGACGGCGGCCGCGGTGGACTTGTGAGGGGTCTAGAAGGAAGGAAGAAGGCCGTTAGAAGGAAGACTAGATAACGATAATGAGATAACTCACGACAACGGCCATGGGTGCCTTGGACACGGACACGTTCTGGTTGCACAGGTCGCCGGAGCAGCAGCAGTAGAGCAGCGAATCGTTGCGGTTGGCGGCCACGCACTCGGTCTGCACGCAGGTGACGTTGTGGTCGGTGCCCTCCTTCCAGCAACCTGGAAATGGCGGGTATTGGTTAAAAATAAGTAAATACAATAATAATATATAAATATAATAAAAATTGTAAACAAAAATAAAAATTGTTTAAAAAAAAAAATAAAAAAAATGTTCGCCCGAGCAGGGACTTGAACCCTGGACCCTTGGATTAAAAGTCCAATGCTCTACCGACTGAGCTACCCGGGCATATGGCAGCATGGCGGCAGAGGCTCGTTTTGTCACAGAGCACGACGGAGGCCGAACGCGTTGTTCGGCAGTCGAGTCGGGCGCTACAGTCGGGATGGACAGTGTGCACACACCATCAATATTATATATAGAATATTCCATATTATATTTCATATGTTATAATAATTAACTTAAATATAAATAAGGGAAATATAAATTAAGTATTTCTAGGGGAATAAAATTACTGAATATAAAGTTTTACTTAAATAATTTTTTTATAAATTTCATGTTTGTTTTAATTAAATACTAAATAATGCACGGATATTTTCAGTGTATCGCACGGAATTTTCCTCTCTTTAGGTTGGCATCCCTTTTCGGAACTCACCTTGTGAGCTGATGTTTTTGCGCGTGCCGTTCGCGTTCTGCGTCCACAAGGTGAAGCAGAAGTTAAAGTCCGGGGCACAACGCATCGGCTGCGGTTCCTCGGCGGGCCCCACGGACTGAGACCCATTGGCGTCGCGTGTCGGCTCCAGATAGCCCGATGCGTACTCCTCGAAGTCGTCCTCGTCCAACATGCTGGTGTCATCAAAACGGTATCGCATACAGATCAGTGGCTTGCGGGCTGTGTGGAGGAACAAAGCGGTGAGAGATTGAGCGGGACAATCGGAAGATGAGGACTCACCTGCTTGGACCCAGGCGCACAGTGCCAGGACACACAATACCTGAGCTGCTCTCGACATATTGTTTTCGATTCCTGCTCCGAGGTCTAAAGCTGCTGTGGAGTGTTGGGAATCGAATCCCAACCGTTGTGTGGCCAGAAACTTCTGAGGTCTGGGCTGCGAATTACTGTCCGATGAGGTACATCATTGGAACTGCGAATGGTCGAAGGGGGAGACGGTTAGAGAGGTGCCTAAAAGGTGACTGAGGTGACTTAGAATTGGAAAATGGGTTCCACAAAGGGATCTCCATCTCAGTGTCGCCTTTGTGCCTAGCGTTTTGACTTGCCGACGATGGGTCTCTTTGTGCAGTCATGGCACTTGCAGTCTGCCGAACGGCAATCCATAATTATTTATGCCATCTACAAATCTACAACCACAATAGGCATTCGACGGGGACACAAACACACACACTCCGACGAAGGCCCATCGCGACGCTATTCAAATGACAATTGGAGCTTTGCACTGTGTTGTTGTCCCTCGGCCACTCCTCCTCCTCCTTTCCCTGGTCTCACCCACCCGTCCCCTAGTTCCCTCCTGAGCTGCACTTCGAGGCAGTGGGACTGGGACTCGGGGTAAGTAATTAAAAAACCTATGAACGAACAACCGCTAGGCTCAGTTGCATACACAAACAATGTGCATTTGGAGGGAGACGACTTGGATCAATTCGAGAGTGAGACAGAGGTAGAGTGCGAGAGGGAGACAGAGTTCCAGCGGAGAGAGAGACAGAGTTCCAGATGAAAGGGAGGCCGAAAGAGATAGAGAGAGCGAAGCCCCCGAATGAGCTGGGGAGAGGTCGAGACAAAGTGCTGATAACAACACGATCGTCGTAAATCGATTCGCGCGCAGACCGCGATCCGATCGAGAGCACTCGAGGGCACTGGGCGAAGGGTCGTCTCAACTCGGCTCGGCTCGACTCGACTCGGCTCAACTCGACTCGTATCAACGGCACTCGTACCAGGCGCACGACCCTGATCCGCGGGATCCCACGACGAAACTCCGAACCTTCGATTGCCGGGTGCATCTGGCGCTTTTCGAGGGGAGGCGGTATCGCGTGACAGGGCACGAAATTGGCGTTGTTATTAAAATTGTTGTTACTGTTGTTGTTGTTGTTAATATTGTTGTTGTTATTGTTGTTGTTGGGGAACCTACAGTCGCGAGATACGCGCGATCAGTTCGGATGAGCTGGCCTGGAATGGAATGTGATGCGGTGCAGCGGAACCCGTTCGGCGCCAACGTCTCCGCCTCCTCTTCCTCCTCCTTCACCACAATTCGTATTCATTTCGCGTCTCTGTTTTGCTCGACGACGGCGATGATTTCATAAAAAGCAAACAAAAACTGCGGTCGCGAATTCGAGCGTCGTAATAATAGCAAAAACAACAATAACAATCATAACAACCACGAACAGAAACAACAACACGACTAACAACAATAACAACGATAACAACCACGATGAGCAACTACAACTACAACAACGACCAGCAACAACAACAACAACGACAAGACGTCTGCGAATACCCGAGAATGCGGCGAAACTCATTTCGTGCATCGACGTCGTCGACGACCCCCCCGCACGTCCCCGGGACGACGACAACGACGACGACGGCAGGCAGGGTGGATTCGCAGTGGGTGGCGTTCGCCGTGGGCCGTCGTTCGGGGCGCCGCCTGCCGACAGCGCTGCGAATTACGCCAGCGACGACCGCATTGATTTTTCCAGCCAGCCCGATTCAGCGGGACTGCGACCGATGATGGGCCACCGACGACTCATCATTTGCGTATATTTTGCGATTTTGAGGTCCCTCACGGTGTGTTGAGGGAGAGAGGGTGAAAATCAATTTCATCACCGAGCGCCTCGGGACGCGATCGGAGAATTCCTCGCACTCACTTCCACTCGATCGCTGCCTCTTGCTCTTCGTTTATATTCTCTTCTCGGTCGTCCACCGATTTCGATCCTTGCGTTGTTTTGTCGCCGTTTAAAACCGTCTGAGTTTTGTTCGATTCTATTTGATTTCACAGTGTTCAATGATTTTCGCGATTCTCTGCTTTTGCTACCCTTTCGTGTCGTTTTGTCTACTGCTTTAAAAGCAGCCGGGCGCCAGCGTCACGAAGCGTCCGTCTCTCGCACTCGAAGCGAACTGAGCTAAGCTGCCTCGCTGAGGAAGAGCCGTCGTCTCCCGGAGTGGAGCGAAATCGGTCGACTCGAATCGTTTCGCTCCATTCGCCGTGTCTCGCTTTCGCACTAGTGGCTTCTTCGTTCGGCTCCATTCGGCTCCATGTTATCTGCGCCTCGCTCGTTGCGAGTGTTTAATCGGCGCAACCCAACAACAAGAACAACAACTGCAAACAAACAAACATCGTCCACGCGCTCCACTTGTCGACTCCCACTGTACCTCGGCCGCAGGCAGATGCCCCAGAACCGGATCCCTCGTCGACGTCAGCCGAGCAGTGGAGCTCCACGCGTGGCGCTTGTTTGGGAGCCGCGCAAAAAAGAGCCATGGCAGCAGACGTCGGACGGGTGGGAAGGGGTGAGAGCGACAACAACAACAAAAACAAAAAACAACTCTCGCCATACGCCCGCCCAAGATTCGCAAACTCGAGGCTAGGCGAAGCGAGAGAATTCGCCGGCAACGTTGGAGGTCGAGGCGAGAGCGAGCGAGCAGTCAAGTGGTCGTCCAGCGTCGTTAGGAAAACAAACAGAGGGCGCCGGTCGCCAAATGAATGGACCGTGACGAGGGGGGAGGATGCGGACATGCGCCGTGGGATGCGTTCCACACCATCAGCTGGCCGAAGACGGTAGAAAGAGAGATGGGAGAGTGAAAACGAATGTGGATGCGAATGGAGAATCGAAGAAGAGCAAAACTCATCAAGCAAGCTCCACAAACACCTGCATCAAGCATGCTCCACAAGCACATGCTTTAAGCAAGCTATTTTTCAAATAGAGGAAAATAATTTCTGGGATTCGGTCTTTATTCACTGAGAGAGATGGAAGAGAGAAAACGAATGTGGATGCGAATGGAGAATCGAAGTAGAGCAAAACCCATAACGAGAAAACCCATCAAACAAGCTCCACAAGCAACTGCATCAAGCAAGCTACACAAGCAACAACATCAAGTAAAGCTTCTTAAAATTGAAGAAAAACAAGTTCGGTGATTCTGGGATTCGATCTTTATTCGCTTTCAAAACTCCTCGGGAAAACTCACTGGAAAGGCTTGGCCGGCAGGACCTTCCCGACGCACTCGCCGAACCCAATGCGCAGCCCATCACGCTCGCAATGGCCCCGAATGACGATCTCGTCGCCGTCCTGCAGGAATTTGCGCGTCGCCCCGCCCGCCAGCTGCACCGTCTTCGAGCCGCGCCAACTCAGCTCCAACATCGAACCGTACGAGTCCTCGGTCTCGCCGCTGATGGTGCCCGATGCCATCAGATCGCCGGGACGAACGTTGCACCCGGTCACCGTGTGGTGGGCGATCTGCTGCAGCACTGTCCAATAGAGATGTCGGAAGTTCGAGCGGCTGATGGTCGTCTCCTCTTGGCCCTCGGCTGAAAGGGGGAGAAGAGTTTAGTGGAGAAGTTGTTGAGGGTTTTGTCCTCGAACTCACGTTTGAGCGCCACCTCCAGCTGGATGTCGAAGTTGAAGGGCTTCTCGTGACGCAGATAGGGCAACACCTCGGGCTCCTGCTTGAAGTTGTCCACCAGGAAGGGTTCCAGCGCCGCCACCGGCACGACCCACGGCGAAATGGTGGTGCCGAGGTTCTTGGCCGTGAACGGGCCCAACGGCACATACTCCCACTTCTGGATGTCGCGTGCGCTCCAGTCGTTCATCAACGTGAAACCGAAACACATGTTTCCAGGCCTCCTCGACAGGGATGCGCTCACCCAACGCGTTACCAGGGCCGCCAATGAAGAAGGCCATCTCGAGCTCGAAGTCGAGCAGGCGGCAGGGACCGAAGACGGGCGGCTGACCGTCCACGGGCAGCGTCTGACCTAGGGGGCGGCGGATGGGCGTGCCCGAGACGACGACGGAGCTGGCGCGCCCATGATAGCCGACCGGCAGATGACGCCAGTTGGGCATCAACGCGTTCTCCTTGCCGCGGAACATGATACCCACATTGGTGGCATGGTGGATCGATGAGTAGAAGTCGGTGTAGTCGCCGATGTCCGCCGGCAGATGCATCTGGCACTCGCTCTGTGGGATGAGAACGCTGTGGTGGAAGATAAAGCTTGAGTTTGGGTGAAGGATGGAAGTGGTTGGAAGCTACTCACGTTTGGGCCAACACCGTATTCTGCTCCAGCGCCGAGTTTTTGAGCAACAGCTCGCGGGTTCGTGTCCGCACTACATCCCAGGCAGCGTGGCCGAGGCTCATCAACAGATTCAGGCGGTCGGCTGTGAGGGCGTCCTGCGCGAGGGGTGGAATACAGGGTGGTCAGAGCTTCGGATAAACTGCGGATAAATTGAAGGGATGGAAACTCACCTGCACTTCCGGTGGATAGAGCTGGGCGACACCAGACAGGTCCAGGACGCTTTCGCCGATGGCGACGCAGAGGCGGCGACGGGGCTGCGGGCGAGAGACAGTGGAGCAAATTAGATCAGAGTCTCAAAATTGATATGTGAATAGGAAGATGAAGCTAGTTCGAAACTAGTTTGAGACTATTTTTCTGCTTTTATCACTAAACTAGTTCGCATCGAAAATATGTGACCACCCGTTCTTGTTGTTGTTGTCGATGTCGTTACTGTGGAGCTCGTGAGGAGAAGAAGGGGAACCAGTTTCTTGCTCGATGTATGCAAATATTATTCCATACTTGAAGGAATTTTCCGTGAAAACAAACGCGTGTTCTCCGTCACCCGAGAGTTCTGGAGACTTTCATTATCGGACTAATTTAGATAATCCCTACACGCCCCATGCCCCACGCCCCACGCCCACCCAGCGCATACTCACATTGGCCTTTGTGGAGAAGACTCCGTAGGGCAGGTTCTCTAGTGGGAAGTCGCTGCCGGCTGGCACGGGCACGAAGCTGGTCATGACGGAGGAGGAGTTTTACGTCTTCGATCGGGGTCTGGAGATTCGTTTGGTCAGCTTTGCTGTCACGGATGAAGGAGCTGTTGTAGTTGTTGTAGTTGCTTTGCAGTTGTTGGGCCACGAGAAAAGTCGCAGCGATGATCAGAACACGTCCGTACGCCAGTTGATCCACAACTGAGCGGCGCGTTTTATCGTCGCCACACTCTCACCTTGGAATGTTTTGCGTTTTTCCAACGCTTATCACGGGGGCAGTCTGAAGAGCTTTGATTCGAGAACCGGCAGATCGGGTAACGGCTCACTCTCACTCTCTCTCTCACTCTCTCGTGCGAAGGGTCTCTCATGATCGGTGCGACAAACAAGTCTCTCACGAGCAACTGTGGGGCAAAGGTATAAAACAACAGAATGAGAGATTATATGAAATGATTGCACAGAGTTCCATTCGCCATTTGCCAGTTGCATTCCACCTCCTGCAACTTTAACAATGAGGACTAATTTTTCACAAGGACTAATTCAGAAATAACGTGTTCTGGACCGTCTGATGTTTCCATTAGTTCGTAATTATATATTGAACTTCTAAAAATATTTCCCGGGATGGTCCTAATAATATGATCAAAAAGTGGATTTTAACTGAATCGGTCACAGACATTAATTTTAATATATGAATAGGAGATAATACCGATTTCAAGGTACCGACGAGGAAAACCCATTCCACTGTGATCTTGGTCTCATGAATTGTTCTCTCCTTTCCTCAACTTGACCCACGACTGAGAGAGATAAATAGGAATTTTGCTAACTCATATTTGTATACTTTATGCATTTATAATTTATGCTTTTATAATAAAAGAAACTGAAACAATAAAACTCAGATTAGTACTGAATAAGATCTCTTCCTCAATTCTTACTACGAAAGAGATTCTTCTATATGTATTTCAGTATAACCCAACATGTTACCAGAGATAAGTGAAGTCAAAATTTCCTACAGGGTCAGAGATTCAGTGTTGGAAAAAGCACCCCATATAAATGAAACAATGGTCTTTTAAGGGGCTTTACAACATTAAACACATTTATTAGATTTTTATAGTTCAATTGATTTTATACGATTTTTTGTTTATGATTTCGTGTTACCTTCGTTTGCATTGTTTAGGTGTGTGTGTGTTATTGAGACCTTGTGGCCTTGGGAATCTATCCAGCAAAATACATTATTACACTTTAGTTTATGTCGGGGTTCCTTCTGATCCCCCTGTCAACGACAGACAATATTTATACGATTTACTCTTGCAATGGTTGGAGCTTCGACAAATATACACAAATGTATATGCATAAGTGCATTTGTTGATATGGATATGGTGTAGAGTTTGATACTGTGTGTATTGGGTGCATAATAAATGGCAGTAAACATACATTTTACTAATAAGGTGCAGAACTAAGGAAGTGCATTAGGCTAACAATTATCGGTGCATATATACGCTATTACTATATTATATAATTTCAAATAAATCGTGCTCTAGAACTACAAATGTGCTCACCAACATCTATTTATTAAACTGAATTTACGTGAAAGTGCATCAATTTTCAATTAAACATTTCTTTACACATTTAACAGATATATGTGAATCTTTATAATAATGTTGTGGCTTTAAATTGATTTTGTTTTTTGTTTTTTTATATATATTTGTATGGCTTACATATACGTACTTTAGTTTATTCCAAATTTAAATTTGAATTGCCACTCTCGGCCTTTATTGTCAGTCACAGCGAAGTTACTCTTCAACGGACCCATGTGGGCCCGTTTACTGTGTCATTTTGGCTACAGTAGAGTCTACTGAACTAGCTTTACATGTAGATATAATAATAACTCTTGAAGTGCTTAATTTACAATATAATATAATATAATATTTATATAGAATTTGTATAGTATAGTAGTATGTCTTCCAAACATATGTTGTCTTCGAATTGTTGATGTTGTTGTTTTTAAAAGAAACGTCTTCCAAATCGTTTGTTTTTATCTCTAACAATAGCATTGTCTTCACTATGCCCATGTTATTTATAGGTATTTATTGTTAATACACGTAGTTAATTTATGTCTTCCAAGGTTCTTAACGCTTATTTAGGTTTTCTCTAGAAATAGACCATTTTCAAATTGAATTGTTTGCTCTCGTTCGATATACATAAATGTTTAGAATTATTTATTCAAAAGTGCATTAATTAAATTCAATAAATATATATGTGTATATATATATTTGTATAAGTATATATGTGGGTTATAAAGGGTAATAAATGCGTGTATATATATATATTTGTATATATATATATATCTTTAGCTTCAATCATTAAAACGTGCTTTAATCCGAAAAGAACAATAGAACATAGTAGATGTAATTGTAATTACAAGATATTTGCAGTAACATTTAACTTGGCTAACACTTATAATTGCTGAATTGAATTGGTAATTGAATGTAAACATTATTAGGTCTAAGTTCGGATAACTTCTGATTTAGCCGAAATGTATTTGAATGCAATTCTTGTTCTTCCTTTTTGTTGTGTTGGTTAATTGATATGCTGATTCCATCGCCAACTGAAGATTCAAAACAATCTCTCAAACAATGGTGGAACCGAAAAAAGAAAAAACCATTTGGGAATCTTGGGATTCGTCGATATGTCTCATAGAATGATTCTTTGGTTGTGATGTCTTGTGTTTTTTGTTTAATACTTCTTAACTTCTCACTTATCAAGGTAGGTTTGGGCCCGAGGTCGCCGGCGTCCGCCCCCCGGAGGACCGGAAGGGGCGCGGCTCGCCCCGAGCACCTGGAAGCCCTTAGTGATTTGTTGTTTGTCTCCTGGCCTCGGATCGCATGCGACCGAAGCCGAAAATTAAAATGAAAACAAAACTAAACTCAGCACCCGAACGGAGCTCGTCCTTCGGTAGGTCGTTATATTGCATATCATGCGGCTATATGGCTACGTGGCTATATAGTGTATATGTATATACTTATGGCGTACCTCTATAATTGTCTTTTCGTATAGTTACTTTCTCAAATTAATTGTAAATTAATTGATTCGCATAGGGATTGTAATTTATTTAAGTCGAGCCCTTGCATCGGGCTCGCGGTGCACAGTTGCAGTTGGTTCATCGTCGAGTAGGTAACCAAGTAACTAACTAAGTAATCGTGTAATTAACTAATCAGGCGACTCGTGTTGACCACAAATGCATAACGTTTAATTAATATATCGAACTAATAACTGATTTGGTGCATAGTGCAGTTTGGTGATAACAATATAATCGTGGTGATAATAATTCTAGTGATAATAATAATATTAATAACGATAACGATAACTAGACATATGTCGAGGACTCAACGCAAGAAAACCATATGTTGCACAAATAATCGAAATAAGTTTATTTAGAATGATGCGCCTGTCGCCCGGAACTTCCAGCAGGGCTCGAACTGTGCGGATGCAAGGATCCGACTCCATATCCTACGATCTCCTTCCGCTGATCTCCTGTCTTCTTCCACGTCCTCCTCCCGCTCATCCGCTCGCCCGCCCCCTGCTAGTCACTCAAAAAAACGGCGACAGATCGCAATTGCACAAGGACCCGCCGTCGCCCGTCTTGCAGAGCGACACACAGAGCTCGTCCCAATCAGGCGTGGTGCTCGCGGTCGTCGTGTCCGATGCGATGGCCTCGTCGAACGTGCACAGCGTGCAGCCGGTCAACGTCGCCCCATTGTTGGTGCAGAATGTGCCGCAGACCTCGTTCATCTCCGTGACCGTGACCGTCGTTCGCGACTTGAAGAACCGCGACTGGAAGACCCGCGACTCCACGGCAGGCTCCTCGATCGGCTCCGCGGTCGTTTCGGCCTCGTCTTCGCACATACAGTTGACCTCGCCTGCAAAGAGAGAGAGAGAGAGCGAAAGGGGGTCGTCAGCGCACTGTGCACTTGGATCGGGAGCTCGTCCCACAGTTCAAGTTTTCACCTTCCGACTTAATTCTCCATCTCTAATACCCATACTACAAATGATCACATCTTAAAAAAAATTCTATATAATTCTTAATCTCCATAAATAAACCTCTTCGGGTATTTTAATAAAAGGTATCTATCACTATAGAGTTAATACAGCATCCCCTACATAGATAATCCCAATTTTGGAATGATTTTTGGTGAGTTGTTATACTTCCTAGCACCTTAAAGAAATCTATTCAGACCTCCTGGCAGACAGGCAGAACGGACGACTCTTTCTATACCAGATTGATCAATATAATACCACTAAAATTGAGTTTTTTAAGACTATAACACCGAACAATGTATAAAAATCTAATTATAATATAATCTTATTGTATATATTAGTAACTAACTGCAGGCTGGGATAGAAATGGTGGACTGGAAAACTTTTGGACGACTGGACATCAACAAGTGATGGTATTTACACGACCCACAACTGAGTTAAGTCTGCATTAAGACGACTTCACTACCTTTGGAGTCCCTTTCACTATATTAAAAAGATCCCTCTCTCATGGAAAACTCACCCAGTTCTAGACGGCAGAGGTCCTCGCACACTTGCTGCCTGTTCGGGTCCAAGATGGCATCTGCGTTCGCCGCCTGCTCCTCCGGTGTCGGTAGATCGAGGTCGGTGCAATAGGGGGCACATGGATCGCCCCCTAGGCCAGCTCTGAAGGGGAGGAGACAAGAAAACGGCAAACTTTAGAACATCACCAAACACCTTCACACAAACTTTTCGATTTAATTAAACGAATTATGAAACGCGCACACACACACACACACGGGATTAAACAAAGCACTCGAGAGTTCTCCACGAAAATCAAATTCATTAGTGGAATGTGGCCTTGGGTTCTTGCAACGATCTTATCAGAAAATTGGATTTCACTCGACTTATCTTCTGGTGTCCTTAGAGTTTTAGCACACCAACACTCACTCAGTCAGTACTCACACACACACACACTTGTTTCACCTTGGCCGCACGGGCGCCCGCGGATCTCGGCCACTTACCCGCAGAGCTGTTGACACACCAAACTCCAATCCTGGACTACGCTGGTCGGTGCGCTCTCGGCGACGGCATCGCCTTCCAGGACCTCGGCATCGCTTCGCGGATGCGCGTCCACCCCCGGGACATGGGCCTTCGATGACGTCACAAGGACGACGGCCTCCCGGCTGGGCAGAATGAATGCGGCCTGCGCAATGGCCACGGCCACGGCAGCCAATAGGACGACGCGCAAGGGAGACAGCATGCTTCGTTTCCGTTCTGCAATGGACGAGAGAGATAGAGAGAGAGGGGTGAGAGATCTAATTAGTGTTCGCGCATCGTCGTGTGGCGTCGGAGGCGAGGTGTGAGGCGCTTCCGCTCATGGCCGCAACGGAAGTGGATGGTGGGCGGTGGGCGGTCGGAAGGAGGCGTAGGCGGAAGGGGCCGTAAACAACGTTTCACTCGCAAATGGCTCGCAGGATTCAGGCCAAATTGGCGAGAAATGCTTTTATTCGAGGGAATTGCGCCACTATGCGATCGGGATCGGGGATCGTCGGGAGGGGAGCAGGAAGGCTTTTTGTTCGCCTGAGCCTAGCGCTGAATGGACTGGACTCAACTCAAGTGGACTGGGTTGAAATGGATATTTGCATCGTGGCAAGTGAAGGGAGTTCGATTCCTCGTGGGCCGGGGAGCCTCCATCAATTTAACCGATTTCCCGGCCACTGATGGCGTCGATAATGGAAAAGGTCGCGAAGGCGTAATCGCTCCACGAGAAGCGAATACCAAGTGATGCTTCGGTACCGCCCCCCCCCAAACCCCAGTTACACAACTCCATCGATCGATCGACGCCAGAGGCAGAGGAGAAGTTTCCTCCAAAAAGTAGGCAACGTCTTGACGCAAACCACGAACACAACCAGAGCCATGTTCGTGGTTGTGTTGGCGCGTAGCAACAAAACAAACAACAACAACAACGTAAAAGCCCACTCTCTTCAACCGCCCCTCGCTCCCCTTCTCAGCATCCGCTTCCGCTGCGCCATTTTGCCTTGACTCGAATTAATTCGTGCCCATCCCACCAGGCCTGGGTTTCTTCTTGTTTTTGCAGTCGTTGAAAAATTATACAATTTCGATGAAATTGGGCAGCGAGTGTGGGTTCAGTTGTTGTTGCCGCGTCGGCAGAAACGACTCGCCGCCAGGAAGTGGAGTATAGCAGGAACCTCGTCCTCCGAGCCAGTTCGATCCGAGTGCTCCAAGCAGTAGCAGCAGCAACAGCAGCAGTTGTTGTTCCGTGTCCTGTTGTTCTTGTTCCGTGTGGTTCGTGTTCTTGTGGTCCTTGTTCTTCTGGTTCTTATTCTTGTGGCTGCCTTCGCTGTCCATCTCGTCCAACCTAACTGCGCAAATATTTTCGCCTACTTGGGCTACAGGGCCTACTCCAGATACCGTCGACCGCAACAAGGTGAGTGAGCGAGAATTAATTAATCAAAGAACCACAGATCCTGGGCCCTCGAATCCACCTTACACGACCTCGAGAACCCAGAGAAAGAGGAAACTTCGGAGAAGGAGGAAACTTCGTAGAAGGAGGAAACTTCGGAGAAGGAGGAAACTTCGATCGAGGATGTGGGTATTTTATGTTTTCCCGATTAGTCCTGGGCTCCTCTCGGCCCAGGTCCACCGAGACCCAGATTCACAGAGACCTCGACAACTCACCAATATAATCTAGTCCAAAGGTAATCCAAAAGTGTTCCGTGCTTCACAGCGATCTGTACTGAGTCTGCAGATGGCACAGCGAGGGTTTTATCGGCTGATTCAATTAGCCTCGGTCCTGCGACCTTCCGTTCGTCTGTCCGTCCTGTCGGCGCCTGTCTGTCACCGGGTCGCAATTAACTTCCAATCAAATATATAGTATATAGTCAAATCAAATAAAGTCGCGAGGGCGCGAGAGGGGCGTAACGAACTTAATTAATCCGCTGTCTGTGCGTTCGAATGAAATGCAGTCGAGGTGTAATTGCGTCCAAACAAAGAGAAGGTTGTTCTTCCACTGCCCGATGGCGGTGGTGGCGGCGTAGGAGTCGAACTTCCTCGAATCGGCCCGAATCATCGAGCCGCCATTATCGGGTGTTGACGGGTCTATTGTTGTTGTTGTTGCGCGGTACACCTGTCATTCAGGTCCCAACGCCGCCGGGCGATAAGGCTCCTTCGCCAAGTGCTGTCACCTCTCGTGCCAATCACGGTAGCCAACTTCGCCACCCCCTCCGCCCTTTCATCATCGCGATAGCGAAACAACATTATAATGATTATTGGCAGATTATGGGAAGAGCGCGGATCGATTGCCACTCGATGATTAGACGCGGGTGCAACCGCGGGCACACAGGGTGCGACCACGATCGTGCTTCCGGGATGGCCCATTAGTGGCCGGTCACGTTCGGGCTCAATTAGGCGGTCGTGCCTAGGCACAGATCAGAGCTCGAAGCACACCGGCCATGTCTCAAGCATCTCCATAGAGCCAAGCGTCTCCATCGAGGCCAGTGTCAGCAACACAATCGAGCCCAGTGTCAGCAACACAATCGAGCCCAGTGTCAGCAGCACAGTCAGAAACAGTCACTCGAGTGGCTGAGTCGCAGTCGAAGGAGTCAACAACGACGACGATCGAAGTTCGCACCCTGTCGCCGCGGTATCATCAGGTAAACAAGCGGCAGACCTTTGCTACGTGGCCTTATCGCCAGTGTCGACGGAACCCACTTGAGCGCGATTTGCCAGATTTTCCCCCCGATTCGATCGACGGAGCGTGTTCGATGGAATCCGTTTCCGATCGATCGGATCGATTCGTGGTCGTGATCGTGGTCGTGGAGTTTCGGGACCAGTTGGGGGAACCACTTCTTCGATCGGATTAGAAATCGTTTTCACATTAGGGAATTTTCGCATTTATCTTCGCAGTTGGTGACCGATGGATCTACTCCTCATGTGAAGCGGTGGAGCCTTCCTCCATCCCGTTGGAAACTTTCGCTGACGCTCTAAATGTCAAAAGTGTCACGAGGCTCCATCAAAATTCGCTTTGGAGCGAGGCCCCAGATGGCGCTCGTGTGAATAAATCGTGAGTGAATGGATGGCTTTTCTCCCACACACACATACACTTCACATCAACATTACATACATATGTGTATCGCCATCCCCAATGGGAGCGACGTATGTTTGTTTGCTGGCCTAGTTTCCAGGACTCGAATCAATTTATTTGGAGTTTATCCGTCCCCTTGGTCCAGAGTTTGTCCGCTTCGTCCTTCTAGTCGTCCTCTTCGTCCTTCTAGTCGTCCTTCTTGTCGTCCTCTTCGACCTCTTCTCATGTCCTTACGATGCTTTTTCGAAGTTTCATTCGATGGAGAATGAGGAGAAGAACTAGATGCAGATTGTGTTGAAGGATGCGAGGACTTTGTTTCTCAAGGATTACGTAGCTGTCCTCGTCTTTCACTCCCGAACTCCTCGAAGGCCCCACGCCACCAGTTTCACCATGAAGTGGACGTTCTCGGAAATCACCTTATTTGGAAGCAAATAATCCGAACACCTCCGTCGTCCCCTCCACAACCCACTGAGAGGACCACGCAAAAGTCCTCGAGAAAAGTCCCCCCCCCAACCACTTCAGCTTCAGCCCCATCAGCCACGCGCAGCCACCCCAACGGAAGGAGGCGTGGCCTCGACGACGACGCTTTCCCCAACGTGGCCACGTGACTCCGCCCCATCGACACGAAAATGGCTGCCGAAATGCCAACGATGACGTCACGCATCCCCAAAAGATGGAGAGGACCAGCGAAATCCAACATGGCAATGGTTGTTGGACGCTTGTGTATGTATGTGTGTGTGTGTGTGAATGTGTGTTTGTGTGTATTCCTGTGTATGTGTAAGTGGGGAAGTGATGCGCGTCCGCAGCCCACTCGCCGCTGTCGCGCAGTCCTCGAGCCGACTGGAGCCAGCGCCTTCGTAGGGAACCTCACGGATGCTGAGCCACACAGTTCCGCGGATCGTCAGACAGTGAAGCTGCTCCAGCTGCTCCCGTCCTCTGCCAGTAGAAGCCGCGTCCGACCAGAGGCAGATCCAGAGTCGCCCCAGTGCCCAGCGTCTTGTAGTGAGTTCAGTGCAAGAGACCGAGTCAGAGTTAGAGACCGAGTTCGAGTCAGAGCCAGAGTTAGAGCCAGAGACCGAGTTCGAGTTAGAGCCAGCAAAGCCAGATCCAGGCCGAGTGAACGCGTCCAGAGTAAGACTCAGTAGACACCACATTCATCCATCCCCCAGAATCTCCTCATCCGTCGCCGTCGCTGCCCGAAGTCCGGAGCCCGCGACTCGCGAACTCATCGACAGACAGACATCCATCGACATCATTCTTGTCATCACCGTAGCTCCTACGACTCGGTGGCCACAAGTACAAGCCCATCAGCCACAAGCA
Organism: Coelopa frigida; assembly: GCA_017309665.1. NCBI lineage: Eukaryota > Metazoa > Arthropoda > Insecta > Diptera > Coelopidae > Coelopa > Coelopa frigida. The sequence goes on along the minus strand of CM029563.1, from coordinate 30,636,839 downwards.
CTAGAACAAGAACAAGAGGCTCTCTCGGCCACTTTCATTTACCACTCCCACACCAGTCACTCGCAATCAGTCACCGTGATTTTCCTAAAGCAATACATCGAAGATCTCCGCAAGATAATTGGTAAGACAGCAAAAGCTCCAAGCTCCCGTCCTGCCCCGAGCCCCCCAAAGACCCCGTTTCAGCTCGGGCGCCATTTTGCGCGTTGCGTAAGGCGACGTGTGTTTGTTTGTTTGTTTGCGTGTGTGTATGCGTCTGTGTATCCAGCATCGTACACTGGGAGAAAAGACGATGAGCGGGCGTCGTGTCCTTCAGTTGTCCTTGCACAAGCATCGATTTCGCTGCACTCGTGGCGAGAGTCGGAGGCTCCAACGCGCAACGGGGCGCGTGATTCGATTGGTGGGAGGCGCCTCCGCCCCCTTCTCCCCTCGACTCGAGTGGGGCTGCGCACTGAGGCAGCCCCCCCTCAGCCCTGGGCCTCGTTCTTGCCTCGTTCTTGCCTCGTTTATGTAACCATCGTCCGTGCGTTGCATAAGTCCATCACACGATATACAGTAGTGTACATCCGTAGTTATATCCGTAGCTCTAGTCAAAGAACTATCATATCTATAGTAATTGTAATTTTTACTTAAAAATTGTAAAAAATACTAAAGAAATTTTAACTTTATTATAATTTAATTATAGCTTAATTGTAATTTAATTATAGCTTAATTGAATTTTGAATTTCAACTTGGTTCTACTTTAATTAGTCCGTTATAATTTTAATTGTAATTAACAAAAATTTATAATAATTACAACTTAACCATAATTTAATCGATCTCTCTCTTCATTTCAGAGGAGAAAATGTCGCTCAATCCGAACGGATACAAATTGTCGGAGCGGACTGGGAAGCTCACGGCCCAAGGTAAGTCTCGAAGTCCCCCCCACACATGATCCCCGAAAATCCTCTAGAAATAGATCGGAAAAATCTTTAAAGTGTTCCAAGTGTTCGTTAAAAAATGATAGTTATGCAATTTGGGGGAGTTATGGAGAGAGGATGGGGTGAGAGTTATTTGGGGTATATACATGGACGTATACGAGAAAACGAGAAAATATTAGTATCTAGAGAAAAAATGCATAAATACTCTATATTAATAGAAATCTCTATAATAGAAATAGAAAAGAGAAATAGGTATGTAAAGAAAATATAGGTTCATAAAGAAAATTTAGGTTTATAAAGAAAATTTAAGTATATAAAGAAAACATAGGAATATAAAGGAAATATAAGTACATAGAGAAAATTTAGGTATATACAGAAAATATAGGAATATAAAAACAATTATATGGAGAAAATATAGCTACATAGAGAAAATTTAGCTACATAGAGAAACTATAGGTACATAGAGAAAAAAAATATAGGTACATTGAAAAATATAGGTATATAGGTAACATATAGGTATATAGAGAAAATATAGGTACAGAGAGAAAACGAATAGAGAGAAAATGTGATTTGTAAATAGGTCATCAGTAAACTTGTGCATCCTTGTACAATGTACATGCTCAGAAAGGACTCAAGTGCAATTGAAACAAAGTCTCCAAGTCTCGTTCATGGTCTTAGAGTTATCCTGCTCCTGCTCCTATCATACAAAGACATTCCACCGCTTTATCTGGTTCTCTGGTGGCATCCATCCATTATGCCATCGAACCATCGAGTGCTATTTGTCGTCCTTCGCTTGCAGTTTGTTTGAACGGACAAGGACGATGTCTTTGTGTGGGGAAAGGATCACAAATCGCAAGGAACTGTTAACAAAATGGTAAATAATGGTATTTGCTTGGCAAACACCAACAACAATCGACATTCGTAACATACGCTCGCATTCATCCACGCACCAAAACGAGTATTTGTTTGCGAAAAAACAACGTCCGTCCGTCTTTGAGACCTCTCGTCCTTGCTTAACGTCGTCTTCTGAGCCCTCGTCCTTGTCTCCCCTCATCTCCTGACCCCAAGTCCTTGCTTCCCCTCGTCATCTGACCATTCCTTGAGCCCTCTCTTCTCTACTGATCAGAGGGGATCTGAGAGGATTTCTTAAGGACTCGCCCTCAGCACGAGGACCACTCGAGGGCCACACGTCGCACACACTCGTTCGCCCGGTGATAAATCGTCCTGCGCTCAGCCTCAGCCTCGGTCTCTGCTTCAGCCTCGGCCGCTGCCACCGACAGCCGCCAGTCGACCGTGCGATGTAACAGATTTCGCAGAAGTCACCCCGTGAGGAGCCGGAGAAGGAGGCGGAGACGAGGCCGCCGCGTGTCTGAAATTGAATACGGCAGACGTAAACCGTTTAGTCACAGGATATTGCGTTCGCTCACAAGTCAAACCAAACCACGCCAGGACGAAGCCTCTTGCGGTATCGCAGATGCTGCCACACGGGGTGGGGCGAAAAATTGACGGAGACAGACAGCCAAAGAGAGAGAGAGAGAGAGTGAGAGTGAGAAAGATAGCCAAATAAACATCATCTCAAGAACATTCGTTGGGATTCCGTGCGACATTGACGGAATCCTCGGAATTTCATTACTCCTGCGACGATTTGTCACAGAAGCCTCAAAACGGGGAAGTACGTGAGTAAGACAGAGATGGCATCATATACACTCATCTTCCATCTCACTCAGTCACATCCACGATTTCGGGCCGCGGCGATTTTCCTCACTTTACACTCGATTATCTGCGAAATGAAATAACTTTTTCACACTCGTGTGACTCGCGCCCCTCGTCATTCGCTCGCCCAGGAAATCGTCCTTCGTCCCGGAAATCGCAAACATTGTCCTTCGACCTGCCTCCCAGTTCTGAACTTTAATTAAAAAACTTATATCGGAGTTCAAAACTCTCCCTTCCTCTCTCTCTCGCTCTATCGTCCTTCTTCAACTCGTTCCCTCTTTCTTTTGTTGAGAACCTTTGTTAAGAACCTTTGTCAAGAACTAGAAACATCTTCTAGGAGTCCTCTTGGAAGCTCTGTTTCTTAGAGTTGTGGCCTCTTCAAGTTGTGACCTCCTCCGAGTTGAAGCCCCCTGGATCACAACCGCAACTCCTCTCCCTGAGGCCGGAACTCGAAAACCCCATTAAGTGGACAATTTAATCCGACTCCAAATCCTCAATTAGCAATTATTCCGCCCCAGGCGACGGCGGCGAGTGCCGGCGAACACGGCTCGAGTGGGTGCGCTTAAGGGTGCTTCTCGCGCCGCAGGGGGCTCGCACCGGGCACCAGGGGAGGCATGGGGCGTAAACCAGGCCCGGTCAGGCAATAAACCTGGCTAGGAAGCGGGCAGAAGAAGTCGGAAGAGCAGCTGCCGCCACATGGAAATGAAGGCGCTTCCTTCCCAAACAGGATCGAAATAATAAAGAATAACTTTAAATCAATTCGAGGAGGCTTTTTTATGAGCCGTCCATCAGGCTCGGATCTGATTCGGGTCGCAGCCGCTGCCGATGCGGTCGCGAAGGTCTCGTCGGCGCATTTATCACCCGAGCCGTCGACGTTATCCGTCTTTATGGCTATTCAGATAAAGAAAAAAAAAACCCTCACGCCCCCCATTTTCGCCGCTCCTTTTTTTATCATCGCCTCGTTTATGATGGTTCTATCTTTGTTCGCAGATCTGCAACCGACCACGGTGACCGCCGGCGCCGAGACCCGGGAGTTCCTGCTAAAGGTCATCGACGTCCTGCTCGACTTCGTGAAGGCGACCAACGACCGCAATGAGAAAGTGTTGGACTTCCACCATCCCGAGGACATGAAGCGGCTCCTCGATCTGGACATCCCCGACCGAGCGGTGACGCTGCAGCAGCTCGTCGAGGATTGCGCCACAACGCTGAAGTACCAAGTGAAGACTGGTGAGTTACGCCCCCTCTACGGGTCTCTTGATCAATCACGTCTGGGGTCGCCATGAATGGGCCACAAACAGGGCTAACGAAGGGAATTGATTTCATTAAAAAGTTCCTCCAGCCTCCTGGGCTGCTGTCGAGCGACTTCCTGGCAACAACACCCTTCGATAGGATGGGCGGAAGTGCGCGGAGTTCCGTTACAACGCCGCTTCCGCCGGAGACCGCAAGGGAGACGAGGCCTGAGTAAACACGCTTATTATCGACACTCGAGCACAATTGCGGTCACGTGCTTATTAGATTAGACGGCGGGAGGATGGAAAGGAGGACGGATGGAGGGATCGAAGGACGGGAGGACTTTGTGTTTTGAATGGCGTCGACGTGTGTCGCAGGACGGACTGACTTTTGACTCTGTCGTGAGGACGCCGGATTATGATTGATCAAGGCTTTAAAAAACCTTCACCCTTTCGTCTGCCGTTTGTCGACTGTCGACTGTCGTCTGTCGGTGAGAGGTGGTGTCCGCCCCCTGTCCCCTGTCGTAATCAATGGCCCATAAAATGGCATCGTCGGCTTGGTTATCTCCGCAGATGCACGCATTGTCTGTTGTCCTGGCGTTGACAGCCCTAATGCGGCCGCAGAATATTTAAGCACGTTTTAAGTGGCATCGAACATATGCCCACCATCTCCAATCTCGTGGTAATGATATTCAAATCTATGCAAAGACAAATTTGATTTCGAGTCGTGAGCACAGGATTACGAATCACACACTTGGCTGCCTCATCGGAGGTCGAAGAATCCGCCTGGTTAAACAATCGGCCGGTGATAAGAACTTTGTTCATCTTCCCACGACCAGGTTCTGTTTGCTCTCAGAGTTTGAAAGAGTTCTCAGAGTTCGAAAGACAAACAAAACACCTTGGCGAACGCGAACCCCTGGCTTGACTTCCTCATCCATTACCTTCGTAATCACTTCGGCGCCCTGCGGAGACGCGACTCCTGCAATGGATTGGACTTGAGGTGGAGTGGGCCACACATGCAGAAGTCAACTGCTGCCCAGGTTGCCTCCTCCACACCCAAAGGCCTCCTTCATTCATTCGTCCGTCGCGACCTGAAGGAACTCTCTACACGTCACTCGCTCCCGTTTTTCCTGCCAATTCTTTCTTTCTGTGCAAAGGCTATAAAAATCCCATTTATAATCTATAATCTCTCATAAGAACCCCACCCCCCCTGGCAGGGAACATAATATTCCAAGGCGACCCCATTCGAACGTCGATGTCGAGGACGAAGACGAAAACGAAAACGACGACGATGACTCCATAAAGGGAGCTTTAATCAAAATCCGTTGTTATTTTCTGACTCGGTGCGCGCTGATCCTTTGATGCGAATGGAATGATTCAATGCTCAGACGATGAGGGCCCGCACACTAACACACACAGTAGAATCCACCACCCACACATGTACGACTCGGGGTGACTGCAGCAACGGATGCTCATCTGTTCCACTGTCAATGGCAGCAGCAGGGAGCAAACATTTCAATTTGCGACGGCCCGAGTGAGCGACCGAGCGACCAAATCCCGGCAAGACAAATGGAAATAAATGCCGCGCACACGGGACTCGTCGTCCGCCCTGGTCCTGATCCTGAACCTGGCCCTGGCCCTGGCCCTGGTGCTTCTGGTTCGCAGCGATGGGCTTTTAATCACACGACTTATGGCACCCGAGATGAGGGCTGACGGCGCGCGAAGGGTTGAAGGGCCCGAGGGACCCCGGGGTTCTGTTTGTTTGGGAATTTATTTGTTAGTTACTGACACATTGTTCGCTCGGCACGAGACACGAGACGCCCGCCTCCCTGTTTCCACCAGAAGTAGTCGCAATTAGCCGCAATAAATGAGCAACTGGGGGCGGGGTGGACCTTCGATTCTCGCGATCGAATGGGTTCGAGAGCGAACGTGGATCTAGTTCGAGAGTGAATGTGAACCTAGTTCGATGGCAAACGTGAACCTAGTTTCGAATCCGATTGCCTCGAACGCCGCCTTCAATCGATTTCTGTGGAGGCCGAGAGTCGGATGCGCCATGTGTGCGCCAGACTCAGACCCAGACCCAGACCCAGTCGGGCAACTGCCCTTGACTCGCTCGGAGTCTCCGCCGAGGCGTGCTCCCATTGTCCGCGCCCATTGTTTCAATTCGCCCGAATTACTTCTGCTCTTTGGGCCCCGTCGGCAGCGGATGCACCGGGAGCACAACTCATCGGGTGGTGAAGAGAACAGAACAGAACGGGAACGCGCACAGCTGCCGTCGGATTAAAACCTGTCGTCCTCGGTCCCTGTCGTCCTTCGGCTGTCTGTCTCGTTCCCTGTCGTCCTTCGCCTGCCTGTCTCTCTCTCTCGGTCCCTGTTCTTCGGCTCTCGGTCTGTATGTCTTTCTCGTGCTGTCGCTGTCAAGAGCTGCCCCCAAGTAATTACGGCCGCCTTCCGTCGTGACAGACAGGCGCAAGTAATCGCCCGTCTGCGTCTACGTCTCCGTCTCCGGCTGAAACAAATGCCACTTCCGTCGAGCTTTGATGGATAACAAAATCCCGGCCGCATTATTCCGCAACATTTGCCGCCGCTCCATAAAGGAGCTGCCCCTGCGACTCTCGTTCAGAGTGGCGCAAAATTGTTTCCTCATTTTATTTGCTCTCTCTCTCTCTCGCTGTTCGCAGGACATCCGCACTTCTTCAACCAGCTGTCGTGCGGCCTGGACCTCGTCTCGATGGCCGGCGAATGGCTGACGGCGACTGCCAACACCAACATGTTCACATACGAGATCGCCCCGGTGTTCATACTGATGGAGAACGTGGTGCTGACCAAGATGCGCGAGATCATCGGCTGGCAGGGTGGCGACTCGATCCTGGCCCCCGGTGGCTCCATCTCGAATTTGTACGCGTTCCTCGCGGCACGCCACAAGATGTTCCCCAACTACAAGGAACATGGGGCCGCTGGTCTCCCCGGCCAGTTGGCCATGTTCACCTCGGATCAATGCCACTATTCGATCAAGTCCTGCGCCTCCGTCTGCGGCCTCGGCACCGAGAACTGCGAGATGGTGCCGTCCGATGAGCACGGTCGCATGATCACCTCCGAGCTGGAGCGTCTCATTCTGGAGCGCAAGGCCAAGGGACATGTGCCGTTCTTTGTGAGCGCGACCGCCGGCACCACCGTCTTGGGCGCCTTCGACAACCTCAACGAGATCGCGGACATCTGCCAGAAGTACAATTGCTGGATGCACGTCGATGTGAGTTGAGCATCGGCCTCGGGTCTTGGGTTGTGGGCTTCCACTAACCGAGAGTTTCTTCCTCTTTTCAGGCCGCCTGGGGCGGAGGCCTGCTGATGTCGCGCAAGTATCGCCACCCGCGCTTCACCGGAGTCGAGCGGTAAGTTCTGATTCTTCTCTTTTTAATGTCGCCCACACGGGTCTGCCGTCCGCACCAATTGGCGTCTTCATAAATCACGGCGCATCTGCAAGTAATGGCCGGGAGCGTGTGCGACAGAGTCGCCCATTGTTCCGGCCAACGGCGCATTGTTTCGACTATCGGTTCATTGTTTCTCGAAGCCACAAAATCGAGGAGTCTCCTTCCGTCCTTCCGACAGCGCGAGTCAAAGGATGCGACGCCCACGCTCGAGACACCCGGCTCCTTTTTAAAGTTTCCGGCATCACGCGATTTAAGAGACCTCGATTTAAAAGGCCGCGACAGTCATTAATCAAGGGCGGGCTTCAGTAGGGCGGTGTGGACGTTTGTGTGTGGAGGAGCCTGTCAGGGGCTCAATTAATGATTCATCGGCGGACGTCGCCAAAGATGCCGAAGCCTCAATTAAACCCACCTCCCGCCATCGCCCACAAAAGCCTTGGCCCGACCACAATTTGCATCGAGCCTAAGTGAAGAAACAAACGACAGTGGATTAGTGTGCGGTTCGCTTCGATACATTACCCCGCCCACCCCACTTCCGCCCCCTGTCGCCGGCACTTGATGGATATGGTAATCAATTGCCGAGTGCTTAGGGCGGTGGGGCGGAGCAGCTGGAGTTGAAGCTGGAGCAGGAAACGGAGCCACCACAAGCTGTCAATATATCGGGCAGAGGAGCGGGGATTAGAGAAATCCCTTCGCATTTAAAAGCCTCCGCTGCACTTTGTTCGTCCGTCCGTCCGTCCGTCCGTCCATCTGTCCGACTTCATGTGCCGAAGTCTGCCTCTGGCTTCCTCTGTAAAATCTCTGAAGCTTCTGATTTTGAAATTGAAATTCCTGAGACTCACCCCCCTCCTCGGCCACATGCGTCGCAAGGGTGCACTCGGCTAAAATCATATCGAATGGTTTTGAATTGTTTCGGCCGCAGTGGATGGCGGTGTCGCAAATCCACTTTGTTTATTTGCACTTCGCCCCGGCCGTCGTGTAATCCTTCCGGAATGAAGTAGCGGTAAACACCTGATCTTCCACCGGGTGACGAATCGAGGAATTCCCACGAATCCACCAGGAGTTGCCAACGGCGCAGAGGGGCGGGGACAAGGACGGCGTTGTAATCGCCCCATGAGATAACACTCCAGCCCTTCTGTTTTCTTGTTCCTTTCTCTCTATCTACCGCCACCCTCCCCGGGGAGTGCAATTGAAATCAAGAATATGTCACTGCGCTGTTCATGTCTGTCTCGCTCGACCCGACACCCGACCGCACCCCTCGGGCGACGAGCCACCCCGCCAGCCCAATGAAGCCCGCTCCCCGAGGGATGTTTAGCACGACCGGAGTCTCTTCGGATTCAATTAAAGGCTGCGGGTTTGCAAACGGTGGTGGTGGTCGGAGTGAAGCAGGGTGCGGACGGACGGACGCGACGAGACGCGACGCGCCCTTGTGAATCAGTGTTAATTGCAAGCAATTTGTTGCCTCTTCTACCCTCAAACTGAGGCCTATTTGTGTTTAGCAATAATTCTCATTATTATTAATTTCGGCACCTGTAACTTTTATCCTTTCGTTCTCTCGTTCGCAGCGCCGACTCGGTCACCTGGAATCCGCACAAGTTGATGGGCGCCCTCTTGCAATGCTCCACGATTCACTTTAAGGAAGATGTAAGTAGAACAAACCCCCCTCAGCCCAGCCTCCCCCAACTTGGCCTTAACCCGACGACACGACCTTCGCAGAGGCCGCTGGCTGCCGACCGAGGCCGACGAGGGTCCGACAGACCGTGAACACGACCTCGCATTGTTCCGCGTCGTCCTCCTCCACTTTTAATTTCCATGTTTGAGTTTTTTAATAAAACATTCCTCCTTCGGCAACCCACGACTCACGGCCGCCAGCTCCGCCCACTGAGGCTGAGGAAATTCCTTTCCATTGTTGGCCGAAGCATCGATCGGCCGTCATTGTGGCTGTTGTTGTTAGTTGTTGTAGCAGTTGTTGTTATTGCCTGTAGCAGTTATTGTTGTTGCTGTTGTAGCAGTTGTTGTTCGTGTTGTAGCAGTTGTTATTGTTAAAGCAGTTGTTGTTCCTGTCATTGTTTCTGTCCGTCTTCACATTGTTGCTCTATTCGATGTTATTTTAAACACATTCCAAGCTGCCAGACGAGAATGGATGGTTTGATTCGGGGTTGCCAGATCCGAGTCACCCTCGAACGCAAATGTGCGCCCTTCCGACCAACCGACCGACCGACAACCGACCTCCTCTGACTGAGCGCTTTTGCAATATGTTGCCACATTGGTCACAGTTGCGCCGATCTGTTGTTGTTGTTGTTGTTGTAGTTTAAGGAATTTTAATTAAAACTCCACTGACTTATTGCCGTCTCGGCAGTGGGAAGAGGGGGAGGAGGAGGAGTAGAGGGTGGGTGGTTAGCAGATGTTTCCCCAAATCGACAGACGACGAACGCCATCGAAAGGCGACGAGTTCGAAGTTTGCGTTCGAAAGATAGCGTTTGAAATTTTTGAAGCCGAACTCTTGACGACACGAGAATCGCATCAGCCGTGGGAGCCAAGGCCAGCAGCTCCAACCCAGTCTTTCTCGCTCTCACTCTCTACACTTGTCTCAAAATCGCCTCTCTCTCCACTTGTCTAACAAACCCTCTCTCTTTCTCCACTTATCTCACAAACCATCTCTCTATCTCGCTCTCGTCTAGGGCCTTCTCATCTCATGCAACCAAATGTCGGCCGAGTACTTGTTCATGACCGACAAACAGTACGACATCAGCTACGATACCGGCGACAAAGTGATCCAATGCGGCCGGCACAACGACATCTTCAAGCTGTGGCTCCAGTGGCGCTCCAAGGGCACCGAAGGCTTCGAACGCCAGCAGGATCGACTGATGGATCTGGCCCGCTATCAGGTGCGACGCATTCGCGAGCAATCCGATCGCTTCCACCTGATCATGGAGCCGGAGTGTGTGAACGTCTGCTTTTGGTATGTGCCGAAGCGACTGCGGGGCGTGCCCCACGATAGCCGGAAGGAGCAGGAGCTGGCCAAGGTGAGTTCGAGGGCAGCCAAACAACCCGACCAACCACTGACATCTCTTCTTGCAGATCTGCCCCATCATCAAGGGACGCATGATGCAGAAGGGCAGCCTGATGGTCGGTTATCAGCCCGACGATCGACGGCCCAACTTCTTCCGCTCGATCATCTCGTCGTCGGCAGTCACCGAGCAGGATGTCGACTTCATGCTCGACGAGATCCATCGCCTGGGCGACGACTTGTAAGGGATCGGCGTTCCGAAATTAGCAAATTAGCCCCTTAGTTCAATTAAATATATATATATACATACATATATCTAATATAGGGCAAGGACACAAACGAAAAAATCAAAAAAATCAACAACAAAAAAAATAATTAAATTAATTAAACTAAATAATTCAACCAAGGAGTATCTTTAAGGTAAAGCATATCATTCAATGCCACATCAACTAATACAGCCATTCTAAACATACACATATATGCACATATATACATATATATACGATGTTTCGAGTTCGCGGTCCTGTTGTTAGTTATGCGGGCGTCCTGTTGTTTCGAATATATTGTTTTCGATCGATGTATGGAGAGTTTTCCTAGTTGTCAATTTTAAGTTCCCATCCGAGGGCTCAGACGACGCCCCTCACGTGGGTCCCCCGTCTTCCGCCACCGGTTCATCCAACTGTCGCCTGTATGATTTCCCCAAATCTCTCTCTATGTGTGACATCTAATCTCGTTGTTGTTGTTGCTTAAGTTTAAAGGGTCCCGAACCCACCAACCTATCCATGTTCTCATCCTACCTGTTATGCATTTAATCCGAGTTCCCGTTCGAGTTCTAATTGTCGTTGACACCACTGTACACGAAACCCAAACCACACCGAGCGAAGACTAGTGCGAGCAACAACTGTGGAGCACCCGACCTTGGGGCGGAAGCTTTTACTGTGAAGTACTTGTAAATAACATAGCTTCGGCGATGCACTGAGAGAAAACGTCCCACAATCACTTATATATAGAGTTATCCCCCCATTTTGATTCCGTAGACCCAATATTTTGATTCCTGTCGACCCTGATTCCTGTTAACTCACTATTTTGATTCCTGATTCCTGCACACGATACAAATACACTGAAAAGAAATGTACCTAATCGAAGATACCTGCGCCTGGTAGAGACCTCTGTTGCTGCAATCTGAGTTCCGAGCTTGCTATTGGCCCATCTGCTGCTTTGACAAGAAACCCCATTAGCCGAATAGAATATTGTAGGAGCCTAAAAGCTTAGAGGAGTAAAAGTAAACAGACGACGAGAGCACTCAGTTGAGTCAATTAAGAGGAGTTACTAAGTCTTGAGCAAACATCGACGGACACATGTGCAAATTGGACACATTACGGTTCCATAGAGTTTCCTTCCGATAGAAATTAGCGGTTTAGTGACCGAAGTCAATGACGAAATCAGAGTATGAAAGAGAAGAGAATAGAGAATGCGAGATAGGGAAGATATAAGTAAATGTTGATAACTAAAACAAACAAACAAAAATATATAAATGAATATTAAAAGAACTGTTATGCAAAGAACATACATATATAGAAGAGTATTATTATTAGAACCTTTTACGAATTAGTTGTTATGCAAAGTTGTGTTAAGTTTATTTACTGTTCAGAGAATGATTTATTGCGTTCAGATTGTGACTATGTACAAATTTATTTACGTGTGTATTGAAATTTGTTGGCATGCATTTTTGCCGTCGACGTTTCCGTTGCCAAAGGGGTTTGAGAGAAGGGCACACTCACACACACAAGCACCTCTACACACACACACACACTGACAGAAGCCATTGCATCAACGCAAGCTCATTAAGAAAACTTTACTATGAATTTCTCCGATCAGTATTTAAATGTTTAAATGTGTTGTTAATTATTATATTATATAAAGATTATTAATTATTGCAACTTCAATGAAATGTGAACCCAACAACAGCATTTTAGTGATTATATTAAACCAACATATAAATATATATATATATATATATATACATATTAAAAAGAAACAAGAAAATGTAAAAGATATTATGATTAATTATTATAAATTGTAAACTCAGCATGAAAATAAAATATTATTGAAAAGATGCGCATCTTTTATTGATTGAATCAGATATAATTAAGAGACATACACATGTATAAGAAACATTTCGAAATTTTCACTAAAATTCTAAATATTCACCATAATTCAAATTTTCACTAAAATTCCAAATTTTCACTAAAATTCAAAATTTTCACTAAAATTCAAAATTTTCACTAAAATTCCAAATTTTCACCATAATTCCAAATTTTCACTAAAATTCCAAATTTTCACTAAAATTCTAAATATTCACCATAATTCAAAATTTTCACTACAATTCCAAAATTTCACTAAAATTCCAAATTTTCACTAAAATTTAAGATTTTCAATAAATTCAAAATTTTTAGCAAAATTAAAAATTTTCACTAAAATTCAAAATTTTCACTAAAATTCTAAATATTCACCATAATTCCAAATTTTCACTAAAATTCCAAATTTTCACTAAAATTCTAAATATTCACCATAATTAAAAATTTTCACTACAATTCCAAAATTTCACTAAAATTCCAAATTTTCACTAAAATTCCAAATTTTCACTAAAATTCCAAATTTTCACTAAAATTTAAGATTTTCAATAAATTCAAAATTTTTAGCAAAATTAAAATTTTCACCATAATTCAAAATTTTTAATAAAATTCAAAATTCACTAAAATTTAAAATTTTCACCAAATTTCAAATTTTCACCAAATTTTAAATTTTCACCAAAATTTCAAATTTTCACTAAAATGGAAATTTTCACCAAAATTTCAAATTATCACCACAATTTCAAATTTTCACTAAAAATGGAAATTTTCACCAAAATTTCAATGTTTCACTTCCGTTTCCTTTGTTGTAGCAATCGAAGACACCTACCAATAGGTCGTGAGATAAACTAACTCAACGACATATTGAGCAACAAACACAGGGTGCTTCGGAGTTTCCATTATAAAATCGGATCTAAAAAGCTACTATAAAAATCGACAATAAAAGTTCCAAAATAAGCAATTGCAACAACCCCGAATCATCTGCGTTCTTCCTTCCCTCCCCTCCCCAACGCACAACCTCTATCATTGGTACCATATAAACGTTTCAATTTATCTTTCCAATTAGGCCTTTAGTGGCCCTCATTATCAGCCTTCAATGAGCCATAAACATCGGCAGCGATTCTTCTTCTATTTATCCATCGAATTTTACGCTTTTAGCTTCTCTTCTGTTGCCAACGGAATGCGATCATTCGCTGTTTGTGTTATTGTTGTTGTTGTTGTAGGAATCAATAAACAATTTCGTGTTCGATTAGTATTTAATACAAATTTATTTTATTCTAGCAATTTCACAAAAAAAAAAAAACCAAAAGGGAATCATCATCAGTGTTAACTCAGGAATTTTGTTAATAAATTATCGTGTAAATCGCGTTTAAAATGTTAAAATATAATAAATAGGAGGGGGAGGTGAGGGGGTTTGGATGCCAATTACAAAAACAAATACAACTACGTCGATAGCTTTGTGCAGACGTGTATCTGTCTGTTGGTGGCTGGGTCTCATAAGTACTCACAGGAAATTATCTTAAAACAAGTAATCGGTAATCATAACTACGATTAAGCTAAACTAGACGACGTTCGAAAACATCTCTCTCCAACAATAACAACTCAACAAAATTTTGGCAACTCATCAACAACAACAAAATGCTCCGCGTCTGTCGTTCGTATCGAGAGCCTACTGTAAGTAAGTAAACCTGTGTCTGTCCTTCGGAGGACAGCAGGAGAAGCGCGCGCGAGGACGATTGGCAAGCTGTAGTCTACGGTTCGACAACTCGGACTCGTTGGTCTCGTCGTGGTCGTTGTCTTTTGTTCTAATCCTAGTCCTAGTCCTAGTCCTAGTCCTAGTCCTAGTCCTAGTCCTAGTCCTAGTCCTAGTCCTAGTCCTAGTCCTAGTCCTAGTCCTAGTCCTAGTCCTCGTCCTCGTCCTTGTCGTGTCCTAATCCTAGACCTGGGTTGGGTTTTAGGTTCGTCCCGGCACGCGCGCGTTTGGTCGCAGGCGATTCAAAGTTGCATCATTCAATTTCATATCCTAGTTTTTTATAAAATTAATAAATTAATTAGTTGATGTTTATGAATTAGTGAAGTCCCATTTCCTGGTTAGTTCTGCCTCTTCGGCTGCGGCGCTCCGACTCCGGCTGCTGCCGCGGCTGTGGTCACCGGACCACCGGGCCACCGGGCCCCACCGTCGCTAGGACGGCGGCTGGCGGCGCACTTCTCATCATTCCGCCGACAGCTCATCGATGCGGCAGCGGACGGCATGCTCCACCACCTCCAGGCTGGAGTAGTCCAGCTCCTTGACAAGGCACAGCGTGGCCGAGAGCAGGTTCGAACTCTGCAAAGGAACAGGGCAGGAAGTTGTCAGCCAACGACCTTAGAAAACTTCATCTTCCACACACTCACCCGGTTGATGGGCCGCCGATGATAGCCCGAGTAATGATTGAGCACAGCCGTGGACACCGTGCTGGCCGAGTCACTGAAACGTCCGTCAGGGCGTCTGTGGAGAGAGTGAGTCGTGAGTGGTCATGAGAGTGCATCGTGGACGTGGCTCGCATCGTGAGCGTTGCTCGCGTCATGTGCGAGGCATGGCTCACGTCGTACTCACCTGTGTCTCGGCCGCTCCACCTCCTCCCAATCCCCATTGTCGCGCGCACTCCCATTTCGATAGGCATAGCGATCGGGCACCTCACGCTCCAGACCGCCGGCGCTGCGTCGCGGAGCGTGGTGGAGTGCGGCTGTGCTGCCGAATTGATTGTGCTGCTGGTGCTCCTCCCACTCGGTGAGGTCCGTTTGGCTGTGCCGATAGTGGGCGGGGTAGGCGGCGCGATCGGACTGATAGTATTCCTTATGAGAATTAGGTCAAGACAGGTCGCGAGTAGCCAATGGAAGAGACAAAGAGAAAGGAACACAATAGAAAAAATCGATTACACTGGCTGGAGAGCAGGGGTCGACTGCTCGGAGGCCATGGACAGTGTTTGACCGTCATCGTCATACACACCTTCATCGAGTGCGTGGACATGCTGGGCGGGATGGGCGCCCGCTCCCGGTAGCCGGCGTGTGGACTCGACTCCTGGTCGGAGCCTGGCGAACGCTGTTAGTATCGGCGGCGATTAGTAGATTAGCAGTGGACGTGGAGCGTGCAGCGGAAGACGAAGACATGAGATGAGATTAGTATTTGTGCGATGATCGGTGTGTGAATGGGTGAATGGGAATGTGTGTTTGTGGTTGCTGTGAGCCCTCTTCCTCGATCTAATGACCCACTCTGACTAATGGTTGACATTTTGACAAACTCGACTAACACGGGCCCACCCAAGAGGCCTGGCCATTCCTCACTCTCGTTTCCATTCCTGCGCTTCCCACCACTCGACCCCCAACGTCTTCCTCGAATAGAACAGAACAGGCCCAAAAATTGCGTGACTGCCACGCGAACGAGGTGGACGGAAGGTGGGGGCAGCAGAGTGAAATACGAGACCCCCAGCGACTCGACTCCATGGCTCTTCAACTGACGAAAGAGTTCGACTCCAGGCCGTCCCACGCCGGGTTCGCTCATTCCAATGCAAATCGGTCGAAGCTCACGGTCGGGTCGGAGTCAACGAGGACCGCTTTCTTCAGTCTTCGCGCTCTCAACGCGGTTGACGGGGGAAAGGGCGGCGGGTGGAGACGAACACAATGCGTGCGCCCATGGTCTAGGTCGTGGGTCTGGGGAGCCGATTGGGGTCAACAGCCGCCTTGTTGACGGGTCCGCTGAATCGGCAGACGAACAATGCAGACGACGTCGTGGAGAAGACTACTTCTAAGAATAGTCTTCGACTAGCAAACGGCAGACGGACGCCAACCTAGTGGACGGACGCCAACCTAGTGGACGGACGCCAACCTAGTGGACGGACGGACAGATGGACAGACATGGAATGAAATCTATTCTACTCTAAAAGGGGCCACAGCGACCCATCCTCAGATTCCCAGATTGAGGCGAATGGATGCTTACGTCGTACTGGGGATAGGACATGCGGTGGTCCTTGGGATTCGGGTTGTACTTTGGCGATGGCGATGGCGGATGTGCTTGTTCCTGTGGCGAGAGAATGTTGTTAGTTAGACTAGTGGGCTGTTAGGTAAAGGGTGCGGAGCGAACAAAAGAACAAAGAACTGAACAGAAGAAACACAACTGAACAGAAGAAACACAACTGAACAGAAGAGAAACGAAACGAAACTCTAAGAAAGAAAGAACAACGTCTACAACGAACGAATTCGAACGGTTGGCCAAACCGGAGGAACTCCAATACCTGCAGCGGTGACGACGGCACCGAAGGCACCGGATTCAAGGGTTCGCTGATGCTCTCCTCGGTGTTCTCGGGACTCGCCTGTTGTAGCGAGGGCGGCAGCGGTGGCTGAGACGTTTGCGACAAAGGTTTCGTATTCGGGTAGAGGCAGCGTGCGTTAGGGTTAGAGTTAGATAGAGGTTAATATCGCGACGAGAGGGTAGCGGTAAGGGGCCCGAGGAAATGGTGCTTCATGGCCGCCAGTGGCCATTGCCAGCATCGACTGGCGACTGGCGCACACACGAAGCACTCCTCGTGGTCCCGAATTAAACGGGCTAAAAATAGACGCTTCCACTGCATCAACTGCATTCTCCGGATTCCGGGTATTTTCGGCCCGAGAAGCGGCGATGCTCCTCAGGATGTCAGCAGATGTCTGTCAGTGGAAGACGCGATCGAAGCGATCGACGCGGAGGGAGGAGGGGTGAAGGGTCTCCAATTGGAGCTTAGTTACCTCTTTCATGGGACTCGAGCTCCTGCGTGCCGCATACTGTTGTGGCTGCTGCTGTTGCTGTTGGTACTGCGACTGCTGCTGCTGTTGTCGCTGTTGTTGCTGTTGCTGTTGCTGCTGTTGTTGTTGCTGGTACTGTTGCTGTTGCTGCTGGTACAACTGCTGCTGTTGCTCATACTGTTGTTGCTGCTGCGTCTGCTGGGGCTCGTAGGCATCCTCGTAGGTCTCCTCCTCGGCAGCAACCGCCGCACTGCCGCCGCCTCCCGCTCGCAGCGCTTCGTCGACCTCCTCCTGCGTCACCTCGACATTGTCGAGCTTTTTCAGCTGCGGCAGCGCTCGCAAAACGACGGCGCGATAGCTGAAAGGAGAGGTTGGAAAAGGTTCCGTTGGGGTTTCATCACCGATTGTGGTCGAACCTACTTTGAGCCCGCCCGATCGCAGCAGGGATTCTCCTCGAGCCACAGGTACTTGAGGGCCGGCAGGTTCTGGAGGTAGGCGATCTCATTGATGTCGTGGATGTTGTTCTTCCGCAGATAGAGCTCCTGCAGCTTAACGCAATCCTCGAAGGGCTGCAACGTGCTGATCTTGTTGACGCTGCAACGTGAGAAGAGAGACCACGTGAAAAACACACCCAAACACCATCTGTTGGCGTTAATGCGTCGTCCCGTTAATTGGTCAATAATTGGTCAGTCAGTGAGCCGATTCGATTTTTTTGTTGGCGATGATGCGTCATCGTCAACGAAAATACTTCCAGCGTCACCATCGCGTTCTCGCGATCTCGTCTTGGGACCGTTCGAATGATATCATCTCGGTCGCGATAACCTCAGCCACACGGTCTTAAGTCAGCTTCCAGTTTTCGACAGCGATTTCGCAGCCGATGGACGGACGTTAGGCCGGTAGGAACCGAGGGCAATGGCTCACTGTGGACCGTGGACGGCCGATTGTCGACACACTTCACATCATCGAAGCCTTCCGAACCCCATCCCCACGGTCCGATGTGCGTGATTTGGGTCAAGGTGTCATTATCTTGGCCAAACCCACCTGAAGAAACGACACCACGCAGTCGACTCGGACTTCTGTCTGTCCGATTGTCTATGCTTTCTATTAATATCCCTTCTCATTCTTCCTTCTCGGTCTTCCTTCTCGGTATTTTCTTCTCCTTCTCTGTTGTGTTCTCATCTTCCGTTCTTTGCTCTTGTTGTTGGGCCTTCTGCCAAGTGGAAGAAGTTTCTAATTTTCTTTTAATGAGCTCCAAATTCTCCCAAGCTTTGGAACCTCTATAGAAAGTCGGGCCCTCATGACGAAGGCACTTGGGGCTTTAAGAGGCCCGACGTCGTAATTGGTCTTACGGTCGCAGAGGTAGATAGAAGCGCTAATTGCCGTGATAAGATAGAGGAAGGAAGAACTTCTGCAGGTAGTTAGTTCATGAGAGAAATTAAATGAAATGATGAAGGGTTCTGTCTGAGACTCCTACCATGACCTGGTAGGAGTTATTGATTCACCAATTGACCCGGCAAAGGTCGCTCGCGTCTCGAATTCGTCGAACTCGATTGCATGCACAATTATATTCAATTATCCGTTTGAACTTGAATCGTCATTATCGACGGGGGACTCCAAGAAATCGCTCTTCGATTCGTTGAACACATTTGCATTTGGCACTCGTGCGCCCATGCGATTTCTGTGTTTGATTTCCGTGGCGCCTCCATTGCCAATGCTAATTTCGAGGAACTCGAATTTCCTGAACGCGACACAAACTTGGCCCCAAGTACAAAACCGATGCCACGTCATTTCCCGACCACTCCGACTTTTCGCCACCCACAACCTTCACTTGCGATTCTCGTCGACGCCTGGGTGAAGGTGGAGGACTTCCGATAAATTCTGAGCCTCTTGATTCAAAACGACTGTTTTGTACGAGGGTGGGTTTTGGAATCGATGGAAGGTTCGACGGCCCTTGAGTGCCACGCCCACTTGGGGGGCAGAGAAGGATGATATCGACTGGTCCACCGATGAGCCCACTCACGACCGGGTGGTGATTATGATTTGTGGAGTGGTTGAGTTGTTCGTCATCATCATCAACAGCAGCAGCTGCTGCTACTGAAGCTGGCTCGGCGTCCTCGCGCCAATCGTCACGACGACCTTGACAATCGAATTGATTTTGTTGTTGATGTTGTTGTCATTGTTGTTATTATTGTTGTTTTTTCACCATCATATCGTCTCTACAGTGGCCTCTTCACTTCAATTGCTTCGTGTGGCTTTCGTTTTTATTCATTTTTCTCACATCTCTTCTTGTGTCTTGTGCCTCAATTGTCGGTTCAATGTTGTTGTCTCTGCTTACAAAAAGCTGCCTCCCCCCCCCCCTCCACCTTCCTCACCCTTCCGCCACCATCATCACCAGTTCGCGCGATTTGCCCCCACATGTGTCGACAACGTTGGCACTCGTTTCAGCTCAGCTCAGCTCAACTCGGCTCGTTATGGACATGGAAATCAAATGAGTTTCCTCTCGAGCGAGCGAGTGTCCGGCCGGGGGCCGGGTTTTCGAGCCCCTGTGGCAGGGCGGGCAGGTCAGAGGGGCGGGGAACGTGAGCTCAAGTCGCTTTTCGCCATTTTCGGAAGTCTCCCACGCCCGACCAGACCCGAACCGGCCGGACGCCGAGCGCGTCGAGTCGGGGCCATCGTGATGTCATCATGACAAACGGACGGACGGACGGACAGACGGACGGACGGACGGCACTCAGTTAATTGTAATTCGCCATGTTGCCACCTTTTGCGGTTTCCGACGAATGGAATCCCACAGCTCCAAAGACTCTGCCCATGGCCCCCGGGGAGTTCAGCCAGGTGGCAACTCCTGCGACTATCGCGGGGGAGTCTTCTTTTTCACCCCTCCAACACCTCACAAACACAACACACCCCCCCCCCCCCCCCCCCCATCAACGGCTTTTTTGCGTTTTTATTTCATTTTCGGTTTCGACTCCCGTAACGCGGAAACGATATCGAAAGAGCATTAATTTCGCGGTTTTCGTAATCGTTACGACGACGAGTTTTGTTTTTTTTTATAATTCAGTTGCCTTTGTCTCTCGACCGGCGAACGATGTCTCTGTCTCTATGTTGTTGTCTCTGTCCCTCACTCTGTATTATTGTCTCTGTCCCTGTCTCTTTGCTTTTGTCTCCATTTCGTTGATCGTCGATTTGGTTTGTTTTGTTTGGTTTGTTTTAATTTTGTTTTGTTTCATTTCGCCTCGGGTTTCGGCACACTTACCTCAGAGCCAAAACCTCGACACCTCGCATTCGTTTGATGATGGAGACATCGCTGAGATCACTTCCCCTGGAAAGATAAAGAGAGAATGGGCATGAGAGTGAGAGAGAAAGGGATGATTTCATTAGCTGGGGAGACAGAGGGGGGCATTAACTGGAGCCCGATACTTTCGATACTTTCGAGTCTCGGGCGCGATCCTCCGCTGGCTCGGGTGTGCGTTCGTCAAGGGTGACTTCGCCGGGGGGGTGCGGGGGGCGGGAGGAACGACGCATTGGAGCCTATCGATCGAGTGTGCATAAGTGGACTACAACAAAAACAACAACAACAAAAACAACAACAACATTTGACCAGTCCACATCATCGATTACAACATAAGCATACGCAATCCGGCCGATACAACGCGATACGACGCGATATCTTGGCTATGATGCAACCAAGATTCGAACCGAAGTCGAAGCCAACAACAACAACAAGAGAATATTGTGTACAACAACAACAGAATATTGCATCGCATGCAATATTGGCGGCCGCCAAGGCAAACAAGCCAAGAATCATCAGCAACATTTCTTGTTCCAACGTTTGCTCCGACGTTGGCGTTGACAAAGCAGAGGCCAATCCACGAGATACAGAAACATTCGCATCGGACGGATGAGAGGCGAGGTTAAGTGGAAAGTCTTAAAGCACCGCATCTCCACGGGTCGCTCCTCTCTCTCTGTCTCTCTCTCTCTCTCTCTCGCTCTCGACCAAGCGATGCCAACAACAATGGGGAGCTTCTACAATTTCACGGTTGCTTCTCCTCGAACCAAACCAAAACGAACCGAAGCGAGAATCTCGTGGTTGCCGGAATCTTGAATCTTTTGGATGCCGGCTGCTCGGAAGCCGATTTAAGCCAGGCCAACAACAGACGACGGCATAATTGCCACGAACGAATGGCGGAGAAAGTAAAACCGTTACTGAGACCAGCCTTTGGCTCTATCTCTGGTGATTCGCTCTCGAGATTCGAGGAATTGGAACGAACCCATGGTACACGTCTGGAATCTCTTTGACCCTTTCTGGATTCCCCTAACCGAGACGGAAGCGAAGGTCTCGAGTCCTCAAACGCCATCAGATAGGTCACACTCGCTGGTATTCACTTCTCGACTGGACGCGACAAGATGAATCAATTGCGACCGACCCGAGGCAGAGCTTCCCATCGGCCCATTGGGGTCCGTCGAGGTCCATCGAGGAGCGGAGCGAAGTCCAACTAGAACAACGTGGAGAAGACGGGTTACGATGCTATAGTGAATTGCATGGTATTGTTGTTATTGTGGTTGTTAGTGCTGCTCCTTTCGTTGTTATTGTGGTTGTTTCGTTGTTATTGGTTTGGTTTTGTTGTTATTGTGGTTGTTTCGTTGTTATTGGTTTGGTTTTGTTGTTATTGTGGTTGTTATTATTGCTCATGTCGTTGTTATTGCTGCTTGTTTCGTTGTTATTTTGCTCGTTTTGTTGCTGTTGCTGCTCCTTTGGTTGTTATTGCTGCCCGGCTGTTATTGTGGCTGTTGTTGTTTGTTTGGATCTTCTGAATGCAACGCTCGGTGGTCGCCGAGCCGTGAAGCCGGCAGATCGAGCGAACACCGTGAACGACGCCAGGGCAGACCAGACCAGACCGTGGCGGGGGCAGCGCGAGGGGCAACGGCAGGGTTGGGTCCCGCCAGAATCCGGCCGAGTCGGGGAAATGGCCTCGGTTCTGTCGGGTCTGCCCAGAGTCTATACCCACACAAGTGCAGCTAAGTAAACTTACCAGCAATTGAGCTTCTTGATCGAGGCCAGGTCCGATTGTTTCGACCTGGCGATGACCATTTCCTCGGTGAGTCGCGTCATGGTGCCCGAATTCTGGCGCAGGGCGCGGACGTCGGCGGGTCAGAGAGGGGGGGGGACGGTGACTGGGACGCGGGGGCTGTTGCTCCAGTGACGGTGGCTCCAGTGGCTGTGGCTCCAATGGCCTTTGCTCCAGTGAGGCCTGTGAGGCGGCTCTTGATTTGATTGATTTGACTTGGCCTGGCTTGGTTTTGTTATTGCAGCGAACGATTGTTGTGTCAAGCAGTCAAGCCCGTTTCGACGAGAGTTTATACCGACTGGCGGGGGCGAAGGCGGTAGGCGGCCTCTGCCAACAACAGGTTTTTGCCACCCGGTCGCGTCTCCGCTCGTGCTCGTGCTCACTTGTTGTTTACCTTTCTAGGCCTGGCGACGAACGCAACTCGTGCGGCCGCGTGGAATGCGTGTGATGCGCGTGTTTGTGTGTGTTTGTGTGGGTGGGTCGGTTGCCCGAGGAGCAGCGCGTCCCGAACCCGGCGGCGACGACGACGACGACGGCGACGAACCTTTTGACGTTGGACGCGATGCGACGATGGATGACTAATCGCTCCGGCGATTGTTGACAAAGTGAACGAGACCCAGAGACCAGTCAACCGCTCATCTCCGGCGACTGCATCTGTCCGTCCGTCCGACTGATGTCTGTCTGTCTGTCCGTCTCTCTATCTGTCTATCTGTCGCTATCTCGTCCTCGGAGTCCGCGGTGTTCCACTTTGGTTCGCCGTCTCTTTCTGACGCCCGTTGCAGATCGATTTTTCACACCGCACTCGTTCGCACTCGAGGCGAGGTTTTCTTTCTTTCGATGCCGCTGGCTCCCGACTTCCGCGATGGGAGTTGGGATTATTCTGTTTTCTTGCTTGGGATTCTTCTCTCTTTGCTTTGCCAAGTCGTCGTTGACAGAGACAGAGCAGTCGTCAAAACACGGGAATTTTTCACAGTGAATTTTCAAAAAAACACAAAACTCTTTCCTCCACGACGAGAAATCTACGTATTTTTCTAGTTTCTTCTCACTTCGGAACGACAAAGTGTCTGTATCTTGGCCCACAAAGTGGCAGCACAGGTATTTGTTGTTCACTGCGTTGTTGTTGTTCGTGTTGTTGTTGTTGTTGCTGGACTGAGTGTGCTTCCGTGGCGTCGGCGGCAGCGACGACGGCGACGGCGGAGAACTTTAGAGCGAATCAGTCTAGTCTGCGGCAACCGAACCAAACCGAACCGAACCGAGAGAATCGTGGCGAACTGTTCGTGGCCGAGTGCGCGACGCGAATGCGCTCCCGAAACGAAAATTCCAAAGCATAGACTTCGCCGTGAAAGACCCCCCAGCAACCCCCGCTCATCATACGACGACCCCGAGCAGCTGAGCACTCGGGTGCGGCGAGCTTTGGAGCTTGACGACGATGGAGCCAGCCAGAGCTTTGCGGCGAATCGGCGTTTGTTTTGCTCGTCGGGTTCGGGACCGCAAGTGATTTACGAACGCGACCAAAGCGAAACGTCAACAGCTGTCGGGTGCATTCGGAGCGGATTCGGGGGGCACTCGGTGAGCGGATTCGTTGGGCTCTCGGGGAGATGCCACGAAGCGCGAGAGAGAGCAAATGCTCCGCCGGAAACGTTCGCACACAGATGCGAGGGCCAGGGATCCGTTTTTGGGTGAATTTTTGCGAGAGGAACCATTTAATTTAAAAGATAATGGATAACCTAATTTATTGTAAATTTAAAGAAGTTTATATAATGATGAACATTGAATTTTTGATTTTTAGCGAAGTGATTACATGAAATTAAAGTCCATCTAACTGAAAGTAGACCAAGACATCGTTTTATGGCCGTCGTTTTGTATGCTTACTTGGGCCCAATTTGCCACATGAAAAGTGAAGTGTTTTCTAGTGAAGTGCACCACATTAATTGAGGTAGACGGATCCCGATCGAAGGCTCCTCGAAAAATACGGAGCGTAAATATACGGATGATAATGTTGAGAATCCATTTAATGGATATAGGAATATTGACTGAGGTTGACCACGAATGCACTCGAACCCAGAGCTCCCGTCCCCCCAGAGTCCACCTATCAAAGGGCACACAAGCACCGTCTTCAACACGAGCCTGTGGTCGATGGGGGTCGGGTCGAGTTCGTCCTTCGGACATCGGACATCGGCAGCGGGAGCGGGAATGTCACGTGTCACGCGTCATCGTTTGACGTCGCGTCGACCCCACCACGCTCGCCTCACACCCTCCAGCCGCCAGCACCTGCCACCGCAGCAGACGGCGGTCTGTCCGTCCGTCCATCGGTCTTTGGTCTCCTGGCAGTCACGCGAGTGTTTGGTAACCAGGGAAACCCCCGAAACAAACAGCCAGCCAGCCAGCCATCCTCAAACAAACTCCAAGCTCGAGCCGGAGCCAGAAACACAACACGGCGTTGAGTTTCCATTCATTCATCTCGATCTCGTATATTTTCCAATCGAACGAAAGCGGAAAGAAATTTCGAATTCTCGGACGTCTTCGCGTTTTTAGGTGGAATCACCAATTATTCACACATACACACGCATATATTTTCGACTATTTACATCGGGTGGATTGGACGTGGATCCGAGATTTCGCTTATGGTGTCACCGCGACGGACGACGTCCGCTTTGAGTCTCGTCCCGGAAGAACGTTTCAAGATGATGCCGTAAGTGGAGTCGTAGCTCGGAAGATACCGCATACACACACACACACACACACACACAAGCTTACGTAATCCTGACACCTACATACGCATCTCCACGACAGATCCTCAACGAAGAGCTGCGAAAGTCTCTACTCGAACACCTCGAGCTCGAAGGGTTCGGCCACGGTACTCTATCGCCGCAAGACGCCACCGATGGGCGGCGGCCATCGCCAGCCCACGCTCATTCCGGCCACGACGGAGGTGCGCCAGCGTGTGCTGTCGGCGCGGCGGCTGCGCATGAAGACCTACCAGAATCAGTTGGCCGACGCGCAGCAAACGATTGCGGTGAGATGAGCGATCTGAGACTAGGAGTAGCTACTGCTTCCTTCTAGTAGCTACTGCTTCCTTCTAGTAGCTGCTTTCTTCTAGTAGCTGCTTTCTTCTAGTAGCAGCTGCTTCCTTCTAGTAGCTACTGCTTCCTTCTCGTCGAGTTCTAATAACCCTTTGCCTTTGCAGGAGCTGGCCCACGAGAATCGCATCCTGCGCACTCTCCACAAGCGGCAGGACTCGGCGCTGTCCAAGTACGAGTCCACCAATGCCGAGCTGCCGCAGCTGCTCCATTCGCACGCCGAGGAGTTGCGCGTCTGGCAGACAAAATATCGCAACCTGCAGGCGCTCAGCAAGGAGTTGGAGCAGAAGCTGAAGCAGAAGGAGGCCGTCATCCTATCGCTGAGCGATCAGAACAAATACTACAGCCAGCTGAACAAGGACAAGTGAGTATTATTAGCCGATGCTTGTGTTGAATCCATCGAATCCAACTCATTCCCTTGCCGTCGTTGCTGCCAGGAACCTCGACGAACGCCAGCGTCTGTCGGAGAAGGTTCAGGCGCTCGAGCAGCGCCTGCAGGAGAAGGACAACGACATGAAGTTGCTCGCACGCAAAGTTCAACTGGAGGCGAAGAACTTCAAGAAGCAACTGCAGGCCGAACAGAAGAAGAGCAAGGAGATCCTGCTGAAGCTGGAGAAGTCGCGGCTGGAGCTGTCCGGCTATCGGAAGCTAGACGAACTGAATGTAAGCATTGTGAGCTCTCTGGCGTAAACTACAAAAATAACTTCGGGTTCATCTGCAGCTCACGGACAAGTTCTCCAGCATTCCCGCTCGCCGCAAGATCAACAGCAACAACTCGGAGTTGGAGCCGATGTTGGAGCGAGATCTGGAGAAGCCGATGGAGAAGCCCGACTACACGCTTGAGAGTTCCGCGGCCGAGGAGGACACGGATTATTTGGGTAGCCATCGGTCGGCCAAGAGTCACGCCACCGTCTCCAAGTTGGACACGAACTCGACGCGCACCATTCGGAAACTAAATCCCGCCGCTTCCTCACCGGGGAGAAAGCCTCTGCCGCGCCGAATCGATCGTGGCGACGGCGACGCAGCTTCTTTGAGTGTGATTGCGAAGGCCCACGTCAGGCAGAGCGAACCACTACAACGCAAGGAGTCGAAGACCTCGAGTCCGGAATACGAAGATGACTATGAGCAGGTCGAGGACTTGGAGGAGGAGGAGGATCATGCGGCTGAGGAGGCTGCAGAGGAGGAAGAAGACGAGGGACTGGACCACGAAGAGGCCGACGGCGAGGAGGAAGAGGAGGAGCAGGACGATGCCGAAGACGATGAGAGAGAGAACGAAAGGGACGAGGCAAACGATGTGAGTTTTAACCAACACAATCTGATAATTTTGAAGAAACCCCCGTCTACATTTGCAGATTATTTCCAACGTGAAGACTTCAACAAAGATGAAGGAGGACATTTCCAGCATTCGCAAGCAAATATCCGACGACTACAAAGAGCGCGAGGCCTTCCTAGATACATTCTGTCGCCAAGCCACCAACAACGCCCTGCGCGAGGAGCCACCGAAGCGCAACAGCATCAGCATGGGACACAACGGCCCCGGCAATCGCAAGCACAAACTCCTTGCCGCCTTGAAGGCAATCGACGACAACCATAACGAGGACTAAGGACGAGTATTGAACATATTTCTACACACACACACACACAAATACAAATGAATCTATATTAAAAACAATGTTGGTTTTATTAAAAGCTAACTTATAGACGAGAACTGAGTTTAACAAAGGGTCTTTATGTGTTTTGTTTACCCCGCATTTTGCTCAAGGCACGCGAGACTTTCTTGCGCAGCTCCTTCTGTCTCTTCAATTTCTGCATCTCCTCGCCACGCTTCTGCTGACGGAAGGTTTTCAGCCGTTGCCTGGTCTCCTTGTGGTCTCGTCTCTTTTTCTCGGTGTAATTCGTTTCGATCATTTGCATCAGTTTGGCAACCTTCTGCTCGTGCGGCGATCGAATAACTGCCACCCGATCCTTGTCGATCGATTGCTTGGGATTCAGAGGGCCCATTTTCGGCTTGTCCTTGTAGGGGAGAGCTCTCTGAAGGGCCTTTGGAATCTTGAGAGGTTTGAAAACCTTCGGCTCTCGCTTGATGTCCGTGTACATGCTGTCCGGTTGTGCCTCGTTCTTCAACTGGCGTTCACGCTTCAGCTGGCCGAGCGTCTTCATGCCCTGCCATTGAGACTTCTGATCCGGCGGCAGCAATAGCGAGGTGACCGGAGCATAGAAACGTTGCACGTCAACGCGGAACCATGTGCGACAGAAGACGATATCGCTGAGAAGAATCTTGTCCTCAAAAGTGGCGCGGAAAGAACCCTCCGGCGTGTGGTGGGACTTCTTGATTTGGCCACGAATGCCCGAAACGGTTTTTATTTTTGCTCCCTCAAACTTTGCCACCTCCAGTGTGCTGTTGAACATTCCTTTAATAAACGCCGACTTCTTGTAGATTTTGAAAGGATGTCCAACAAGTTTGAGTTTCTTCATGATCTGCGTGGACTTGTCGAGTTCAGTCACACAACCAGTCGCTGCTATGCGGAAGCCAATGCGTTTCATTTCTTCGGTATCGTGGCGGACGCTTTGGAGAGCCAAGAATCCCGTGTTCTGGGGCGTGATGGGACCCCAGAAAGTCATACCGCAAGTGACGTGATTCGGTGTGTACTTGAGGTAGCGATGTCTAAAGTTGTCCTCGATTTTTGCATACACAGGGACCGTCTGGAAACGACGCCAACCCATCGATATTATCAAAGGGTCTCCAGTCTTAAGGATCTTCTTATACCAACGGTGCTTCTTCACTTTGCAATTCACGTAGCCGATGTTTTCTTCAGCCATATTCAAACCTCCGACCAAAACTGGGTACGTTGGATCGAAATGTTCAATGAACTCGGATGGAAGATTTTTGAACCCAAGACGTACATAGAGTCCGGCGCGATATCCCTCGATTTGCAAACGTAAATCTGCATCCAGATTGGCGAATTCACTTTTATTGAGCTCAGACTGCTTCTGTGCTTCAGCTTTTAGGCTCTCGTAAAATTCATGATCGCCAGTAATGCGACCGTTGTCTTCTTTTTCCCCTTTGTTATCATAATCCGCATCGAACTTAGCCTTTAATTTCATTTTCTTTTCCAAAATTTCAGCTTTTGTAAGATTCTCCTCTTCGACTCGAGTGATTTTCCGTTTCCGACTTTCTGTGTTTTCCTCATTTTCATTGGTGTCATCTTTCATTTCCTCATCCTTCCCAGAATGCTTTTCTCCCGTTTCAAGATCCTCAAAATCTCCATAAACTTCGCTATCTGCATCACTCATATCATCCAGCCGCAACAGATTTTCCGCATCTTCAGAAGCCTTCCATTTACCGGTTACGAAACAATTTTGTATAAGTTCTTTGTTCCCATCATCCAACCAATTACGTGTTGTTCCTATAAAATATTGAAATTAATATAAATATTCAATCAATATTAAGGAATTCCAAACAACCTGAAATATCTTCGAAGAAACACGTTTCATCCTTATCTCGCATATCCTTTTCCTTTTGCATCTCCGAATGCTTCTTGGAAACCACTTTGAAAAGACCCCCAAGCTCTTCTTCTGAATCAGAGTTGTTCTCGTTGTCTTCAGTTTCCTTTTCCTGTTTCCTCTAAAATGTACAATTTTTTTATTAGATTTTTACATGATTTTTGATTTTTTCAACGAATGTTTACCTTTTCACTGTTTGTATACGCTCCATATACCAATCGCATTAGGTTCTTTGATTCCGAATGGCGTTGAAGAAAGGAATCACGAGCCTTTTGAGCCAAATTATCCTTCCAACTCATACTGTTAGCTAAGATTTTTTCATCGTCATCATCCTCTTCGTCGTCGTCTTCTTCGCTATTTTCATCAAGTTCGTCAGATGAAGCATTTTTAAAATCCTTTTCATCTTGATATTCCTCATCTCCGGAAGAATTACTTTCTTCATCTTCCTGCGCCTGGTTATCGTCACTTTCCTCACCTCGCCAATCTCCTTCGCCGAACTCTTCTTCATCGCTTTCGTCGTCATCATCATCCATGCCCGAGTCGTTCTCAGTCTAAATAAGAAATTGGAATATTAAACAAATGCAAGATCATAAAGATAATTGGTACTAACTGCATCATTATCAGCATCGCTATCATCATCGCTATTGTTCGTTGGCTGATCTTTAAAGTCCTTGGACTTGATTGCGTCACCATCAGAAAAGAGACGGAATTCTTGCTCTTCAATCTGAACATCAACTGTTTGCTTCTTTTCGATCAGTTTTCCGACCAGCTCCTCCTGTTCGGCAGCGGCTTCGGTCTTTTCTTTGTGACTATGCGAGCCTTGCAACTCAATGTAAACGGCGTCTTTGTCGTAGACAATTCCTCCCACGCCCGACATCGGCGCATAGAGAAGTCGTTCTTTCTCTAGCAGATTTCGCTTTTTCTCTGTGCCCGGCATTGGACAGGGGTCTGGAATACAATTGAGCTCTTCGATTTTTGCATCTCCAAGGCCTGCAATGTGCACCATAAACTCTTGCTTCATCGGGACTCCTCGCACATAGCCATAGAGCACTACATCGCGGTCGCACTTTGGATTCTGGCGAATAAGTTCCGTGTTAGTGATGTCCTCCACTCGATCGACCAGTAGGTAACTATGAGCCCCACGCCACGTGAGCGGTCTGAACTTCATAACAGATATGAATCTCCCCAGATTTTTCACTTCGTTTCGCAGGTATTCGCCATGAATGATTCCCGACAGATAGAAGAGTTTAGCACCATCATAAACTTCCGTCCAGAAGCGGTGTTTCAACTCTTTCTTTCGCTTCTTCAGCTGCTTCGGATTCTTGATCATGTCCAAATGCGTGAGAACGCCCATAATCTTTGGCATTCCATGTGTTTGGCAGATATTCAAGAACTCGAAGATTTCCATTTCGAAGCCATAGCTAGCATCGCACAGGCAGTAACACCAGATCGGCGCACTTGGCGATGTCGATCATCGAATTGATATCGTTATTGCACTCGATCAGAGTGATGCGACGCTTCTTCGAGGTGACAATGGTTATTGGGCCCTTTATGTCGGTCACATTGGTCCTTGTGAAATTCTTTATAAGGTTCTTGATTAGCGTTGTTTTGCCGACCTTGGGAGGACCCACGACCGCTATGAGAACTGGAGGTGGCTCATCAGGTGTCTGATCCACAACCGGAATGTGCTGTTTCTTGGCGGTGATATCCTCCTTTCGGCGGAAGTTTCTTTCGGCACGCAGAGCTGAGTTGATGGCAAACGCTTTTGGATTACGTTGCCTCGCGCTGAGATTCTCCTCCTTCTGGTTTGAGGATTTGGTAGACTTCAGCTTTTTCTTCTCCGCCTTCACGCCCGATTGGCGGACGCGATGCGACTTTTTCTTATCCATGCCTTCATCAGCCATGGTGCAAATAATTATTTATTTTTTCAGCTATAATTAACTAAACTTGTCCACTCGAAACCAAACGAAAATAAAATCAAAAAAACTCGCGCCGCACGTGGATGTCAACTGTCAACACCAGTCGGCAAAAAGTCAGCCAATCGATGTTGCCACCTTATGATAAAACCAAATTGCAGGTCTGCAAAAATCAATTACAAATATTATATTAAAATTAAATTATCTATCCACTCTATTGCTTTGTGTTATGTTTTTAAATGTTTAATGTTTTTAGTCGCCAAGATATTCTGATGTATAAATTCATTGCGAACAGGGTTGCCGAATGCACTTCAATCGAAGAGTTTCACTTCACTTTTGATTCGAACACTATGACACTTCACTTTTTCAGAAAACACTTCACTTTGCTAAACGCCGGTGAAATTATCAACAATTTTTTTCACCCGAGTTAATTGAATTTTAGTGAAAAATTTAAATTTTTATTATTTTATTAGTGTTATTTTTTACTTCAGTATTTTAAAAAAAAATTTAAATAGTTTAATAAATAATTTTGCGATTCGCAGGTGCAAATTAATTGTTTTTTTGAAACATTTTTTAAAAAATAAACAATTTATACCTTTTTAATATTTTTTTGCAGGTGGGAGTACTCTACTACTGATCGGAGAGTAGTGATCTCCACATGTACATTATGTATTTCCCGGCCTGCACAAATGTACCTCTACTCCTCACGCACGCCTGTAATAAAATTATATATTTAGTTATAGTAGTTTTCATAAAGTTTAGTTTTTATTTGTTACCAACATTTTCTTATAGTTATAGTTATAAGTTTTATAGTTATAAGTAAGTTTAGAAAATGTTAACAACACAAACAATAGAAAAAAATATTGAATTAAAAATGTATAAATTGTTTATTTTTTAAAAAATGTTTCAAAAAAACAATTAATTTGCACCTGCGAATCGCAAAATTATCTATTAAACTATTTAAATTTTTTTTTTAAAATAATGAAGTAAAAAATAACACTAATAAAATAAAAAAAAATTCAAATTTTTCACTAAAATTCAATTAACTCGGGTGAAAAAAATTGTTGATAATTTCACCGGCTCTCAACTTTCTTCGTCTCCGTCCTTCTCTGGTTGATACCTTCGACTTCACTCTCCTTCTCGATCCCCACCAAAAATTAGGAAAATGAAAAGAACGGAAAAAACCTTTTTTTAAATTTCATTATTTTTTGAATTTTCATGGATTTTCGACTTTGAGAAAAATGTGAAAGTTTTTTATAATACAATTTTGATGTTTAGAAAAATTTAAAAAAAAAATGTTTTTTTTTTGTTTTTTAGGATATTAATAGCAAACATATATATCTACACAATAGCAAGCAAAAAAAAGTACAAACTCTGGATTTATTAGCATGGGCCTCTTCAGGCCCAGTAGGTTATGTTAGCGCAGTCCTTTGCCCATAAACGTCTACTTAGTGGCTAAATAAGAAAATTGAAGTTTTAGTTGAAAATTAATAGGATTTTACAAAAAATCGACGGTGTTGTAGATCTTGTTGTTGGTCTCGTTTTTTTTGCCTCGTTGTTGTAAACCTCGTTGTTGTAGTCCTTGTTGTTGTTGGTCTCGTTTGTGTGGGCCTCGTTGTTGTAAACCTTTTTGTACTTCTTGTTGGTATTGAATTCCTTATGGTTGTCGGCTCGCGGCTTGTGTTCATGTTGGCGAAGTAGGCCACAAGCTTCTGCAGTTTCTCATTCGGTAGCCACAGGATTGATTTGTCGTTTTCGTTGTGATCTCAGGCGTCGTCGTGAGTTCGGGCGAATAACTCACAATAGGGACATTCTTCACATATTTTTTTATTGAATACTTGATTTTTTGCTAAATTTCGATATTTATTAGTTTTTTAATAAGTTTATTTATTTATATAAAATTTGTTTATTTAATGCTATTATTTTAATAGTTTTTGATTTTCTGAGCGACCCTGTGGAACTTTTCGTCACAGATTACCAGATATGCAACTTCTGACATTTGTGGCTAAACGTCAAAAAAAAATCTCTTTTTTATGCGACTGGTGAATACACAGATTGTGTACGTGAGTTCACCTCTTAAACATCAAATATAGTGCAATGCCATATCTTTTGTTGATAAATGTGGGTATTTTAGTACATTATTTGGAATTTTGTTACTTTCTCTGCCACACTAAGAGTGTGCAAGTCAGATATGAAATGCTTTAAAATACATGGAGGTATCATCGGTGGCTAAATGCATTGCTTACGAGTCGACAATGTCGGGTTCACTTCCCGCTTCGGGAACATCAATTTTTCTTTACGGCCTCCACATCTCTGCGAGCAATGCCAGTATTACTTGCAATGAAAAAACTCTCCCCCAGACCTTCGGAATCGGCATTAGACTGTAGATATCTTTCATTGGTGTAAAACATTACAAACGCACAACACAAATTATTGCCCTTCGGGTGCTGTGAGGCCAATAATTTGAATTTGTTTATGTGATTTAAATATATATCTAATTTTAAGTGCAAATTGTATTCAAAACATTTTGAGGTGAATTATTTATAAAAAAGTGGCATCGCTAAAAGTCAACTTTAGGTGAAACAAATCAGCTGTTTTTCATCTCAATTAGATTTACCAAACATCAAAAATTTGGGAAAATTACAGAAATGTAATTTGTTATTATGTTGGTTTGGGAAATCCAAATTGATTTAAAATTGAATTATAGCTTTTGGGCATTGCCTAGATTGCGTATATTGCCTTAAGGCTCTAATAAGTAAGGGAGGGAGGATTTCCAAAACTTAAATTTTTCACATTCTTTCTCAAGAAGAACAAGAGATGCAATTTCAGACAGCGGAGGTGAATTTTGGTGAATAATGAAGCGCAAATTGTAGGTTCCGAAAAATTCCGCTGGCGCTATTTTGACTATTTTCACACACACCATCAAACTATTTTAACAACCACATACAAGCGGTATTTCTAGTTTCATATCTGGTAATAACATTTCATCGAAAAGAAATTGCAGTCTTAAAGCCAGCCAGCACCGAAAACATATTCAAGGTTAGTGAAAAGCAGAAATACACGGAGTTTTCGGGAATGCACATTTTACTGTGAACCAGTGAGAAAATACTTAGATTTTCTCTGCGGATGTTTTTCGTGAAGGAAACGAAAAATTGCAAAGTCAGCAGTTCCACGGACTATTCGCAGGCTCCTCCCATGCATGAGCCAGAGAACAAGGCTTTATTGTCCCATTGTTCATTCCCGAAAAACTTATAACAAAACTACAAAAAAGGAATTCAGCTTTGAAATATTTCTGGAAAATTCAGGTCGGGAGGATTTTGATAATGAATATAGAATAATCCAATATTTTCATACAAATTGGTTTAATTTCGATGTCGTGAAATATGAATAAAATCGAATATACGTTCATTTTTGGCGATGTCATTAAACAGTCTATTGTACCAATATTTGCATTTCATTTCCTCAATACATTCTTTCTTGAGCCAACAAAAAGATCAGACAGACAGACCCTCGACCGAAAACGTGAATTGTTCTCTTCTCGCAGACCATTTGATCTTTTTACGTTTATGTTACTTCTTATTTCAGTAAGAACAAAGAAAATTGATTGGTTACAATGCGATGGATGCTTTGTTTTGTAATGATTGGAAAATCACTTGGCAACATCAAAGTTAACTAATCGGAACTGACCTATGGCCAGTCTCCCATTGTATACTGCAGATACTAATAGTTTACATTTTAATTGCAAAACTGTTGGAGTACATATTAAAAAAAAAATTCCATTAGTGATTGTAATCGATTTTATTTCTCATCGTCTCCTCTTGACATTGGACCACGTCCAAAAAGTACCTTGAATTTAAAAAAAAAAAAATCTCAATCGATTTATTGTTGGGTATAATGTGTTTTAGTTTTCATTGTTGCAGATATGGAGAGTCCATGTGAGTCGGAGAGTTCACTTGATGGAGGAACCATGTTACCACCCAGTCCAGTTTCGCGCGAGCAACTCCAGAAACGCATCGAGAGTCTAACTCAACAAAATAAGTACTTGTTTTGCATGTTTTTTTTTAGTTCGTGTCATCTAATCTGTCTTTAATCTTCCAGAGTTTTGAAAGCAGAACTGGACACATTCAAAATAAAATGCAAAGTAGTACAGGAGGAAAACCGCACACTCAAGCAAGCTTCAGTTATAATTGTAAGTACTTCAAAATACCTTGAGTTTTACTAAAAAATTTACCTGATTGATTAATCATTGAAGCAAGCCAAAGCTGAACAGGAAGAAGAGTATATTTCCAATACCCTATTGAAAAAAATCCAGGCACTGAAGAAAGAAAAGGAGACCCTCGCCCATCACTACGAACGCGAAGAGGAGTGTTTGACGAATGACTTGTCGCGCAAGCTAGACCAGGTTTGTCCAATCGGATGATTTTTCACCCAACTTCGACTATATTCGACCTCTCTTCTTCTTCTTCTACAGTTACGCCAGGAGAAGTGCAAGTTGGAACAAACACTCGAACAAGAACAAGAGTGCCTTGTAAATAAACTGATGCGTAAAATTGAAAAACTCCAAGCAGAGACCGACAACAAGCAAACCAATTTGGAGCAGTTGCGTCGTGAAATGGTAGAACTGGAAAACACTCTAGAACAGGAGCAAGAAGCACTTGTGAATAAACTGTGGAAGCGCATGGATAAACTGGAGACTGAGAAGCGCTCCTTGCAAATAAAACTAGATCAGCCGGTATCTGACCCAACTACTCCGAGAGACATAAGCAACGCCAACGGCGACACTGCCACCAATATTAGTTCGCACATACAAACGCTTCGCTCGGAAGTTCTCCGACTGCGTGCCAATTTGGCTGCAGCTCAGAAAGAAACAAACAAAAAAATGCAACAATTTGCGCAAGAAGAAAAGAGCATTCGCGAGGAGAACGCACGGCTTCAACGAAAATTAAAACTGGAAGTGGAGCGACGCGAGGCCTTATGCCGGCATTTGTCCGAATCGGAGTCTTCGCTCGAAATGGACGAGGAACGTTTTTACAATGAGAATTTATTAGGAGGAGGTGGTGTTGGTGCCTCGGCCGTAAACGTACAACGACAACGCACTATAAGCAGTCCCGTCTCTCACAGTCCATCTAACAGTCGTCCATTGAGTCCTGGGACTGCTCAGCAGAACCGATGCTATGCTTGCGGGCAAATTGTGGTCAGTATAAAAGAGTTATTTGCTTTGAATAACTAACCTAATTTTCATCGATTATTTGCAGAACCGAAGAGCCAGTGAACGATTTATCAAGCCTGCTCTGCCTACACCAATGCTGGGACTGAACACGTCGGCGCCTAATGTGCTCACTACCGCTAACACGTTGTTGTCATCTGGGCCCACTGGTCCAAGTGGAACCTCTGTTGGGCTATTCTCAGGGGCAGGAAGCGGGTTTCTATCGAACTTGAATAGCGAGCGTCTTAGTCTAGGTGGCAGTGGAGGCGGCGGACCCTCTCCGCTTTTGCCAATAAACTCTACGAATGCATCCTCACTCAATACTATAGTCGGAAGTTCAAACCTCCTTGCATCCAATCCAATGAACATAAGTTTGAACAATTCGTCCAGCAGCTCAAGCAGCGTCATGAACACAAGCAACTCATCATTGTCGGCATTTACGCCAACCAATAATAGTTCGAACTCTACTTCGTTTGCTCAGCCAGCCAGTCCAATGGACACATCCGTTTATAAAGAATAATCCATCGTTCGTTCCATTGATCCATTGAGTGACTGCGAAACAAACAAAACAATTTAAGATTCATATGTTATTTTCTTGTGTATATTTCGTTAATGGTTTTACAAATATTCATTATGGATTTTAAAAATACCTGCTATAGCATAAAGTTGACAGTAAAAACATTATGCGATGATGGCATTATTATTCGAACCAGATACACCAATTCAAAGTACTTCGGTGGGAAGTACCCCAAACAGCCTGTATCGCACAGACCTCCCTCCAGTGCAAGGAAATCAATCAATCGTTTCAATAAATCCCAGTTCCATCAATCCCACAGTGCACTGTACAGAGCAGTGCTCAATTAACATTTCATTTGATGACAAATCGGCTTGCGACCCTAGATCATATTTATATGCCCCTTTAATTTGGAAAACTTATTTTTTTAAAACATAATTCTGAAGAACTATTTTGAATATTTCTAAAAAAAATCTACTGTGCAACAAGTGGTTGCTATAAAAAAAAAATAATAAAAAAACATCGGTTGCTAAGTGTTAACGCAAACGAAGATTTTTCCCAATGATTTCAAAAATGAGAGTTCTGAAATAAAAAACATTCGAGTACGATTCGTATTTATATTATATAAACACTTCTCTAGATGTATTATTATCTTTTACATTATTATTATTAACATAAATAAAATTAATCACAATTATATTGAAGAAGCAGCTCATTTCATTATAGAACTGTGGGATGGATTTTTAAATTTACTCTACAAATGAGTTCATTGGGATTTCAATTCGCCAATAAACACAACAGCCATATTTTGTGACAGAAAATCCCCCATAAAATCCCATTTCTTTCTAATCAGGTGGCAACTTGTTTCAGCTAGTGTTGCTATCTCTCTCTCCCCTAGCAATTTACTTCTTCGCCTTGTATTCGGGTCAGGGTTGCCGACGTCGCTTCAATCGAAGAGTTTCACTCCACTTCTGATCAAAACACTCTGTCATCCATTTTTTTGAGAAACATTTCATTTTTCTCACTGTCGTGGTCGAATTGGGGCCGGCCCCAATTATGAACTGTGACTCCAATTTTCTCCGAAATTAAAAAATTATCAAATAAAATCATGAAAAGAAAGAAAATCGGTAATCATGCCTACACATCAATAGAGTGGAATTTCGGCGAATTCCAGCGAATTCGGTGACATTTATCGCGAAATCTTAGTTTTTGTCGCTTTTGTTTTGATTATTGCTTTTCTGACCCAGAAATTATCGTCGTTTTGTATTTTGGCTGGCGTTTGTTCACCTTTGCTAAATGCAGATTTTCGGGATATTAGCAGCGTGTTTTTGGAAATTAGACAGTGTAAACTCTTTTGTTTTTAATTTTTTTGGTCATCAACAAATTTTTGAGGCAGTTTTTGGGCATTTGGAGCACAAATAATGACATCACTTCACATCTTTCCAAAACACTTCACTTTTCTCCCTTTTGCAATTCGCTCAAAAATTTGGGCGCGTCATCCCTGATTCGGGTACGTGAACTGAATTTTAGCACAGCGATTTTTTATTTAACGGCAGTTTTCTTTCTGTCAACACGACCGTGGCTCCGATTGTCATTTGTGATTTTTTTTGTTGTTTTTCGGGAATATTTATTTAGTATTTGTTGTTTCTTTCGTTTGTTTTCTTCCTTCAAAAAGCAAATTGTCAAATATTGTGTGTCGTCGGTCGGTTGTCGTTTTGTCGGAATTGCATTCTTCACTTTTACCGCAGCGCAAAAAACAAGTAGAACTCATTTAAATGTCGTCGCATTGAATCGGAACCGAATCGAAAAAATATTTGAGTATTAGGAAATAAATTGAAGGTCTATTTCGGTTATCGGCGAATAACGAAAATATTCCGCGAGCGGTAGACAGATAGACGGACGAAACATTGTGCGAAATTTCGGCCGGAATTTCATTGAACGGGTTTTTTGTTTGTCTGTGAGTCACATACAAACCAATGACGATGCCAACAAATAGTTCTGCGGCAAAAGATGAGGAAATCGAATATCCAAATAGCGATGCACGAAAGTGGACGAAGGAGGAGGTCCTTGATTGGGCTGAAAAGACATTTACATTAACATACCCAAGTATCAGTCGATTGGTCAAAGATTTCGATGGCGAAGTGCTGATGGAACTCACTGAGAGCGACATACGCGACATATACCAAAATTTCAGAGGTTCCGTTAGTTTCTATGATGTGAAGAAATTATGGTTGAGGGTTCGCTCGCTGCAGCTACAAAATGCTAAGAGACACGGGGCTATGGACAGGAAGGTACAACAGGAACTGCACATCCATTCAGATGCCTCGCCAATGCATTCCACGCAAATACCCTCCTTTGGATATCCAGCAGGCAGTGCAAATGGATGTGCCGAACACTGTCACTGTTGCGGTGGTGCCAGCACATCCTCCGCTGCAGCTGCGGGCGCGGCTGGTGCTGGCTCGGAATGTGACAACATCACGCCGCCCATGTCCATCGATGGACGGGCCA
Organism: Coelopa frigida; assembly: GCA_017309665.1. Classification (NCBI taxonomy): domain Eukaryota; kingdom Metazoa; phylum Arthropoda; class Insecta; order Diptera; family Coelopidae; genus Coelopa; species Coelopa frigida. The sequence goes on along the minus strand of CM029563.1, from coordinate 30,597,861 downwards.
TGAATATTCCGTCCGAATTCTTCAAAACAGCTATCAGTTTAGGTGAGTGCGATGGCCCAGTGAAGAAAACAGATTCGCGGAGGTGTCTTTCTTTGTTTCGTTGCATTGTTCTTGGCCGATTCGGAAGGAAGAAGTCAGTCACACGCCGAGAGGTTCAAGAACTGTAAATTGGGTGCAAGGCCAGCCGAAAAAGCAAAACAAAGAGCTTTTCGTCTCATTCCAACCAACGCATGCAAACGATTATTCTCTGCGTTTGTTTATGTTCGCAGTTTCCCCCCATTTTCTTCATATATCCGTCATTATCTGGCGATTATTGTGATTCCAGAAAATAAATATGAAACGGAATCCGAGGAATAACAAACAAACATTGAACAATCATGCATCTTTCAATTTCTGTTTGTTTGATTAATTCATCGTTTACTGTGTTCTCTCTCTCTCTCTCTCTCTCGCTGTGTTCGTTATCATTGAACTTTCACCCTGCAGCCCCGAAATAGACCGACCACAATTATTTTTAAATCTCTCACCGTCTGTCTGTCCGTATTAGCAATTACATATAACCGGCCATCTGTTCTTGTTCTCTCGCCAGACGACGTCAGTAAGAGTTCCCTTCATATATTTGTTATTGCGAAGAACGTTTTCTTCGTTTCGTTAACTGAATGCTCCCATTTACGTAGACGAATTAATTAGATTACTTCTTTATTGACCTTTGGTACCATCGGTACTACATTTATTTTCAGAATACCATTGAATATTCAGTCGCGTGTGTCTTTTTTAGGAATTCCTTGTTTCTCCTTGTCTTTTAAGGGTAGTAATGGTAGGGTCCTTTAATAAGCTAATCTTGAAATAGACTTGTGTAGAAATACCATTTAATTTCATAGTGAGAAATTATTAAATTTTCACCATCCCACTTGAATAGGTTACTCCTTCCTCGTCACGTGGATAACATCCTTCGTCATGGTCATCGTGCACGAACGAGTTCCCGACATGAAACGCTATCCGCCCCTCCCCGACATATTCTTGGACAATGTTCCACACATTCCATGGGCCTTTCACATGTGCGAAATCACCGGCACCCTGCTCTGTGTGATTTGGACGTGCGTCTGTATATTCCACAAGTATCGGATGGTTCTGCTGCGACGTTTCTTCGCACTGGCTGGCACCGTGTTTCTCCTGCGATGTGTAACAATGCTGATTACATCGTTGAGTGTTCCGGGAACACATTTGCAATGCAATCAAAAGGATTACGCCGTCGACGACACCGAGTGAGTACAGCATTCATTCTCAATCAAACGATAATCCTTTAGCAAAAACTGTATCATATCTCTGTCCTCAGATTATCGGTGACCGAAGCTCTGAAGTTGCGAATCTCACGCGCGTACACGATATGGAGTGGTTTGGGCATGTCGATCCAGGGTGTGCGCACATGCGGCGATTATATGTTCAGCGGACATACGGTCGCCTTGACGCTGCTGAATTTCTTCATAACAGAGTGTAAGTTGAGCACTCGGTTAGGAGATGTGAGAGATTAACGTCGTCATTTCATTGCAGATACACCGCGCAATTTATACTTTCTACACACGCTCACCTGGCTGTTGAACATGTTCGGCATTTTCTTTATACTTGCGGCACACGAGCACTACTCCATTGACGTGTTCGTGGCATTCTACATAACATCGCGTCTGTTCCTTTACTATCACACCCTGGCAAATAATCAGGTGGGTCATCGAGAGAGAGAGAATGAGATTTAGACTTTCTATACTGACCTTGTTCATCTCGTACTCTAGGCCCTAATGTCGCGCGATTCGAATCGCACTCGCATTTGGTTTCCGATGTTTAGTTACTTCGAGAGCTCCGTTGACGGGATCATTCCGAATGAATACGACACTGTATCAACTTTGTTGAGCCAACTCATGGACTTTGTACTGGCCATTAAGGATTCATTTATGCTGACAACGCGGCGTTTCTGGATTCACCCGGAACAGACTACTTCAAAGCACACACTATTGGTGAAACAAAAAAATGCCGCCACATCGACGAATGTGAGTGCAAGCACGACTCCAACGCAATCTCTCAACTCTGTTGATCTGTTGCAAGCTGTACAGGGTTCGTCTGTTTCCAGTGATACTTCTAAAAAAGACCTTTGAATAGGTGGAGTAATTAGTTTAAAGTATTATTTGTTATCATCTCTGACCCATACGCATATCGCTCGTTTTTATTTTATGACCTAATATCCAGAACCAAAATCGATTTGTATGTTAACCATGCGACAGTATTCAACATAGGCTGCTGGTATATAAATTCAAAAAGAATATTTTTCATTGTCGCCAAACTTACAGCTACATATAGTAATGCAATTTAATTGCCTTCATTCCATGTACAACTTCCATCTCACAAATGTCTTCTTCGAACATGGTGCAAATCGTAATAAAATTTTAAATTGGATTAGTTTTTAAATATGTTTAGAGACCTTTGCAAAAAATGTTATTAAGGTTAATAGATATCCTTCATAGACAAATGCACCCGTTATATTCATTTCATTTCATATTCTATTGAAATTTTAGTGTATATCATTTATTGTACAAATACTGCATTTGATTTTGCACAAGCTAAAGACAAAATAAACGTATTTAATTATAAAGAAAACTAAGACCTTTTTGTAAAACAAACAACAAATAACCAAAATACCTATCGTTAACTTTTCTAATGGAAAATATAACGCATGACTTCCCAGAACATTGAGCTTGTACAAAATGAAACGCATATACAAATTGTATGCGGTCTTGCGAATTTTTGTAACACGATCACACTGTCCTTCGATAGATAGAGAGAGATAATTCTATAAAGGTTAAACGCATTGATCATTTGATGAAAATATATATTAATTCAATTTTAAATTCATTTTCGTGTTATACTAGACTTTTAGACAGCAGTTAGTTATCCTATATAAGTTATGTTATAATTAAAAATAGAGGTTCTCGCTTATATTCTAAATATTCTACAATACTTTTGTTACACGCACCCACCTCACCAAAACGAAAAAAAATTATTGGCGCTACAGCCCTCGATGATGGGCATTAACCGAGCTACTCGCAATCATCATTGGTATTGTGCGTTTGTAATGTTTTACATTCTCATCACCAGAGAATATTTTCATCACTTACAAAATAGTTAATTTCTTATTTCGAAGCGTATATAGAAGTTGAATTATACATTATATACTACACACACAGAGTACATATCTATTTATGAACTACATATGTATATCAAGTCAGACCAATTCAATTTCAAATTGCTTTTTTTGCTAATCATTATTTACAAGTTATGATCACTTGTCCTAGTTACTGATTATTTTGATTCAGATAAATAATAAACTTCTTATTGCTTACAGTATACACACTAACGCGTTACATATCACAAAGTCATTAAATAAATGAAAATTCGGTAGAGTATTACAAACGATGCGGGCCACGGGCAACGCGACAAAGTGTTGATTGATTGGATGAAGATGCTGATGATGCTGATGATGATGAATGGATTGTTGAAAGTCGTTTATTTCTAAATGAAGGATTGTCATCTAAAACTAATGCCGCACTTCTTGCTTATCTGCGGTGTGTGAATGGAGGCCACTGAGAGCAGGAGTGGCACATCGTTTTCGGACAAGTTTAGAGCTGTCGTAACTGCGCTTAGCTGGCAAAAATCCGTATCGAGCAAGAATGCGGCCAAGGTTTCCGATTGCAGATAGATCTCTTGCAATTTGGATTCCAAAAATGATAAGCACTGCAATTAGAAGAAAATGAAATAACTTCGCACATGTGCGTGTGAGACAATTTCTTACCTCATAGGCAGATATGCCGGAGCTGTTCATGGCCTGGACCGTCTCCAACATGGACGACACCAGTTGGGACATTCCAACGGGTGCGCTCTGTCCACCAGCATACGGAAAGCATTGCGCCTGCGAGGATATCAAACGAACATCCCAGTTTTCCATATCGGCCACGATGGCAACGTTCTCGGCCGGCAGTGATATCAGTGATGCTGAGTGAGCGGCCAGCGCTAGATCCTCGCGGAGATTCATTTCCCACTTCTTCGGCGAGGCACAGGTACCCTATAAGTAACCGTTTCTTCAGTTACCCCGTTAAGTTTTACAGTTGGCAAGCACCAATCTTACCTGCAACACCATATCCGAGATATAGTGATCGCTGACATTCAAAAAGAGAGATGGTATAAAGCCAGCTCTTAACTTCATATCGCCCGGCGGCTCGTCTTCCTGCGGCAGTTCTTTGATGCTTGGCACAGGTAGCTTCAGCAGATGAACGGCTTCGTTAACAGCGGCGCACTTGGCTGCAACTGATGACGTACTGCAGCGTTGAGATTGCAACTTCTTGCTGTTCCCATTGTATGTCGTGCGTTTCACAGCAGCCGGAGATCCCGCCGTCTCTTCGGCATTCGTCGTCACGGCCAACTCTTCACCGTCTTTCGGCGTGGACTTCAAGGTGTCCACAGACGCGGCTGAATTCACAACTGGCAGACCACCAGATTGTCTCTCGCTCCCGCTAGATTTCACAGTCGATACATAGCAATGGTCTTCATCCGTCTCGAACTCCAGTTCGGTGGCATTGGATGGTGTTTGATACGAGTTGAGGATGCTATTGCAAACCACACACGTTACACATCGTGAGGAGGCGGCCACGTTGCTGGTGGAGGCCTGCTCTTCGGCAGAACGTGGAGCAGAGTTTGCCGCCTCCTGCTGCTTGCATTTGTCCATCAAGAAATCATAATTGGACATCACTAGATTTTTGCTCTTCATGTAATTCGTGGCGATTTGTGGATATGTCTCGAAGTTGAACTTCACGCCGGAATGGTGTTTCTTTGGAAAGGTGAGTGAACCGTGCGTTTGCTGATGCAATGGGCACAGCGATCGATTGTTGGCAATCAAATTTTCATCGTCTGCGATCATTTGGTCATCGGTGGTGGTGGTGGTGGTGGAAGCCAAATCCTCGGTACTTTTCTTCAGATTGACCAGAGGCTCGTTGTCGCCCAAGACGAAGACCACATCGTTTCCATTGTCTCGACTAATGCCGTGCTCGCGCTCGATGAGTTTCTGAGACAAATCAAAGTGAATGTGCTCTTCCAGACAGATGTTCTCCTTAATCGGCTCAATGCCCCATGTCATCCGATCACTCTTGCCAATGCTGTTTTGCGTTATCAGGTCGGAGAGTGACAATTGCGACATCTGTTTATCGAGTGGTCTGTTCGAGTTCCTCACTCCGTCATCGGTGCAGGGCTGCTGGTTGAAGCTTGAGGAGCGCTCCTCTAGTTTACGATTGATGACTTTAACGCCGTTTTGCAATTTTCCAAGATCATTCAAACTGAATCCTTCCTTTACGACGGAGGGGACCATTTGCCAAAAGAAATTCTTTCGTCCATGCGACGACTCCTTTCTCGATCGACAGTCGGTCGTTGAATCACATTCGATTTCGATTGCTTCGACAGCGCCGTCTTCAATTCCTCCATTAGACTCGGCATTGAGCTCCACCTCCATTGGCATTTCAACATTGTCGGGTGTCGTGATTGTCAGTCGTATTTTCTCCTGGGCACTAGACGACGGAGACGCCGTCGTCTTTGTTTGATTCAACAGCGAACTCTTGAGAATGCCAGTGTCCATCAGATAGTTGCCAATGCGCAATTCCTGCTGCACGAAGCGAGAGTCCCGAAAAGCCAACACATTCGGAATTTCATTCTTCTTCAGTGTGCAAATTATCTCCTTTCCAGGGAACTCATCCTCATCCTCCTCGTCCTCCTCCTGATCGCTGTTGTCCATTTCGCAATTGTCGGTGATTGTGTTCAAATTTTGTTTACACGTTTGCGTTCGAGTCAAACCCAAACTGGGGCTGACCTTTCGCATTCCCGCCGCACTCTTATTGGAGAACACGGAGTTCAGTGATTTCCTGAGGGTTTCGTTTTGATTTTGCGACACAATCGACTTGACCAGCTCTTTGTTGAAGTCCTCGCGTTTCGCACTGCGACGCACTTCGCCGCAGCGAATGAAATAGGTGAGAATGTTGAGGAGTCGCTCGACCGAGAGTTTCTCCGTTCCATAGACGACGGTCCGCGTCAGCTTCGGCGGCATACCGATGGCTCCGTAGAGGTCGCCCATTTGCGCCCACAGAGCATTGTACGGATGCCTCTGTGAGACTTCCAGAAGTTTGGCGCGTTGTTCGATGGCCGCCGCAGACGTTTCCGAGCGGGTCAACGACGAGGAGTTACTGAATGCGGATACAGTTGAAACCCAGCCAAGGTGATGCGTCAGGATGGCCGTCAACATTGTGCTGATGAAGCTGGAGGGAAGAACATGCAATAGTTATGATCGTTCTGATCATAGCGATCACGGTCACAGCACTTACAAGTTCGTGTCCTTGGTGTCGGCCAACGAGAGCAGCCAGCACAACTCGTCGATGAAACGCTTCGCAACATTCTTGGAATACTTGCTGCCGCTGGTGGTGATGCTGAGCCAGACAGGACACTTGATTCGCGGCGCTGTGAATAGATCGTTGACCCACTTCTGGGTGTCCTGCCAAGCGTGGAACATTATCTGAAACGGGAATATAAAATAGTCACCAAATTAGATTCACTATTTCTCATGGTGATGGCGACATAATCGACCAACCTGCAAGAAATCCTTGTGATTGATGTACGCCCTCTCCGTGTACGCGCGGAGACGGCTCAGCATCGACTCGAGCAACGCAATGTGTTCGCTGCAGAAGAGTTCCATCTCCTCCTCGAAGGACTCGCTCATCAAAATGCACACGGCCAGGCCGAGTCGGGCACGCCGATTCACCGATCGCATGGAGGCATCTCTCCTCCGGCCGATTTCCGGATTGCTTCGAGATTCATTCGCACAATAGCTGGCACGTCGCGCGATCGCCACACTGCCTTCGCTGCCCCCCGCACCTGCGCCCGCCGCTCCCCCCGACGACGACGACCCCGCCGGGTAGTTGTCGCTGATGAAGCCGATGAAGTCACTCATCGAGTTCTCGTTCTCGAAGGAGGTGCGCAGATTGCGCGATATCCGACGCTGCAAACTCCCATCGCTCGAGAACTCATCCGAATAGGGCGACGAGGCGGGGAAGCAGGAGGAGTCCATGCTCAGTTTGCGCAGCGACTCCGAGTGGTCGGACGTGACGGAGCCGAGGCTGCTGCGTGTCGAATACTGATAGGACGAGGACCATTGGTCGCTCGAGAGCACTCCGCCGCCGCCCCCCATCCGACTCATGCCCGAGTAGCCCGAGTCCGTCCCGGTGCTGTAGGTGGTCGAATAGCGCGGTCCGCTGCCGACGCGCATCTGTTCCGAATTCAACGACTGACGGTCGGGCACATCCAGCGGATGGGTGGACGTGGAGCCATGCTCCATGGCCGGGGTGAGGCTCATGTGACGATCGACACTGACCGAGTACGGCATGGACAAGGAGTTCATCGAGAGGCCGTCGATGGAGCCGTATTCACTCGATATCGAGTGTCGCGGCGTCGCTGCGCTGTTCATGGAGATGGTCGAGTGTGGACTTTGGCCGTTGGCGCAGCTCACGGGCGAAAGGAATACTTGGGAGCACAGGATGCTCGACGGCGATTGCAGCCAGTGGACTTTGAACGCGGTGCCGCGAAACGACATCGCCAAAGCCCCGAAAACCATCTCCCCGATGCTCGTGATGTCGGCCGACGTCGGACGGTTGTGCTAGAAGAAAGGTAGGAGGAGGATGGTTAGAAGAGAACAAAAATAGGGTACTAGTGGTAATACCTTGTAGCCGACTTCTTTGTTGATTTCGATGAAACCATTGGAATGACCTTTGTTGATATGCTGCTGTTGATGTTTGTGATTCTGATGATGCTGCTGCTGTTGTTGCTGCTTCGAGCCAGACGAAGAAGACAACAAGTCCTTGCTGCTATTTCCATTCAAGTGGTGGCTCGAGGAGCTGCTGCTGCTGCTGGGCGCAACGAATCCCGCCCTCTCATCGGGGCGCGTGTTCTTCTCCGCTTTGGCCGAATTCCCGTTCACCTCCTTCAAGGAGACCTCCTCCAGGGCTTGAGAGTCGAAGAGCAGACGACGGCCGCGACTGTCGCATTCGCGGTAGAGCAGGACGCGCACCTGTCGCCCATCGAACGGAAACTGGCTGAAAAGAGAAGGACGAGACTCATTAGGCAATCCACAACTATATCATGGGCCTAATCAGAGGCCATAAACAAGGGAGTCGGAGAGATAAAAGATAGGAGGATGAGATCAAGTCGGAATTCGTTTGTCGGTTTATGGTCTAATTGAACCATAGTTAATGTATTCATATTAATAAATCACATCGTAGTTAAGCTTTTGGAAATCACACTTAAGACCCCCATAAATCACAATAAAACGATATCTTACTTTTTCAAGAGAATAGCGCCAACCATTAGGCGGGTTTCTTCTTATAGCTTTCTCACGATCACGAATTCCACGAGCACAAAGTCCAGGATCAACAAGAGTTAATTTGCCGATGAAGACGGCGGTAGACTTTTGAACTCGACCACCGATCGGTAATTCCCCGACCAGTGTGGTCAGTGGTCAACAATGTTTGTGGCGAATACCAGAATGGAAAGATAGCACTCTCGATATACTTTAAGACGTGTACTTGATCCACAAAAGACTCTTGTGATAAGATCGGTTTTGTTTGGTTTGGTTTGGTTTGGCCGGCCTTAGATCACATCATGAGGCATTGTACGATTTCCGACTGCCGATACCGATGACGACCAGACCGACGACTGGATGATGCGATCGTTGACGCTAATGCTACGTGCTCACCCGAACCGACCAATAGGAGTATAAGTATATTCTTAACCGCTATCGCCGACCCTCGAGGGCATGAGGTTTCATGAGGCCTCCACTCCACTCTCGCCTCTTTCTTTAGTTGGAACAAGTGGGGATCGGAGGAAAACGAGCGACTGACCGAACGGTCACAATAACAACACCGAACGTCGATCCAATCGTGTCCGATCGCTTATCGGACACGACTCATTTCCATATGATCGCCAATATCTGACTCCGGCGACAAGAACACACAACAACGAGGGAAAACGAGACGACGACCGAGCGAGCGAGCGATCGATTTACGAGCTGCTCACATGACATGTCCAGTTATCGAAGATTGCCGCCAAACAACAACTGATTGTCCACGCGATACAAACGGCGGCATCTCTCCACCCTACTTCACCCATAGCCCAAGTCCCACCGATTGCCAGCCATTCGTTCGCAACGACAGCGGGGACGAAAGGCGTCAGAAGATCAATGAAAGGAACCCTGGTCGCCCTGCTCCGCCATCCGGTGGCCATTCCCATTGGCCATTACCGTCCACTGGCCATAACGCGTCGGAGAGAAAGCACGTATTTCATATACTATGTTTGTATGTATGTATTATTTTCTGTTTCGAGTATCATCATCATCATGTGATGCGGGTTATTTTTACTCATGTGAGATTCAGAGCAGAACGGCGGCACTTTTGCTCCAGGATTTCGCATCGGTATCGGACGCGCCCTTGTGCGCCTAGTTATCGTGGATCTTTACATAATTCCGAACTAATCATAGGTCACAGGTGGGTCTACAGAAGTTTCTGGTAGAAGATCGAACCCAAAATTGATGAGCGATAACCTCAACTCCTCAAACGCCATCGTTCAGGCCATCCTTCAAAGTCGTCCCCTTGATTGATGCAGCTGCGTGGAGCCGACGACGTCGACAACGACTCCAAAGACGAACAGACGTCGTCTCCCCGCAACCCACAACAACGTATCACAATCACGGCCCCCAAGTCTTAGTCACATGCTTCGCTACGCAAGCAAACACTCGGGAGGGAGTGCTCGAAACGAGCAAAAGCAAAACGAACACAGCCAACAAGAAGAAATGAAAACATCTGAATAAAAATAAACGAAAGAACCAGTGAACAGTGAACAACAACAGCAACAGCGACAGCGACGACGACGACTTTGCAAAATTTCACACGCAAACTCAAATTGTTCCAGTGACGCGAACGCAGACGGCAGCAGACCCTCTGCTGACTCGTTGACGAACTATCGTCAATTGTGAAATTAGGAAGCGTCAGCAGGACGGGACGAGGTTTGGGCCGGTAACCGAGCGAGACGCACGACGCCGAGGGGCACCCAACGCTCACGTACGCCCCATTCACCTGCAACTCTAGCTCTGTTCCTCTCTCTCCCTAGTTATCAGGAGTGTTTCCAATTCTAGTGATAAACGGCCAAGTGGGGAGAGTCGCTTCCCCTCCCGACTCCTCATGCCGACTACTCATATGACTTCGGACTTTGAAGCACGCGCTATCACAACGTTGACGGACAATTCACTTGTCTATCAACCTACGGCCTACGGTAGACGCGTCAACCGTTGGCTGGAAGCAAGCGCAGGCGAATTTATTTGCTCATGGCTGTTGCTGTGTTTGTTGGCGGCGAGGTGCACACCGTCAACTGATCCGTCTTCCCGGCCAGACAAGTTGTCGTCATGTAAACTCCGTCGTCACCAAGCCCCGCGGCTACCAAGTGTCCGTCGGTGAGAGAATGTGACTGTGACTGAATGTGAGTGAACCCGCTATTGGTCGTCCAACGAATTCACCAAATCGGTTAGCGATTTGTCAAGAGCCGCATGGCATCGCCTCTAATCAATTATTGATTGATGAAGATCCATTTGTTTGCTAATCGAACGAACAACCAAATGAACTTTGGCGGCTTGAAATGCGCGACCAAGCGGGAATGTGGGATATTTGAATCACTTGCTCCATACCATATGTTGACACATCGCCGGTGGCAAACGGTAATGCTAAACACTTCATTAGCACTCCATCGTGAAAGAGTTACAAACGTTACATGTTAATTGGAGCAGAGATCGAAAGAAGAGCAGTCAAAGAGGGAGAGAGAGAGCGAGAGGCACGGCATAAATTCCAAACCACACTCTGATAGTGGCCCATATTTTGATCATAAATTCTACTTCGAGTTTGTTTAGTTAGCAGTTTGTTTTTTTTTTTTTTTTTAGAACCTCAGCACGAAGAGCCGAAACTAAGCCAACCCAAATAACTGCAAACGACTGCTAAAAATAAATAACAACCGAGCTTCGAGCAGATGGTCGAACCAATTGCACCCTACACTAAAGCAGTTATCATCAATTCATCCTACTCTGACGCAGTTATCATCAGTTCATCCTACACTAACGCAGTTATCATCATATCATCCAAGTTGCAGTTTGATGATCAGAGATTTATTACGAGGACATCATGAGAAATAACTCTCCTCTCCCTCCTCTAGCGGGAAGAAGGGGGCGAGGTGGCAAATATTTTCAAAAAAACACAGATATAAACAGAAAGCAAACGAACGATAAGAATACGATCGTCACCAAGATGGCACGGTCATGGAATTTTACCAAAGCGTAGCGTAGATGATAAAAATAACCACATAAAAGTACTTGTGCTCACAGTAGCTTATTTTATACAATTAGAGGATTATCTGGATTTCAATACCCCGAGGGCTGTCACTCGGCACCATTTCCCCCGGTATCGCTGTGGATTCTCGGTCTTGTTTACCTAATTGGCAGGTGACTATAAATCATTCGACCCTGAAGAACTGACCTAGACTCGCGTCCCATTCGTGCATGAAGACTAGCGAGCGCACGTGCCCATTATTCAACGGAATCCATCCGTAGTCATATCTGCACCGATCTCCACCGCCGGCCGTCTTCATATCAGGGATCACGAGTTCGTCGAGTGTCTCCTGCCCACATCGCCCACAATGACCGAGTATTTACGGAGCAGTCTGTGTTTGCATCGAGCGATCGATTTCTCTAGAAGATGTGGGTCCAAACCGCATACTTTAATAGGTGCGCGAGGGGATATTTATAGAAGAGCACGCGTGATAGTCAAAACATTCCGGAGCCAATATTAGATCGATCGTAGATCACCTGTTCTCAGAAAATATATTGCTTTGTTGACGACCAACGATCGGCAAACAGCATGAGACAGTTTTTAGCACCTCTGATGCGAGGAGAAGTCTTTAAATTGAGACTTAAAACCGAGCCACTCCAAGAAAGGAAGGGTAAACAATTCTCACGAGTGGTCAAATTTCCGAATCCGTGTGTTAACTATCATCGTTAGAGATGCTAATTTTCTACGGAGAAGGATATTCTTAGCATCAGCGATGAGAGAAGATCGGCAGATCGCAGCAGAATTATTCAAGTCATGTGGATGGTAGCGGAAACGTAGTAATTTCGGCGAAACCCGTTCCGAATCTGGTACGAACGGGTCGAGAGAACACATGTTCTAGACTCATAGACTCATTAAGAGGAAACAAAATCAAAGGGGCAAACACACCATTCAACATCGTAGACATCGTGCGTATGGGGAGAAGAACGTGTGTTGGCAGCGGAGCCCCCCCCACCGAATAGTTGCAAACAAGCTATCTCTGGCAAGCTAGCTATCAGGCCCCACTCGCTCTCCCGCTCTCCCGCTCTACCATCGGCCGAGTGCCGTCCACATCGAACGAATGAACGAACGAACAGTAGAAGAGCCGCACGAACACACAGCCGACACGACTTTATGACATAATAATCACGGGAGGCACCCGATTAGCGAGTCATGTGATTGTTATTATTTACATTCGGTCTCACATTTGCCGCGCCTCCTGCTCCGTCCACAAAGCAACGTATGCAGCGCTCAGGGGAGTGGAGAGAGAGAGAGAGAGAGGAGAGCCACCAGCTGCCGTGCTCCGCAAATAGAAGAGCAGCGTTTGTTTGGTGTTTGCTCAGTGTCAACAAACATCTGGCATTAACCTGCGGAGAGGCTGTCCAAGATTTATTGAGAGATGAAGAAAGTTGTTTGATCTCAGGCGAAGGAGTTGGCAAGGTATGATGAAAAAAACGACTGAGTCAGTGAACGAGCTTTAATAATCAACAACAATCGGGTGACTTTTGTAATTTGCACTCACTAATGAGAGGGTCATTAGACTGGGTGGGAAAGGAAGGAAAGGAGAATGAAACGTGAACACAAACTTCATTCTTCTATTCATGTCTCTGACCATTCAGCCAAAGCGGCGGTGGCTGACTTTGCACTTACCTCAAATAGTTTTTCGAATGCACTGATTGATTGTTGGTGTGACGCTTATTGTTGGATGTCGTGGATGACGTCCACGAGTTGGATGCGGTTTTCAATGGCGTTGGTGTTGCCGCATTGGTGGCTGTGGCGGCACCTTGTGTTGGTGCTGGTGCTGACGTTGCGGATGTCGTTGGAAAGAATAGTTTATTAAATAATGCCATAGCTTGCAGGCGTAGCTGTTGCCAATTTGTTAAGTTTTTATTTTCTCTCTCTTTTCCTCTTTCTAGACAATTAACTGTTAATTTCTATTTCAATTTATTGCTTTCTCGTTTTTCACGACTTCTTTTCTTTTCTTCTTCCACACAAAAAATACGGTCAACAACGCAGAGTTAACGAGCAACACGAGGATCTTGTTGTCTTCATTATGCCATTCGAGATCAGCAAAAGACCCGTCCGATTTGGTCCATGGTAATTATTTGGTAAAGTCCGCATTGTTTTTCACAATATGGAACTTAATGTTCCACAAAAAAATAAGTTCTTTAATTACTATCAATATATTTTATCGATGAAGAAAAGACTTTCTAGAAATAAGACATAGAAGAGTCAAATTTTGCATATCATCGGCGTGTTATTGACCATTCATTCCACTGATGGATTTCGTATACGCGTTCGAAGTGCTCGAAGTCACTACCGTCAATGCCGCTGGTTGGTTGAGTCAAAGCCGCGTTGCGATCGTGTCGTTCGCGAAACGTAGCGATCGCGTCCGTTTCCCCCAGATGACTTCGAGCAACACAAGATCCGCGATACGCACACACTGTGGGCTCCTGCTCGCTTGAGATCGCAGAAATCACTGAAGTGAGCGGCGAATGTGTCGCAGTGCTTTACTTAAAAGTTGACCGCGAAGTCTTCGTCTCGTCGTCGTCTCCCATTTGGCGAGTGATTAATCGCTCGCTTCTTGCTTGCTTGGTTCGTTTGCTTCCGATCGGGCACTTGTGGTTGTTATTGTTGGCAGTGAGTGTTGTTGTTGTCGCTCCGTACAATTGGTCTATTCCTCTAGAGAATCTATGGGCAGCCAAAAGTGAGAGAGTGAGAATCACGAAAGAAAGTAAACGCGGCGAGTTATTGAAGAACCATTGGTCTGGTCTGAAAAGAAAATGGAATTAGGACCAGGTCGAATGATTTCTTTCTACTGCTCGCCACTTTTCGCTACTTACCGAAAGTAGATCTCTTGCGGTTCCTTGGGGGCTGCGGTGACCTCATGAGCGGTGCATCATACGAATGGGTATTTGTTGTTCCGGGAGGCGTGGGTAGGAAATTATCACGTGCTGTGGCCCTCGCATATTCTCAAAACAAACCCACACAGACGATTCCTTTGTTGTTGTTGTTGTTCAATTGCTTGCTTTATTATTCTTTGTCTGCGTGTAGTTGTAATTACTATTGCGATTGTTGTTGTTGTTCTGTTGTGTTGGAAAACAATTCCGTCCGCCTTCCTTGTTTGTTGTTATTCTGCGGGGGGAGGGAGGCAGTTTCTAAATTCTTCTGGTCAGTTCTGTTTGTACACGAAGCCTAAGCAATGAATCGGCAATAACTCTGATTTTCGCGAATAGTTCTGTGCATTATTTCGATTACACAATGACTAAAAAAAAAAAATTGCATTGCGTTAAATGTGACTCTCGATTTCATGTCACTTTTTGTAAACAAAATTTTGCAATTCGGCCATTGCAAATTTTTTGACTTTCATTAAATTCAATTAATTACACTCACACACTCTTGATTCTATATGCAGCTAGCTTATTATATATATATATATAATATATATAATTTAATAACAATATATTTAATAACAAACTTTTAAGAACACACAAGACAGACCCCAATTAATAATACGAATCAGGGATGTTATCAGAAAATTGTCACAACATTCCAGGGACGCTTTACAAAATTGGAAAAATGGCGGAAATATAAATATTTTCGCAATTTCCATCCACACTTTTTGCACTCTGCCGAACGAAACAATTGGTTGTCAAAATATGCGCATCAGTTCTTCTCTCTCGCACGCCCTGTTCGTTTTGGTTGTGCGAATCAGGGTTGCCGTTTTCGTTATTTTAAACTAAAATTGGTACATTTTATTTCTTTAATACTTTTTTGGTAGAAAAGGCAAATTTTTGTTATTGTGGTAACTATATTTTAGTCTATTTATAAAAATGTGAATACATTGGAATTCAAATACGATTGATGTTCAAATACGGTGTTTAATTATGACTAGGTGTTTGACAAAATAAAGAAAAATAATGATGAACCAAAGTGATACAAATCAGGAATGTTAAATCGAATATTACAAAAATATGATATAAAAGATAAAGAATCAGATATTCCTATGTTTATAATAATCAGAGGAATTAAATTATTATATTACATAAAAATTTAACAGTTTCACCAAAATTTAATATTTTCACCAAAATTCAACATTACACCAAAATTAAAAAATTTCACCAATATTCAACATTTTCACCAAAATTTAACATCATTACTAAAATTCAACGTTATACCAAATTTTAACCATATTCGCTATAATAGAAGAGTTTCACCCAAATTAAATATTTTCACCAGCATTTAACATTTTCCCCATAATTAAATGTTTTCACCAATGTTCAACTTTTTCACCAAAATTTTTCTGTTGTCTACTGTCTATTCTGACTTTCTGTTGGCTGTGCCGCCATCTATTATCAACTAGTGTGGACATGTGGTTATGGAGAGTTCTTCGATCCAATGACTAAACCCAGTTTTGTTTCGGTCGGATTTCCGGATTCACAAACCAGCCTACTCGTTGCTTTTTGTGGAACATGTTCAGAAGTAGTTTTCATTCCCCTCCCCACTACGTCTCAGAAACCTTGACAGGGGGGTCGAACTATTTATTTGAAAAAAAAAAAAAAACATAATTAATTTTTTATTTACTTACTAACTGAGTGGTTTTGCCTATAGTTTTATTCATAAGTTTATAGTATTTGCACAAATGTGCAAATTTCCCACAAATTCGCTTATGTGTTACATTTATACAATATTTGTCTGTCTGTTTTATTATATTTGAATGTTGATTCGTTTTGAAAAGTTCTAAATTTTTATGAACTATATTTGTTTGCAATGTCAAGAACCTTTGCAACAAGTTTGGATCTTTGGGGAAAAATCCAGCTATAAAACCCGTCCAGGCAAAGTGCGAAATCAGTTGTTGAAATCGTTTCAACTGAGTTCGTCCTGGCCCTGGTCTTCATGGCCCAAGCTCAAATTATATTTCTTCCCAGCAATTATCGAGGTAGAAGATCAGTTCCAAATATTTTTAACAAAGCCATCAACGCCGTCGTTGATGAAGCTGAAGCGGCCGGACCAAGATAGAGTTAATGTGCTATCCTTCTGTAATAAACTCACTTAAACCTGTGTGTTTTTGAGCAATAGCTTTAACAAGATGACAAATAAAAACAATTACCAGATTTCGCAAGAATAAAAACTGCTAATATTCCAATACAATATTGATTTTGTTCTTTATTTTTCAATGATAACATTTTCTTTATTATTTACCCTGTAGCCTACATATATTAATTTAGCTCTATATCGAGGAAGGTTATAAGACCTTAGTGGAAACAATTAAAGTCCTTTTGACTAGTTTTTCTCGCCTGGTTCTTGATCTAGATCGTCTCAAAGTCCAGGTTGATGATTACCAGACCCAAGGAGAAGAAGATGCCCATTCACACCTGGCCCTGGTTGTTGATCAAAGTCAGGATGTTCTCGGCCATCTTGAAGTCGCCCTGCTGCAATGAACACGAAAGGATTAGAAGGAAGGACAGAAGGAAGGACAGAAGTGAAACTCCCTCCCTTTGACTGGGACTCCATGTGAAGGTCTTCTCCATGTCCCAGCATCAGTTCTTGTTCACAAAGAGCACGAACAGAGTTCGCAGGAAGTCGATGCAAAGCGTAGCCACAATAGACATGATCTGTGGAGAGAGGAGAAAATAAACAGGTGAAAAGAGAACGACAGGCATTAGAGGAGTGGGAGGAGGACGGAAAGTGAGAGGAAGAGGTAAAAGTTCCTATAAATTGCCAGAGACTTCCAGAGTAATAAATCTTGTAACAAAACAATAAACCGAGAATAGAGGAAGCAAGAATTTTCCGTCCGATTTATGTAAATTTAATTGTGATTCTGCATAAAACAATCTGCATATATTGTTCCGGGTTAAAATGGCATCATCATAACTAACAGGATCATCATCACTAATAGCATCATCATCACTAATAGCATCATCATTACTAATAGCATCATCATCACTAACAGGATCATCATCACTAATAGCATCATCATCACTAATAGCATCATCATTACTAATAGCATCATCATCACTAACAGGATCATCATTACTAATGGCATCATCATTACTAATGGCATCATCATAATCATCATCATTCTCATGACTAGACCATGACTACGATCGTGGTGCCTTTCGAATGCCAAGAGGAGCTCCACATGACATCGTACTTAGCTTCCTATGAGCGTCATCTTCTCACATCATGTCTTCCATCTTCTCACTTTCGGTGCCCCATCGTTCCACTTCCGGTGCACCAACTTCTCACTTCCGGTGGTCTATCCTCAGTTGAGTATGTTTTAAAAAGCATGACACGTAGAAACCGAACACGTACATCATATTGTTTTTGTTCCTGTCCTGTTCTCGCTTCTGTTGGTTGCGGTTGGTGATGAGGGAGGCGATGATGATGTTGGTGGATTTTTGGTGGAACTGGAACAGCCATCATAGAAGCCGCCGCCACCACTTGAGTGCAATATCCGGGATTCATGGTGAGACAAGTCAGTAGCAGCGGCAACGACTCAACAACAACAAGAGGCTTCCTTCGTGCGACTCAATGAATTAACGCCGAAACACGTTTTATTCCCAGGCGAACGCAGCTCATGCATAACTAAGTACACGATACTCAGTCTGGGATGCGACCCCCTCCACCCTCCGTCGCCCCCTTCCCGCTACCTCGAGAGGAAACCGTCACCAGAATTAGCACAGATATTTATCTAATTTCGGTGCAAATTGTTTTCTACAGGCGGGATAGAAATTTGCTTCTTTTTCTATAGGGATTCATTGGAATTTGCTGTTTTTTTTTTGCTTTTAATTTTTTTTTTCTTTTAACTTTTTCTCGCTCTTAACATTTTCTTCTCCTTAACATTTTCTTTATCATTGATCTGCTGCTATAATTTTTTCATTTTTCTTCTATTGTCAACTTCTTTTATTCTCCTATAACTTCGAGAACATTTCTTTCGACGACGATCTGTTGACAATCTCTCAAACTTTGACACCTTCTCGTGTCTCTTCATCGAACTTCTCAAGAGACAATTTTCATTGAATATATTTAAATGTTTTCCCCCCCAACATCCTCACGATCCCATCGCTTCTTTGTCCACAAGTTCGATTTCCTTCTCTACAAAATACTTTAAGACGACGAGAAAACTAAACAAGAAACCAATGGAAAGACCACAACCAAAGAGAGTGAGAGAGGGAAAGGGAAGGGAGAGAGAGGAAGAGAGAAAGGAAAACGAAGACCGATAAGTTTTTCCATTCGTTCCTTTGTACAAAGAAATGCCGAAGTTTTTCAGAAGATTAACTTTCGATTGGAGAATCGAGTAGAAGGCGTTTAAGCCGTCGAAATCCTTACACGGGGCCTTTCATTAAGCGTTGACTGACCTTTTCGGTCAGAACGATAAAGAGAAGGTGGAGAGAAAGAGAGAGAGAGAGATAGATAGATCGGAGTAATTGCTGACAATCGAGATGAAGCGGAGACGTCGATAGATATTCTCAAGATTAATGACCTGACCAGCAAGAATTTCGGACATCGAGCTGACCGTTGTCTTGATTGCTTTCCCTCTATATCCGCATCCATCTCCTCAATATCCTTCCTTCTCTTCTCGGTCGGCGTTTCCTTTTTCGATTTATCATCATTTTACACACACACATACACGTGTGACCGAATTCACACAAGGGATCAAAATAATTTACCACACAATGCACTGTTCAAGGACATCCTTCTCGCTTCCCCCCTATCACTCACTCTCTCTATCTCTCTCTTTGTCGCTCTCTGCCTCTCTTTGACACCCTCTGGCCGATGGAATTATTTTGATATCATACCGAGGTGAAGTGTTCTTTCGGAATCCACTTTAAAGAGAGATATTGTATTGCATTTATTATTGTCACAGTAGTGGCAAAAGCAACAACAAATAATCGACAGCCAATAACAAGTACTTTTGACAACAACAAATAGCTGACAACAACAAATTTTCGTGACAAGCAACAAAACACCAGAAATAATATCAACAAGAACCTGGAAGAACCAGCAGGAAAACGGGTCGATTTTCCACTCTGGAGATTTCTATGATAAATTCCCGGAACCATATCGACACGACGACACGAAGGCTCAGACCGCATCCGTTTCAACGATGTCGACGCGTCGAATTTCAGTCTCTCAGCGTCCTCCATTCATCCGTCTGTCCGTCCGTCCGTCCTTCGATTAGTGTCTCCTTCTGTCTGTCTCTCTATTCATGGCTCTTCAACCCTCCGATTTCGTCTGTCCTCCTCTTCATTTTCCATTCTTCATATTCGTCTCTGTTTCCTCCATCTGTCCTGGCATCGAAGCGTGTTTTTCGGTCTATGAATGGAATATTTTTTGGTGGGAGACAAGTGGTTGTTGGGAAACCGAAATGTGCTTATCTTTTGAAAATTCTAATCGAAGAGCAAATTTTTTTGTGAAATTTTTCGGATAATTTGGCAATTTGGGATTTGCTTGTGCCCCAGACTAGAAGAAAACAAGAAACAAATTTTTTGTTTTATTTTTGTGTTCTTGTCTTTGTTTTTTTGTCCTTGTTCTTATGTCAATGTTTTTGTCTCCTTGTCCTTGTTTTTATTGTCTCCCCCTCATGGTTTTGAATATTTATATTTGATGGATTTCGATGTGGCTTTCATTGAAGATTGTTTTGCGGGTTTCTGTCAGTTGTTTGGGTGAGCTGAAGGAGAGAGGTTGAGGATGCTTTGAACCATCGAGATAAATTGATTTCATCCGATACAAGAGAGAGAGAGAGAGAGGGTTCAGTCATAAATCGCCATGGGAATAGAAACCATTGGGTTCTGAATAGATGGCAGAAGGATGACATGGGACCGGGGAACATGTGAACCAGAAAAATTCGGAATTCATGGGTCGAGGGGAGCAAGGCGATAAGGGTTAAGGCACCAGGGGCCAAGGAGAATATGGGGATAAGGGACAAACAAGTTTCTGTTTGCGGTTTGTCATCGTTGACAAATGGTTTTCAAGTTCAGAGGATTACGAAAGTTCACAGAACACGGATGATTGAATTGCTTTCCGATTGATTGAGGTGAGGGAGCGTCGGCGAAGTTTTCAATCAATTATCGTTTCTCTAATTTGTTCCTTTGTTCAATCTGAAATCAATCGATTCAATCTCCTGAAACTCCTAACCAAATCTCCTGAAACTCGAACCTACACCAATTTGAACTCTGATTAGATGTTGGCATAGGACGAGTCAGGAAAACCCGAAAAGTTCACATCAACAGCTCCTTCTCCTAAAATCCTACAGTAGCTTACCACAACTGTTCTCTTCTATCCTTCTTCGATCTCTTCTAACCTTCTTCTATCCTCCCTTCTTCTCTGCCATCGACTGCAACCCTTTGATCTTTGACACAATCCTTAATTACATCGACATCGGCTTCCTCTACATCTTCTCAAAATCTCATCCCTCTGACCTCCTGCCATTAGAGTTACCACATCGAACACAATGACCTTCGACAACTCCTGCCCTAAGCGAGGTCGAGGCACCGACTTCAACTCGTCTGCTTCACCTTGTTCAACCGCCTCGGATGGATCTCCAAATGGGGTCAGAGTTGGACGGCGCCATCTCCGGACGCCCATCGGAGTCGGTCGTTGACGCTGCTGCTGCATCCGATTCGGTGTGCTTGTGTAAATGTCGGCTGGCTCGCAAATTGTCCGGATGCAGGATTCGAAGTTCTCCTCATCCAACTCGTTGGCATCGTAATAGTTCGCCTCTCCGAAGGTTGGCGATCTCATCCTCGCCGATGGAATTCGTCGTGTGGTCTTCTTAGTCCTCGTTGTTGTAGTCTCGTTGTTGTAAACCTTTTTGTACTCCTTCTTGTTGGTATTGAATTCCTTGTGGTCGTCGGCTCGCGGCTTGTGTTCATGTTGGCGAAGTAGTCCACAAGCTTCTGAAGTTTCGCATTCGGCAACCACAGGATTGATTGGTCGTCGTCGTTCTGAACTCAGGCATCGTCGTGAATTCGGGCGTCATCTTGTGCTCAAACGTTGAGATCTCAGCCATCATCGTTGGAATCTCAGCCTTCATCATCATGATCTCAGGCATAATTTTTATGGTTGATCTTGTATATGAAGGAAAACATAAGTGAGTGCAGATTCAATATGTTCGGAAAAAAGGAGAATAATTCAAAGGTAGATATGAATGATCCTAAGAGAAAATCAATGAAATTTTCTGCTCACTTGCGATTGTTGTGCGATTCTTCTTCTCGGCCTCCTCGAACAGAACCTCCTTGAATCCGAGGACCTGTCTCAGCGTGACCTGAAAATGAATAACCAGGAAAAGGACCAACAAGTGATTTAAATGGAAAACAAAGAGTAAAAAAGAAGATGAATATTTAAAAGCAAACAAGGTTAGGGTTTAAAAACGTTTCTTAGGGAATCATTAATGCGTCCAATATCTCAGTCAATATTTTGACTTTTCCGCGAATCCCTTTTTCAACGGAAATTAGTTTTATCCAATGAAGAATCACCCAGAGTTTGGGTGTTATTCCATTCTCTTGCCTCCCCCCTGACCGCCTGATTCTCATATCTAATCGTTGCCATAAACTTCCAGACGCCTGTTTAATATTCAAGGAAGTGTGCGATTTAGCGACACTTTCGTCCTCGCCTTCGTTCGTTCCTTCGATCCACCGAGATTCCACCACCCCCCAATTCCTTGGCCATCGACCACGCACCGGATTAGGCTCATTTCCTGCCTTAATAAAGACTCAAGCAACGACCCACCGACCGACCGTTGGAAGACCATCGAGTGGTATCGAAGCTTATGGGTCCTTGAGGGAACGAATTGGTTAATAAATTTCCTTTGCAAATAACACGACGCCGAGCGACGATAATTTATACAAAAAGGCTTCGATGCTGCACAACAAAATCCTCCAATAAATAAAGCGAGCAGTGCACAGCCTTCTGTATGCCTTCGTCCACGCGAGCAATCGTTGGTATGACCAAGTCCTGGTCACATAATGGGTGAGTGAGTCCAGGGCGTATGCTGAGCACGTACGCCGCATGCTGCCGATGGCCCAAGCCCGGCGGGGAGGGGAGGGGAGGTAGAGGTGTTGAAATTGCGCCGATTTATTAGTTAGTCAGAACGAACTTCTGGATAACCGTGTGAGAGGGAGGAGAACTTCTCTATCTGGTTCATGTTCTCGCCGTAGACAGACAAACGCATTAAATCTCTCTTCTAGTGCTATTTAATTTTTGCTCCTCCTTTCTCACTAGTGGGTGGCGAAGGTAGGCGTTTGACTTTCTCGTTTAACCCTTAATTAGCTTCTGGTATTTGAGGCCACCATTCAAACGTTGTCCATGGAATCTCTTGATTGCTCGAGTCTAGACGAGAGAACGACGCATTAACAGAAAGAGGATAATTCCATAGTGAATGAGAGAGATAGGGAGAGAATGAGAGAGAAAGATTGAGAAAAATCAGGCGTGGAGGACAAAGATGAGAGGAGTGAAATAAATGGAATAAAGGGACAGAAGTAGAAAAGCAACAAAAGAGCAATTATTAACTCGGAACAACCTAATTGACATTTCATGGGATGTTCTACGTTTGTGTTCAGGACGGTAGTCATAATTAATTAATGTCGAGCCGACAAGTTTTCCACCGAGATGGGGGGAAAAGGTGAAATGAGTAGCCCGAGGAATTCGCTGGTCATTATGGTAGGTGCTTCTGGGTGCTTCAGAGGATGAGGTGAGTTTCAGATTCCTGTATTGATTACTGAGTAGACAAACTTTTGTTTCGTCGAGTTTGGGGGAGGAATTTCTATGGCAGCCGTGGGAGTAATATATAGTGATTACAGAGTTTTAATATATAAAGATTATATAGCTTATATTATTATTATAACTCTATACTTATCCAAAGAAGAAATTCCTGTGAATTATTCTTCTATTGCTTTTGCTTTAATCCTATTGTAATGCTTTCAATTTTGGTCCTATAAATTCATGGTTCTAATTAAATCCCGAATTAAATTCCTTTCCTTTTACTCGGCCGCCCCTCAACACACCGTTGTTTTCAGAATAAATTTTAAAGAGACATGCAGAGAGATTGAAGGAGAGAGAGATAGACTTACTTACTTCCTTAACGTGGCCACGAAGCTGTAGATGTGGACAACGACCGCTGTCAAGAAGTAGCAACCGGTAGTTGAGGGAGCTGGCGCCGGATATGCTTGAATAATATCTGATGAAGAAGTTTCAAACAAGATGTTACTTAAGGCAAATAGAGAGAGAGAGAGAGTAAAAGGAACAGAGCGCAACAAAAAAAAAGAGAGAACAAGAGAGTGGTAAAAATTCCATCCTTTTTCGACTCACCCATAGAACATGAGGGAATATTTCAAATAACCCACGAATTCCCATATGGTGAACAGATTGCCGGGGACTTTTTACTCCTCGCCTGACATCTTCTTGCCTCATCTTTTCTCCGCCGCGTCGTGCTTCGTTACAAAGTACTGAAAGTTTAATGAAAATCAGTTAAAAGAGAGCGACGTGGCTGGGATATGAGGTTGAGGCCTGTTCGGAGATGTCCGCGGGCGGGACTGAAGCAGAGCTGGCGAAAGTTTAAATAATTCCGCAGCTCGCCGTCGGCGGCAGCAGGCTGTCTGTCTTACGGTCTGGGTGTCTGTCTGGCTGTCTGTCTGTCTGGCTGTTGGCTGTAACAACTCACCTCGGGGCCAATTACGAAGGCAACCAGCGGGATGGCAATCATGACGTTCACCCACATTTAACCATCAGCCATCGCTGGAACGTGAAGCACGAGGCGACGCCGGAGCCGAAATATGATTCGATTTCCTTGATGCTGCTCAGCTCTCAGGGGATCAGAACGATGAGGAAGCTGGTGATGGTTTCGCGTTTCCAGAGCCGTGAGCGCTGCGCAAAAATTTATGAATCAAAATTGCATCAATTGTTGTGAAGCGAGAAGAGCGCGCGCAAAAGTCAGACTGATAGAAAGAGAGAGACAATATCATCTGAACGAGATTGAATCAAAGGACGAAGAGGATGATGTAACGGAAATCGACTCAATCGACCGGAAGTGCTTTGGAGTAGCTCGGAAAAGTTCTTGTCGATTTGCTCGCAGTTAATGCGATCTTTTGTGGTTTAAACATGATTCCGAATTTAAAGACAGGATTCAAGTGAACGGACGTAAGAGGAGAGAGGGGTAGAACGAGGGGAAGAAGCCGTTAAGTGCAAAAGGCACAGGTGGCCAAGTGCAATCGGCGCCATCATAAAGGCTGGCTTTATGAGATACCGCGGGATCCCAGCAGCTGACTCCAAGGTCGACACACACACACATGAATACAGGTATGAATATCAATGCAAACACACACACGAGACGAAGGTGAAATACGAGCTCGCAGTTAAAGCTGTAATGGCCACAGCTCGTATGACTTCCGGCGCTCATTGGCTTCGTTTCCGCGGTCGCCGGGGGTCATTAAATTCATTGAGCGAGAGAGAGAGAGAGAGAGCGAAGAGGGAGAGAGTATGCACATCACAATAACAACAATAACAACAACAATAACAACAACAACAACAATAACAACACTAAAAAACAACAACGACAATAACAACAACATCAGTTACTCCAACTGTGACGACAACAAATCGCATGAAACACTCGACGACACTTTTTGCCACGAGGAAAATGCGAAAAATCATGCAGAAATTCACTCAGCGAGCGAATAAATTGCCGACGACAGGTGGACAGACGGACGGACAGATGAACGAACGAACGGACCGACAGACGGACGGACGGACGGACGGACGGACAGACGACCATCATCGTGGAAGCACTTACCGCGGCTATTAAGATTTTAAACCTGGCCCAAAGGTCTCTCGTGCTGCGCGATATCGTGAACCACTCCTGCAGAACTCCCTCATGACGGGCCACGTTGGTTTTGGCCTGAAAAGTGAACAAGAACAACAAACGAACTGAAGTGAAATGGAGAGAAATAGAAAGAAAAATAGAGAGAAACAGAAAGAAAAATAGAGAAATTGGAGAAAAACAAAAAAGAAAAATAGAGAGAAACATAAAGAAACATATATAGAAAATAAGAGACGACGAATGGGAAAGAGTGTGAAAGTAGGAGAGAGAGAATGTGAGAGAAAGAGAAAATTGAAGAGAGAGAAAACGGGAGACAGAAAAGGTTGAAGAGAGAAAAATAAGAAAAAAACAAATATATTCGGTGATTTATTGCGAAATCTGTGGCCACGATTTATGCTTCGTGCAGCGAGCAGCAGCTTAAAGGCTGCCAGAGGAGAGCTTTATTCGAAGCCTCCCACCAACCTCGCGACTCGACCTCAAGCGATCCGACGGGAGCAACTCGCAAACGTGGCCCACTCACTCACTCACTCACCTGCCTGACCAACTTCAGCTTCTACCGAATGGGCCATGGCTGCAGCTTCTGAAACCGACTTCCTTGTGGAGTCGTATATTTTCGAATATTTGCTTCTGCGTTGATTCCTGATTCCTGGTTCCCTCGACAGTCGGTGGGCACGTAGTAAAGAGGGGTGAGCAAAAGAGAGAGAGAGAGAGAGAGAGAGAGTGAGAGAGAGATTGATAGGGAGGAGAAAATACACGTTAGGGCGACGTTGGCGAAAATTGGAGCAGAAGGAAATCAGCAAAATATTTGAGTGCAAATAGTTTGATGAATGCTTCGGGGCTTCGGATGCCGATAGAGGAAGGGGTGCGAGGAGGAAGGAGAGGGAGAAGGAAATAGCAACGAACGAGAAGGGGGCGAAAAAGTCACGTAGTCGTTCGTCGACTTTGATTAGAGTCGTTTGGCGAGAGTCAAGTGGAAAATTAACTATACCGTGAGAGTAAACAACTGTGAGGGAGTTCGATGAGTGGAGTTCGTTTCAGAAGGAGGCGATTCAAGGATTTGATTAATTTTTATTTTGGAAATAACTCAATTGGTTGCATTCACTTGGATGGATTTGATTGGCGAGGGAGGTTGAAAATTTTGATTTATAGGACGACTTTTTTAAAAGTTGTGATTTAATGTGAGGTAGGAGTTCACATTTTTGAATTTTTGAAGAGAAGGAAATGTTTTTTGTTAAAAACTGATTGTAATAAAACCAAAAGCAAGTTATAATTGGGTCTAATATCAGATAGATATGGTTAATTTCAGAAACCCCGACCTCACCATAGTCAACCTCCTTCACTGTACCTCGAAGCTAGGAGGCAATGAGTGGAAAGTGATTGCACGTACTGCATATTTTTGTTTCACTTGGTTCCATTTTTTTTGTTGATGTGTTTTTCTTGTATATTTTAGGACACCAACCAACAAAAAAAAAAAACACAAAATCTCAACTTGCCTGAACTGGTCGTGTAGACGCTCGAGCGCCATCGTTCGTCGTTGTCCAATACGTGATCCATGGAATTGGAGGCTCTTCTTGATGAACGACTTCCACGCTTATTACGATATCCGCATATTCTGGCACGTCTCTGCATTATCGCCGACACGGAGATTGAGTAGTCCTCATCGTCAACGTTCTCCTGTGACCGGTCTTCGTGCTCGTTGTATTTGTAGTTGGTCTCATTCTCGTAGTCGCCGTTGTACAGATGATGTTGATGATGGTGGTGGATGCTGCTGCCTCGATGGACGATGGGGTCGATGGAAATCTAAACATGGGACGGATGCACCCAATGGTCAGAGGAGGCAGCAGAGGTGAACGATTGGAAAGAGGAAGTGTTGAAAAGGAAGATTGGAAAGAGGAAATGTTGAAAAGGAAGATTGGAAAGAGGAAATGTTGAAAAGGATGATTGGAAAGAGGAAATAGCGAAAAGATTCCTGAGAAATCAAAGCTCCGGCGACATCGACTTCGATGACGATGACGATGACTTCAACAACGATGACTTCGACGACGACGTGACAGCCCCGAAGCCATCCGATGACATTAATGTCCATCTGTCCATCCCGATGGGCACGTGACTCCTCCATGGCCTCGATGACATTTCACTCTATTTCTATCTCCATCTCAATCAGGTGCCGTCTTCGTCGTTCTCTCGGAGGATTTTATTAAATACCAACTCACCGATTGCATTGGACTCCTCCGGTGAACTCGGGTGGCTGCTCGTCCTGTGGAAAAAATCCTGCAGTGAGTTTGAGAGAGCAAGAAAAAGAGTGAGGAAGGAAGACAAAGTGAGATTGTGCTACCGGAAGATAGATATTGACACATGGATAGAGAGAGGGAGAGAGAAAGAGAAAGAGAGAGTAAGTGAGTGGAGATTCAGAGATTCCTTATTGGATTACAGTTAATGACGAAGCATCAAGAGAAAGCCTTCGTCCTTCTTCTCCTCCTCCTTCTGCCGGGACATGGAAATCGAATACATTTCTCGGATATGTTAGGATTGGACAAATTGTAATTGCTTGTAAATTGCTGACAACATGATCCTCTCCCTTCATGTTGCCTCTCATTTTCTCTCCTCTCTTCTCTAGTCAACATGGGGGTTGATATTTCATTTAAGTGTTCTTCACATGTCGCCTTCGTTTCTTACCTTCTCCCGTCCTTGGGTCCTGTTGCTAGTGCTGATGATGTTACTGCTGTTAGTTGCCATCGATGATGATGTTACTATGTTGCTGTTGATGATGGTGTTGCTGCTGTTTCCGGATCTAAGTTAGAGTGCATTGGCTTGAGTTTCACTCCCTCCTCATTGAAGTTGCAGACTGTGTCATGTAACGGACAGCTGATGAGATGAGTTGTCCCTGGACAGCGATGTTATGTCCTAAGGCTTTCCGGAGAAAGAGATATAAATTGAGGACAAAATAGTAAGAACAGACCAAAAAGAGTAATTGAGCGAAAGACACGTTGAGTGAGGCAAGAGAAGGAGGAGGAAAAATAAACAATATTGGAGAAATATACCCCAGGCTCGGTTCAAGCTTATCCATTAGAGATTTCCTCGGAAGAATTTCCAGGAAGAAGAACTTATTTAACTTGTATTCGAATTCAAGCGAAATCCCCGAGCAGAAGGATTTGTATCCTTTATTTCGTTTGGGGAGGAAGGTCAAATCTAAGTCATGGGATAATTGGGACAATCGATTGAGAGGAAAAAGGTGGCAGAGAAATGGTTGAGAATAAATTTCAAAATTTATCGAATTTGATCATGTATTATTCTTATATCTTGATTTACAATTTTAATCAAGTTTTTGGCGATTTGTCGTTTATCTTTCCTGTTTCCGTTGGCTTTCGATGGATTTTGTGATTTGAGTCGTTTGAGATTCTTTCGCGCGTCCCGGGAGTTGATTACGAAGACTGAATCGCCACGAGTCGTGGACACCTGAGGACGACGACTATTCGATGAGTCAATTTTGCATTTTCTTCTTCGTCTACGTTTTCACTCACCGACTCTATATCTCTCTTTCTCTATATCCCTATTTCTCTATCCATATCTCGCTAGTTTCAAATCCATTCACTATCACATTCACAACTACATCCGCATTTACATTTGCTTTTTATTTCATTTAATTTCATTACATTTTCCTCCCTTTCTCGCTTAGTTCACCTCAGTTTGGTTTGGTTTGGTTTGGTTGGTTTGGTTCGTTTCGTCCTTTCGGTTTCTCATGCATCGAATGAGGATTTTTCTTCTCGCGTTTTCTAATCAAGAATAAAAGTGAATGAGAAGGGGTCGTGGGCGGTGTGGGGGCTGTGGAGAAGGCAACTGCGGTCAAACCGCTGAGCGGCACAAATACAAACGCAGGCGGTGGCGGAAATTCCATAGACAAACCCACACACAGACAAATACGAGAGGGACAACGATAGGGGAGCGGAGATTGAGAGCGAAAGTGATGGCGAGAACGAAAACGACAGAGACGAATGAGTCAGGCGATGCGGTCTCCAAAAGCATAGCGGCGAAATCGCCGCGAAAGCGATAGCAGAAAACTTTTTTAATCGCAATAATTTTTACATCTCCATATCTGAGTGTTTGTCTCTTCGTTCCACAAACATCATCATGGTATTATCATCAGTAACACAAACGTGTTCGTCCATCTCATGTGATCGCATGTAAATGAAAATCAAACATGAAAGGGTTGATTGAGAAAATTACGAACCATCGTCCTTTTCCAACCAAATGATGGACATTCCTTCTTCTTAGCGCATGTGTAGGTGGATGACAATGTGTGTGTTAGTGTGACCACTTCATCTGTTTTATTCTGAACTTCGCGCTGTTGTTCTCGTCGTGGTCGTTCGCCATTGTTTGAAATTCGCGCGCTCCAACTTAATTAAGGCTAAATTTATCGGGAGCCTCCGTGCGGTTTATGAGTGCAAGAGAGTGAGGAAGGGAGAAGGACAGAGAGGTAGAGGGAGCGAGAGAGGTGAAGAGGGTGAACGCGAGGTGACCGAGGTTGAGGTCCTGCCATTTTTATGTGAGGGCGATAAAATTTATCATATTTCATGCACGTGTTTACGACACAACAACAAAAGCACCCAACGCCTGTGTCCAGTGGAAATGGATTTTTTTCGAAGATTACCAAAGTTAAGTGCACACAACGAAACACGCGGCATGATTCATGAACCCTGGGACGAAAGTTATTAGTTTGGCAAGGAACTCACTCCTTCTTTGAATATCAATCGATTTGAATCCCATCGATTTGAATCCCATCGATTTAAATCACACAGATTGAAACCCTAACAACAGAAATTTTCTTTCGATGGAAATTCATTCGGACATCTTTAATTTCCTTCAAACCATTTACATCAAACGGAAATATTCCGCTACTCACAATATTCTTCACTTTCTTCGTATCCTTCGTGTCCTTCGCCTTGACTTGCAAGTTCAACATCCGATTCAGATTTTTTTTTTCTATCAGCCTTCGGTCGTCGCCGCAAGATATCGTTCGAAATCGGAATGAAAGCGAAAAAAGTCTCAAAGTCGGGTCCTTCGAAATCCTCTTGTCCGGCTGAGGCCGAGACAGAAAGGACTTGCTAAGCCCCAAAATGTGATCGACTTGCTTTTCGACCCGAACAATAAAAACTCAATTTAAAGCTCTTCGATGGGGGAATGGAAGGTGGTGAATGGGATGTTGAATGTGATGGTGAATGGGATGCCGAAAGTGAAAGCAATGGAGAGGAGTAGGTGAAAAGAATGAGGGATCTTTCGGGGATATCCACAAAATATCCTCGTCACGATGATGTAAATTTGTACAAAGCTTTTCGCTGAAAGCAATTCCTTAAGCGGAAATTTACGGCGCTTATTCAATTCGAGCGCAATGATGTGCGAGACAGAGCAGAGAGGAGAGTGAGAGAGAGGGACGAGAGTGGTTAAGGAAAGGGGTGAAAGGTCCACGAAAAGAGAGAGTAACGAAAAGGAACTGAAGCGCATCGTCCGCAAAAAAAGGATACGCAAAATAGAGGGATACAGAAAAGTGAAACGATAGGGGATTCAAATGTCTAGAACGATAAAAATAATGTAGTCTGAAGAAATTCTCCAAGGTCAAAATAGAAATATCGTGAAAGTAGAAAATTCTATTAGAGAATCAAATTTAAAACTAAGTGAATGGAATTTAAAAGATGTAGAAAAATAGTGAGAAAGAGAAAATAATCGAGGATGAAATAGTGATAAAGATTGACGCATGTTTAAGTTTTGATAATTTCTTAAAATCATATGGCAAAATAAATATAAACAAAATACAGACAGAAAATCGCATTGGAATATTTAGAAACAATATTTGTATGAAATATTGTCTATTTCCTACCGCTGCTTCTTCCACTTCCGGTCGATTCCTATTTCATCCTTCGTCGCGGCAACCGACGACGTGCGCGAAAGCATTTCTCGGTTTTAAGATGTGTTTTATGGGCGTTCGATGCCATAAAAAAGGGACAAAAAAAAAACAAAAATAAAGAAGCGAACACACTCGCACCCAATATTCTAGATAGACGCACACACTCAGCAGATAGCAACAAATACAACGGCATATTTTTAAAATATCGTCTTCCCGTGGTGCGTTCGTGTGCGTTGTTTGGTTGCGTTAGACTCGGGCGTTATTGAATGAATTACGATCCACAGCATGAAGGCCTGGGGTGGTGGAATGAGGATGATAGGGAGAAGAGGAGGAGAGATAGAGAGAGGAGACATAGAGAGAGGAGAGATAGAGAGAGGAGACATAGAGAGAGGAGACATAGAGAGAAGAGGTTGATCGAGAGAGGAGTGTGTTGGAGAGAGGTGGAGGACGATGGGTGGAGCAGTGGGAAGGAGACACCAACATAGGGTCCTCATCGAAGGCGGGCCGGAAGTTTGACATCAACATCAAATGCTAGCATATTTTATTCCCATATGAGAGGGCGGATATGAAGTCGACTTCCGGTCGGGGGAAACTGGGGCGTGTTCGAAACGAAACGTATAACGATGAAAACTCCATGGCCTCGTGGCTGGGGAGATAAAGGATATGCAAAATAACGCGAAGATGGAAACAAATTCTCCATCCTTCTCTCTCTCTCTCTCTCAAACCCTTCCGAAGTGGGTGCAAGAGAAGGAAGCGGAATTTTATTTTGAATATTGGAAATTTATCCTCTCAGTGTTTAAATTCGTTTCACCATCCCTCAACCGGAATCCATTAATCACAGAATTAATAAATATTTCCCATTTAACGATGCTTTTGACATGGTTCTATTTCACCACGCACACACACTCATGGACGCACACACACTCATGCACTCACACACACATAACTCGTCATGCATCTGGTGTTATGGCCATTTTGTCCCACTTTCTCAGGCGACACGTTATTAGTTCATTCTCCATGTCATATCTGAAACTTCGTCTGGCGAAGGAAACTAGGACATGTGGCCAATCGTATTTGGCATGCATTTCCTAGAAACTGAGACAGAAACAGGACAACCAGACATTTGTTGTTGTTGTGGGTGCCGCCGCCGGACAAACACCAGCTCGGACACGATGAATTCAACTCGCACACATGTCGGCCTCAGGACGAGAAACAAAAGACGGACGATGAGGAGGAAGAGAAGGACAGAACTCATCTGCAGCGAGCTGTCGCTTGACAAATTATATCGAAGGACATTTTACGACCATGAATGCAAGGCAGTGAGAGTGTGTCATGTGTATACATAGAAGACCATTTGATAGTGTGGGTGTTTTATTATCCTGCAGAGCCTGACGAGAAGAGATCGAAGAAGGAGATCACACAGATGGAACTTGATTAACGTCAACGTTGTCAGAAGCGCAGACGAAGAAGGCATAAAAACAAAATTGAACCATAAAAATAATGCAATGCGAGCACTTTCGAGAAACTGTCTGTTCACGTTCAAGGAAATTCGTCACGATGGAGTGATGAAGGGCGAAATTCCGTTGGTGTGAGAGTGTTGAAAGTTCCTCTCTATTGTCTGAGTTCCGTGATGAAACCGCAAATCCCGAACTATAAAACCAGATAGCAAGTGGAGGAAGAGAGAATTTGAAGTAGAATGATGTGAGAATAAACTTTTATTGGCTCAATAATAATGATGGGTGTGAGGGGCGTATGGGTTAAAAAATAAGATGTCGTATGAGTAAAATTTCATCAGCTTTGATTCAAAAATTCATCTCCAGAGCTTTTCAAGCATAAACTTAAGCCGAGTCCACATGGCGTATGAGCAACATTCAAATAACTGGGGTTGTGGCCAATGGCATTTCCAGGAGCAACGACAACAAATTCCGACAGAAAAGTGGGCGGAAAGAAGGTTTGGATCGAGGGATCGACAGAGAGAGAGAGAGGGAGATAGTAAGGGAGAGAGAGAGAGTGAGGGAGAGTGAGAGGAAGAGGCGCAGTCGCTATCATTAATTTCGTGACTTAATAAATCTTTCGCTTCGCACCGAAACCGAAGGAATGAAAGCTAATTTCTCGTGGCTCAAAAACACAACATTCATTGTAGCTGTTCCGTTCTTACTCTCACTTTTTATCAATCTATCAACTTCTCTCTTCCTATCTCACATATGGAGAGCCTGTGGCCTATTTACAGGAGCCAACATCATCTGGATTCGGTCATAATTATTTCTTTATTCAAATCTTTTGAACGATTTGATCTCTCACTCACTGAGATGGCCAACGTATCTCCCTCCCTTTCACACCATCATCCCAGAGGGTTCGTTCTTCTTTTCTTATTGATTAATGATGATGCAGAGCGGAAAATGCTGCTGAACAAACAAGAACACATATATAAACACTTCTCTCTGTCTTTCTTCATCCATGTTTCTCCTATCATTCTCTCTCTCATCCACCACTACTGCCTTAAAATACATACACACACATTTAAATCTAATGGCTTGCTAAAAGTTTAATGGTTTCTCGTATGTAAAATGATTTTCGTGTTCGTGGACGAATTTTCGAAATTACGAGAGATGGCAACTTGTGCTCATGTTCTGCTGTTACAGTTTTCGTTCTTGTTGTTTTTGTTACTGTTGTTCTTGTTGTTGTATTATGTTGTTCTTGTCGCACTGGATTAAATTGAAAAATTCCTTCTGTTGAAAATATGGGCGTGTCAGCGGGAGAAAAGGAGTAATGAGCGGTTGGAGGTTGGTCTGTTGAGGGATGGGTTTTGCAAACGCATCATTAAATGATAACGTCGTCGATCTCGTCCTTCGTCTTAAATCGTGATAATGTTTTAATTAAATGTCGGTCACCCGGCGGTATTCCATCACTAGGATTCCTCAGAATCGCTTACGTTTGTGTCTTGATGGTGGATCATTAGAAACGTCTACGAATTTAACTTTAAATTAAATTTATTTGAGATGTATAAAATATTTCAGTATACATATATTGAAAAATACATAAAACAATACTATAGTGATGAAATTATTCATAAATAAATGAATAAATCATATGTAATTTATTATATTTCTCCGACTTTATAACAAAAGTAATTTATTGTTTAAAACTTTTTTAATAAATTAAATTCTTTATAAAATATAGGCGATAAGTAAGAGAATTCTATCATTTAAATATTAAAAAACAAAATACCAAAATTATATGACGGATTTCTAAGATCAAATATCAAATAAATTTATGAACCCAGGTTAATTTTCATTCAAGTCATTTTCTTTATGGTTACCTCTACATTAGATTAACTTAAGAGGATTTAAAACTAGGACTTTCTCTGAAAACTAATTTCTTCAATTTACGGTTTCTTCCTCATTTTACTACCAACCACTTATCACAAAATGATTCCCGGAGCTCTTGTTATTCATGGTTTTACCTGTCGACGGTCGGTATTAAGTAAAATGTAAAATTACGAACGACTAGAAGACATTTCTCCACGAAGATTGCGAGACGAACTGCACGTGCACTCGAAGGATCCCACTTGAACGAAATAGTTCGAGGAAGACTTTGCCGCCCTCGTCCCAGCCTCAGTCGTCGTTGTTGTCCTGTCTCGACCTCTCTTCGCTTCGCGTCTCACGCTCGTGTTGAGCATTAATTAAAAACGTCTGCTGATGGCGCGACTTACAACACGAGTTTAATCGTCTGGCTGACGGTTGTCGACGCCTCTTCCCATCGACCCATTCTTCGTCACTGGTTGTTGATGATGGGAAGACGACAAGTGCAGCAGGAGGTGAAAGGAGCAAACTTTATGCCCGGCCGTCAAATAAGAATTTAAAATTATTACTCTTTGCCACCAGGTCGCCAGGAGGCGATTCCGAGAAGGAAGAAGCGACTTTTACTCCGATCATGCGATTTTTACTTCGATGAGGTGAATGCAATATAGAGGAGGCGATTTTGCTGTCGTCTTGTCAGAGCGAGAGGGCGTCAGGCCCGAGCCCGAAGGATATATTTTACATGCTCGTAAATAATACACTGAACTTGTCCTTCGCGCTTGTTGCTTCCATCGGTCACGCAACGCCCAGGGCTGCCGCCCGTTTCGGCAGGAAACTCCATTGTCTCCGGTTCACTACGCGGAAGCGATGCGAGCTGCGCCGGATGTCGACAGGTGCGGCGGATGTTGTGGGCGTCGAGACAGAGAGAGAGAGAGAGAGAGAAGTTGGTGGATTATCGCTGTGTGCTTGCGGTCGACAAGTGGTGGCAACTCTGGGCGTTAATTGCCAGCACACAAAAGTAGGCAGCAATGCGGCTGTTATTTTTAATTATCGCCAATAAAAAGATTGCATACCTTTTAGAGCGTGGCTAACAAGGAACTGAACGTCAGAATAGCAAGGGTGAACAAAAAAGTTCAAAATAATTCAAAATGTAAACAGGACTTCAAATCGAAGATCTACTAGACATCTATAGTTTTTTAATTTAAATTGCAAATAAATATATAACTCATTCTTCAAAGGAAAAGAAATACGTTTTTGTTTAATATTATGTTTATTAATTTTATGTATCTTTATTGTTTTCTATTACTAGCACTTAAGTTTATTATTAATAATATTAAATATATGATTTAATGAATATTATTCTGTTAATTAAAATATTAATGTGAATGGAATGATGAGTTTTACAAATATTTTCTTGTATTTTGATTTTCATAAAATTTAGTTTTATTTGTGAGTTAAATTTGTGTGGTATGGATTTCTCGTTATTATAATGTAATTCTTAATAATTAATTTTATTATATAATTCTAATCTTTCTTACTTTTTTATTTTATTTCATTTGAATACCATTTTTTATTTTCACCATGCCACTTTAACCACTTACGGTGTCAGTCTTAGTTAATATCATTTGCTAATACAATAAAAGAATGTTTGATCGTGTTCGAATGTCTACGGTATGCCATGTGGTGAATGTTCGTGAATGCAGAAAATAATAAGTTATGTTAGTGACTTTACGCAGACTTAAGTCTAGTCGTACATTTAATATGGTCGCCTTAGATCTATGTTAATATATAATTTCAAATATCGATAAAAATATAAAACTTAATAGAATAATGAGATATAATCATAGATCGAGTTGGTAATCTAGAGACCCTTGGGATAAATTGGATTTTTCATGAAGGGAATTTCGTCTTTGAAGCTGACAAAAGCCATACAAATGTTCACCAGTGAACCCCTAAGAATCCCCGTTGAACCTCGACCCTTAGACCCAACTAATATTCTCTTAAAATACTCTCAAAAAAATTACGGTCGTTTTTAAATAGGATTTAGTTGCCGAAAGCCCTATCATAATGTGAGCATAACCTTCGTATCGTCCGAGTCCCCCGCCATCTGCTGCTGCTCCCCAAGAGGTTCGCGTTGAAATGAAGCTGCTATTAAATTAAATCGTCAATCGATTCATGAATTCGATCCTAAATCCTTTAGGGATGTGCTTCTCTGTGTGTGAGTCTACGTGAGTGGCATCCGGCGCCTTCTGTGTGTGTGCTTCTATGTATACATGAGAGCTTTATACCAAACTTATTTCTCAATGGCAATCGAAATACAGTGCGATAGAGGGAGATAGAGAGAGAATGTTTGAGGGAGGGGGAGAAAACATATACGAACAATTTTACATTGAAAATTTGCTTATGCTTCATTGAGGAAAGTTCTTTTTAACTAAAGATTTCTTTTTCTATATAGTTATTTTTGAGTTTTTAATTTTGTTTTTAATATTTTTATTATTTTTTTTTTATGTCATATTTCTTTGAATTCTCTTTTCATGCTGGAGAAAAGAGGATCAAATCTTGAATGAAACATGAAGCACACGGAGACGAGAAGAGATGAGACGATGTGAGGATGAAAGAGAGAAGAGAAGCAGTTGAATTGGATTTTCCAAGGCAGACGGTAGACGACTCCGACTTCAATTGGTTCGTTCACCTCTTTTTGCCGTCATCCTGTCATCCTTCATCTGCATCTCTCATCGCTTCGTCTTGTCTCACGTCAGATCTTCTCACAGTTCACAAGACCCGACAGGGATTTCCCTTCATACGGCAAGGATTTATGATCCATTCACGACGCCAACTGAAGCGAAATTGATTCACTTCGCCAAGGGTTACGAGTTATGGATTGGAGTTGGAGAAACTCGAACGATATTATCCTAAATGCTAAATCTACAAATTCTCATATTAATTTCAATTGATTTATTAATTCTAAGAATTTTGATAATCTTTCAGTTGCAAAAATGGCCTTTTCGATGGAGATGGTGATCTGGGCACCACGTATCCATATCTATAATCTCTTATCGCTAATTAAACTAGTTTCGAAGCCGTATTATATCAAAAGGATAACCCTTGAATTGGGGGAGTCCAGGAGTTGCGCTTTTCGCACTCGATAACTTACTTCTAGCTGACCTGTTTTAGTATCCGATTGTTGCATTCGTGTAGGTTTTCTCTCTCACTTAAATCAAAATTACAACTATTGGCGATGAAAATCGCGCCGTAAATCGCCTTCAAATCGCTTGCGACAAAACTATAACTAAGCTATAAACTAAACGCTTAACACCTCGCAAATGTATTAGTACGTAATGATATCCTCCGGAACACTTGACACTCGAATGACTGTAAAAGATATCTATCTATCTATTCGCCCGCATGTCTGTCCGCCCACGTCCGGTTGGCCTAGAAAGTCGTCACCTTGCCGAGACGCATGCCGAGGAGCTTTCGTCGCTTTTTGGCACTCAACTTGGTCCAAATGGTGCTGCTGCCCTCGACCAGCAGGAACTCATCGCATAAATCATCCGTTTCTTTGGCACTTTGGTAGATGTGATCCTCGTACTGGAATTTCTCGGAGCGCGAGTCGCCGGAGACGAAACCGCTTTCGGGTCGCGAGAGGGAGGCCGTGTTCCAGGGCAGCTGCTGGAACCATCGGGCGACCTTTGCCGTCGATGAGAGCTGCGAACGAGACGAAAAAGATAGGAAGCGATAAGAAATAAGAAAAAAATATGTGTGAAATCGATACGATAAAACATTTTACGGGAGGCAACAACGTGAAACATGGCGACAATTAATTTTGAATTTATACGCCACGACAGCCAGACATCGGTGGACGAGTCCACGTCCTGAATGGATGGAGAGAGTGGAAGAGGGAGAGGAAGAGAGCGAGGAAACGGAAGAGACGAAGAAGAAGCTTTGTAACAATCTCATTGCTGCCACACGTCCTGTCTACCAAAAGCCTCGCCGTCTGCTCAGCCTCCTCCTTCACCTCATCTCAGAGGAGAATTTCCATGGTCTGGAGTGCCTTGGATTTCGGGGTTTTGTCTTTATTCAAGGATTCTGTTTTATGTTCGAGGATTCTCTTGGTGTGCAGCCCGAAGGAGAGAAACGAAGAGTCTGAGTGGGTGTCGGCTTTAATACTTGGCATTAAATGCAAACATTTGGGATTCGCAAGCGCATAAAATGAACATAAAGCTTCGATGTTCTACATCAATCTCCCAAGGATATTCTGATGAGAAACATAAAATTCCTCGATTCTTTATTGGAAATTGGCGAAAATCTCATTTTTATGCAAAGTCAATATTTAACGAGTGCAAAACAACAATGGAAAATAAATGGAGAAATAATTCTTTGCTAGAGAATTTACAATTTTAGAAAGTGTAAATTCTTCAAAGAATTACTAAAAAGTAACGAATTCCAAAAAATATATTTTTGAATTAGAATTTTTGGAATATTTTGGATAATGAAAAGGTAAAGGATTGCATTGGATTTACGTTATATTACAAGAGTAGGTGAAATTAATAGCCGCAATTTGGAGATAACAAACTCATCCGATTATCTCATATGAAATTCCGCTCTGTAATTCCATGATATAAATTTTCGAAAAATGAGCAGTAAACTTAATGATTCCCGGAAGGGTGCTTCCCAGGAGTCGAAAGGGAGGCGTTTATTTTTCAACTTTCAATGAACGCACATTAACGTTCATTTTACGGCTAATACACACACACACTTACATATGTTCCTAGAATACAACAACACAAATGTCTGTGTATGTGTTTAAGTCATAAAATTTCCGGTAAACTGTGTGTGTGTGTGTGTAAGAGAGAGCGATAAAATTTCATGCTATAAAAGACAGAGGAATGGTTGGGTGAATGTGTGTGTGGGTTTGTCTGTAACCAAGAGCGTAAATTAAATTACAAACACTCGCACATTAACAAATTTCGAACCTCTACGTAAATATTCGTATTTGCATGCTTCCGTGGTTTCATCGAATTAATGCGAAATAATTAGTTGAAAAATTAAAACTTAATTAAAGGATTCCCATTTTAAAAATTCAGATTAAGTCATGTGTGAAAATTCCGCCAAAATCCTTAATAATTGTTCGGATAAATATCATATCGTTCCCATTCAACTGGAAAATCGAGGTTGTGGAAAAATAAAACTCAATGCGAAAATAAGTACAGTCAATTTTATTTCATTTTAATTTTAATTTGCTTTCTTTTTTATTAACTACTATTTGTTTATTTCTATTTGGTTTCGGTTGTGTGTTTTCGTCACATAATTTCCATTATTTTTCCCTTTCGTGCAACTAAACTAATTGGGCTTTGATTTATTTATTCTTTTTTTGTAAATATTAATTATATTTCAGATATCGTATTTTTTTTTTTTATTTATTACCTAAAATAAACATAAACAGTTTTTATATATATATATTTTTTTTTATATTTTCCTTTTTATATTTCTTTGGAAGCTACATTAAATATTTAATTATAAATCATACACATTCATGGCTTTTACGTTACACAGGGTGACTCCCCAAATATAAATCGAAATTCTATTTGCAGAGTATATTCTATGGACCTTCGTCTTCTCCTAATGGAAGCTTTGATAGTTCGATTATATTTACGTTCAACTATACTAAAGTCTATAAAATCCTAATTGAATAAAAACCGCATATCTCTATGTTTTGTATATCAAATGAAAGCCCCAGATTTTTATATACTCTGACAATCTACATCCAAAAGTGTCTACATTGCATTCCTCTGCTATTTGCTATTGTTATTTATTATTCTATGAATTCATATTTCTTTCATACTAAAATATTTTGATAGGTTTTTGATATTTCGGAAATTTGGCAGACAATCCATGGGTTGAATTGTTCGTTCCTTGTACTGTAGATAATTCTGCTTAATTTCCTTAATACCTTTCTGTTCTCTAGTTTTTGGCATCGATTCCTTTGTTTACTTCAACTTTTCGTTTGACAACAAATAAAAAAAAAAATAATGAGCCTGTAATTAGACTACCAAATATTTTATAGACTAGAGGTTAATGATGATATATACTTGGTATAACATGGATATAGATATATCAGTGCTTGAATAAAATTTAACAGGAAGATGGAAGATATTTAATATCTTCTAAGCTAATCTCTCCTATAATTAAAAATAAAATCCATCCCAATATTTCGGTATAGTATTTATTTTACAATTAAAAAGGGTTTTAAATAAATCAATCGAAACGAATTAATTGACAAAAGTCCCAATAGAACTACGAAATACATTTTATAAAACAGTTTTTAAATAAATGAAAATAGTTTTCGTAACAACTTTATACAAATTAATAACAAATAGTTGAGCATTTTTTCTTTTCTTTGTTTTGTTCTTGTAAATATAAACATGAAAACATAATTATAACTAGAGCTAGAATTAGAATTAGATATAATTAGTACTATTAATAGACTAGAAAAATCCTTCGACAAAAACCAAAACTAAATAAAATTATCAGAAATATAAATTTATCAACGATGCCAATTCTTATACGTTTGCAACAGGTTAAGACATTTTTTATATAGAGGATTTTTTTTGTTTTCTTTCATGATTGGATTTAATTTTAATACTGTCCGAAGAAATTGACTCGAAGCTAAATAAATAAATAAATACTTTCTTAAAACTAGAAACTTTCGCGCTCTGTTCACTATAATGTTGGCGAGAAAGCTATCGATAGGAAACTCTAAAACTTAAACTTAAACGAATTTTAAGGGAAAATTGTAGGTTTTTAAAGAGAAGACTAAATATAATACTCTTAAATATAGGCTACGAAAAATAATATTCATTCTTGATGTCGTATTCTAGATTCTATATTCGATCTATTGCTTCTGATTTCTTCAATCTTCTTCTGATATTCTCTGATATATTTCACAATTTCTCTACACTTCTGTAACATATCGATCATATGATTACTTTCAGCTCTTTAATAAACTCATCTGTTCTCTGAATTTTCCTCTACTTCTCAATTGCTGGTCATACTTTTTTTCCATTCCTAGTCTTCTTCGATTCCTTAATCAATAGAACTAAACATAAAACTAAAGACATGCTGCACGTGGTCTCCATCGTTCGAGTGTCGCAGGTTTCTTCCTGAACCCGATTTCATTCTCATTCCTCATTCCTCATCCCTCGATCTGGACGATCCTACTTCGTTGTGTGCCGCGCCCATGCCGTGCGCTGCACTTGGCTCATCATCTGGCTGCGATTGGGCACCTTCTCGCTGGTGCTGCGCGTTATGAAGCTGGGTGTGGCCGAGAGCTTGCGCTGGTTCGTGACGTTGCCAGCCTCGTCGGTGACCTTCAGCATCACCGTGTTGAAGCGCGGCTCAACACCCATGTTGTTGTTGTTGTTATTGTTTCGGGTGTTCGGCGACGATGGCGAGTCAAGTGTCGAGGACGAGCGACTGTTGCCCGCCGAGCCGCCACCGCCGGCAGCGATGTTGCCATTGGAGGTGGCCGAGCACAATTGGCCCAACGGCTTGATCAGATGCTCGTCGAGGGCGTTCAAATTCTGGTCGATGCTCAGGCCGAGCTCATCGTGGATCGTGGTGCTGTTCGAGAAGCTGTTGCGACTCAGCGTGCCCATGGGCGAAGGCGTCAGGGTTCCGCTGGCCGGGCCGAGCGAACCCGGCGACGCCAGGAAGTTGAAGTTGCTCGGGCTGTTGTTGTTGTTGTTCGTCGCCGTCGTCGACGGACTGCACGACATCGGGTTGACGAAGAAGAACGAGCTGTGCGGCGATGGCGTCTGCTGCTGCTGCTGCGTCGTCTGCGGCATCGGCGACCCGTTCAGCGTCAGCGCAGCGCCGGCAGCGTTGCCTGCGCCGAGATTGAGCGCTTGCAGTCGATTCAACAGCTCCTGATTGACCTGGAAGAGGTCCTTGGACAGGGCGTCCTGTTGCTGTTGATGCTGCTGTTGTTGACTGCTCTGCAACGACATGTTCTGCAGTTGTGTGCTGATGTTTTGCAGTTGGTTCATCGAGGGGAAGGGGCTGCTCGAGAGGGGTGCGGGTGACGAGCTCGATGTGTTCGCTGCCGAAACGTTCAGATGCAGCTGAGAATGATGCAACGACGTCGATGGCGTCGGTGGCGTCAACGATTGTTGGTGTTGTTGCTGCTGCTGCTGTTGTTGGTGGTGATGTTGCTGTTGCTGTTGTTGGAGGTTTACGTTCACATTCATATTCTTAAGATTCTGCAGGTTTTGACTCTGTTGATTGAGTCCACTCAGTTGGTGACTCAACGATGTCAGCTGTTGGTTGATGGAGCCCAAGTTGTTGATCTGTTGGTTGATCGTCGCCAGGTTGTTGTTGTTGCTGGTCGCCTGCAGCAACATTTGGAGCTGAGACTGCGCGGAGAGAGAGGCGGAGACGAGGTCCAATTAGATTGAGTTGTTGTTCGTGGAAACAATGCAACAAAAATACATCGACAGCAACAATAAACAATGCACAGCAACAACACATGATTAACTTAAGAACGTAACAAATA
Source organism: Coelopa frigida (assembly GCA_017309665.1). Classification (NCBI taxonomy): domain Eukaryota; kingdom Metazoa; phylum Arthropoda; class Insecta; order Diptera; family Coelopidae; genus Coelopa; species Coelopa frigida. The sequence continues at coordinate 30,554,822 of CM029563.1, read as the reverse complement.
TTTGATAACACTTGCAGCAACAAAAAAAAAAAAATTGACAACACTTGCAGAAACAAAAAAATTGGTAACATTTGCAGGATAAAAAAAAAACGCTTTCCAAGAGAAAAACGAACTCAAAAAAGCAACTGAAACACGAGCAACATGCATTTTGCGGGTAAAAAAACAAACAGTACAACACTTGCGAAGGGGCGTAAAAATGGGCAACACTTCAAAATCATAAAAAGACAAACTCATGACAATAACGAGCAATGATAAAAAGGCAATGATAAAAAGGCAACTAAATTGATTAAAAATGGGGCGAAGGAAAAAAACGATAAAAACATCGAAATTGCGACAAAATCAAGACGAGACGGAGGAGCAGAGGGGGCGGGGGAATTTAACGGTTTATCGTCTTACCTGAGGAGCCATCGCGATGTTGGCCGACGTGAGTCCTGGCGTCTGCTGCTCGGTGTAAGCGCCCAAAGAAGCCAAATGTTCGAGGAGTTCGCGATTCTGTTGCAGAAGTTGTTGTGTACGTGCCTGACGGAGAAACCAAAAAGAAGAATTTTCATGAAGGAAAACCTGTGGAAAAAAACCAATGGTTGGCAACACTTACCTGTGCCTCGATGCGGGCGTTCGTCTCCGAGATGAGCTGCTCCCGCACCAACATCAGCTGGGCGAGAGCCTGGCGCGTCTGGAGCGCCTGCTGTTCCAGTTGATCCTTCAGCTTGTGGATCTCGCGGCTGGGCGAGGAGGGCGTGGTCGGCGACTTGTCCTCGTCAGTCTGAAGAATTAAGAAAATACACAAGCAATGAATAGAAGAAGTTTTGAATTTCCGGAATGAATATTTCAAAAACCACAACGGGTGAATTTAATTTTAATTAATTTGCATGCTTTTAATTGAAATTGATTTATTGACGAATTTCCCCAAATGAATTTGTTTATTTTTCTGTCATCCCCCTTTCGGCGAAGGTGAATGGGGGGGGGGGGGGTAGGAGGGGGCCCGGCATGAGCTTCGTCCACAGACGAAACCGAAAATAAACAAATCACTTGCAATCGAAGCGAATCCGACATCGATCAATTCGAATTTCGCACAATCCGTTACGAGATTAACCCCGAATCGTCAGGGGATCCACATTGGGGACAGGTTTGGGGATCATTCGATGAAGGCGTCAAGAGTACAAAAAATAATAATAATAAAAAATAACATAAAAAGATTACACATTGAAAGGTAAATAGAATTTAAATTTAAAATTTCATTCAAAAGTTGACGAAAAATCAATCGCAATTTTCATCGTCATCGAAAAAATTCAATTAAATTTCGAAAATTCACCTTTGTGAACTTTTTTTCCCATAACATTTGTTTGTTTTTATATCGCAAATTCAACAGTAAACATTTGCTTTCGGATGTGGAAAAAACATCAAAGTGAGTTCATGTTTCGTCTCCCTCACTCACGTTTTGTTGTTATGGTGTCGAACTCGTGGCCGGGTTTTTGTTTGATTGCCGATTTAGTTATTTTTTTGTATCCCCTCCGGTAATCAACAATCCAAAGCCATTTGATACTACAAAGCGTATTGGGTTTATTTTTTTGCAAAGTCAATACCAAGGGATTCAGTTGGGGGTTAACATGATTCCGATGGGATCCGATGAAAAGATTGTCTCAATGGAAGTCATTCAATAGGCCAATAAAGGGGAATTAAATTGAGCTGACAGAGGACGGATTCTGGTGATACAGGAATCAATTGAAGTCAGGAGAAATATTGTTCAATATTTTTAAATTATTTAATATTTCTTATTTAAGCCACAAAATAAAGCCTTAAGTTGAAGAGTAGTTTCTTCAGGCCAGTTTAACCCCTTAACCTCCCTCATTCTCAGGATTATACTACATACTATCCCCATAATATCGATCAATGACTTTGTTATCGATACTCACCAGCAGACTTGGTGACTTGTTGCGAATGTTCATATTGGATTGTGGCACTAACTCTAAGTGATTGGGTCTTTGCGGTGGATTTAGATCCGGCGTGACGGCGATTTGATCTGCAAGAAGAAAAAAAAAATACAAAAATCAATTACATGTAATATTGTGGCTAGAACTATAAATAGAAATCGAAAATGTGGCAAACAAAAGGCAAAAATAAAATTGAAATCAATATTAGCGAATTTTCGAATCGAAAATGTAAAACACAATAATCTCGACAAGGAAAATCTAATAGTCGACATGTTCAAAAAAAAGGGGAAAACCAAAAATCGCATGTTCTTAAATCGGAAATTCGAAAATCGTATTTCGATTGATGTTGAATTTCTGGATCGTAAAACTTGTTGAGTAACGGTTCGACGCCCTTCGACAACGAATTCAAATCACAATGAAAACAACATTCAAAGTTTAATTGTTCCTTTACCTCAAAATACACCCCATGGTAGTTCTCTTCAACGCCCTCTGCCCCCGCCCCCTTTTTTTGGAGAGGCCACCGCCTACTTGTATATCTTGTACATAGCATGAGATCAAGGTGAGTGAGGCCGTCGAATTGTTCGAATTTCACAATTTATTATGTTTTCCTCCAATTGCGATTCCGGTGCGATTTAATCGCTCGCTAACATATTTATCCAAGCCTTGACAAGTGCGTTGAATCGACGATGATAACAACAACAACAACACCAACAACTATAATAAAAATCGGTAAAAAGAAAATAAACAAATGTAAAAAACAAGACGGAGGAGAAGCAACTACAATAACAAGGGGGTGTTATTGAGTCCAAGGCAAGAAAATCAAACTCTGCGGGAAATAGAGTCAGGTTCAAAGTTACGAGATTCCTCGAATACGATTCCAAGGAAATCCGGCCACTCGTTTCAATAATGATGATATTTTGTAAATCGATGCGAAAATTACTTGTTGTTATTCGATGTTTTTATTCCTGTTGGTTTTTGTTTTAAATGTTGTTATTGTTGTTGGTTTTGCTTTCAAAGTTGTTATTGTTCTTGGTTTGGCTTTCGATATTTTTATTATTCTTAAAGGTGAGGTTGGAAAATGGAAGGTGAAAGAACCGCCTGGTGGAGGGCGAATAAATATATTCAGAATAATCAATAATTTTCTATAAAGTCAGCGGGATTCCTCGTGCGAAGGTGGCATGCGATGTGATATGGAATATGGCGGAAAATATCATGACGTCAGGTAATTTATGGAGATTCCCTCGCAAAGCCATGGGACACCGAAACCTTTAGTGAAGACTGGAATTAATTGGAAATTAATTTCAACGTCGAATTATTTTCAATACCGAATTATTTTCAATGCCAAATTAATTTCAATACTGAATTATTTTCAATGCAGCATCGAGGTGGCGGTGAGTTTCCGGGTGATGATGGCAAGGACAACGGATCAAGGACACGGGAGAGAAGGAAGTGATAAAGGTGAAGAGGTGAGGTGTGTTTTTCTTAGAACCCCATTGTGGTTTCCAAGGAATTCCGTAGCTCTTTAAGAATGTGAGAAATGCAGAATTTGTACAGAAATTCAAACACAATATTCTATCGGAAATTTCCCAAAGGTATCCTCCTCTACACCTTCTTCGACCTACTTTCTCTTACAACAATAAATTGAAAACAAGGAAAACAACAACAAATAATTTTCCGAAAATTTCAATCGAATCTCGAAATAATATAATATTGCGTTCCAATTAAAATGATTTCCCCACGAAATTCTGATGATTTGCCACTTGTGATCGAAACTAGACTAGAGGAGAATGAGGTGGGGATGGGGGTGTGACAGTGATGCCAGATGATTTATAGCTGGAATTACACTGGGGAACAGAGCGAGATGGGGAGACGAGTTGGCGACGACGTCAACACACGGTCACCTCGTTCTAATGACGTCTGGGACATGTAATAAAAGTCACGTTACCGCGAAATGTCACGATGAACGAAATAAAAATAAAAAGAGTTCAAACAAGTCAAACACAACAAGAGAAAGGGAGAATAAGTGAGAGTGGGTGAGAGAGAAAGTGATCGAGAATTTGATGAGGAGAAGAGAAATTCATAGGGTGGGATTGGTGATGATGGAAACTGCATGGGAGGCATCGAAACCCGAGGCGTGTTGAATCCAAAGGTTCTTCCAACAAACACATAAACAGAGTGACAGAAAACGAGTGTCTGGCAGTTCGTCTTCTTCACGCGTCTCGAGTCTCTAGTTGTTGCTTTGTGTTGTTGGCTTCTTGTTTTTGTTTTTTTCTTGTTGTTGTTCAATTGCCATTACGATTGTGTGGTGGGAAATTGCGAAAACCCCGACAAAGTGAAGAAAAAAAGAACAAACAGCAGCCACAATCAGACGACTGTCTGTCAAGAATGTCCAAAAATTTAAGACAAAAATAAATAAATTACCAATAAACACCAGGCGACGGCTGATGCTGCCATCTGTCTGTCTGTGAGTTCGTCCATCTGTCGGTCTGTCTGCCGCTCTGTCTTTCCGTATGTCTGTCTCTCTGTCTGTCTATCCGTCTGTTCAACCCACCATCAGTCGGTCTTTTTCTCTCTCTCCCTCTCGATTTGTCAGTTGGTATTTTTCTTTCGTCCTCTCCATTAGCCACATTCTTTGTCTCGTTCTCCATGTTGTCTCTTTCTTTGTCTCCCTCTCCATGTCGTCTCTTTCTTTGTCTCCCTCTCCATGCCGACTCTTTCTTTTTATTCTCTTTGCCTATTTATCTCTCTTATATTCTTTCCACTTTTCCATTTCAATATTAGTTTCCTTCAGACCGAATGTTTTTCCATCTCTCTATCTGTCCGACTGTTCCCTCATCTGTCTGTCTTATCACATGCCTGTCTGTCCGGCTGTCTGTCTTCTCATCTGTCTGTCCGACAGCCTCCCTCATTCATGCCTCCGACAGTCTCCTCGTCTGTCTGTTTGTTTGTCTTTGCCTGTCCATTTTTTGTTCTTTAAAAATAGCCTCATCTTTAAAAAGTCTCTCATGCTTTTTATGACTGTTCTGACTTTTCTCCCACCGAATCTTCGTCTCTCACTCTCCATCTTTATCTCTCACTCTCCATCTTCCATCTCACTTGTTCCTCTCTCACCCATCTTCTCCCTCTTTCTCTCGTTGTTCTGTTTTTCCTGCTCTTCCGCACTTCTCCCATCATCTTTGTCTTCTTGGCTGATGAACGATGTCGCTCCTGTTGCTTGTGCGCCGATGGCGAAGATGACGACGACGTCTCAACAACGACGACCACGACGATGGCAACAACGACGTTGGTGTCGGTTGTCGGCGGCCAACATCACCATCATCACCGACACCGCCACCACCGCCGCCACTCGACGATGACGTCAAAGTCCACCTTGTTCTCGAAAACTGACTGGGGCCGAAATTGCTCAAGTGTTCGCATTGCGACAGCGACCGACGCCGGATCGGACGGCAGGGGGGCGGACAGAAGAGGAGAGGAGAAGGTGGGGCAGGGAAGGGGGGGCGGGGGGCGGTTGATCCAACGCACCAACGCTGCCAGAACATGTGAGTGACCAGCGAACGGTGGGAAAGTGAAAGCGATGGATGATGAGACGGATGAGGGAGGTTGATGCGAACGACGACTTGTTGTACCTTTGCCAATGATCTTCAGCGCCATCTGACGGCGTCTACAACAATGGTGTCGATGGTGATGATGATGTGCTTGTTGTTCTTGTTGTTATTATTATTTTTATGGTTGCTATTGCTGTAGTGAGCGTTAGAGCGTGAAGCTCTTAAATCATTTTAGAAAAGAAAAGTATTTTAATGACTGCTTATGAAGTTGTTGTTCGATGTTCTCGATGTTGTAGTTGTTTTTCTTTTTGTTGGCTGTTCTATCCGAACACTTACACATTTGGGTAAAGTAAATGCAGCGTTTTGCCAAAAAGTCATCGATCATCTTATTGCTTACCACATCTTCAGTATTCTCCCTCCCATTCTCATTATTTCACCCCACTTATTTCGACATCTGTTGCATCGGTGGGTGTCGCCTTCACCTCTGTCGTCGCCGCCACCTCTGTCATCAACGATGACGACGACGACATCATCAAAGAGAGTCCGATGTGAAGGATGCAGCCCTGACTCGCGGCTGGCCCCAGGGGTGCGAATCCTTGGTCCCGATTCCAAGTCCCAAGTCATCGATGCATCGATGTTGACCAGTTTTTCTCTCACTATTTTTTATGCCAATTCTTGATTGAAGGCTACAAGTTGACTTCGAACGAAAAACAATTCTTCATCACCTTGAATTTTTCAAACTATTCGACTTTGGATCAGTTTTATGAACTATTCGAATCTTTAGAAGTTTTTTGAACTATTCGTATTTGGATCAGTTTTTTTAACTATTAGAATTTTGATTATTTTATTTTTTTGATTATTCGACTTTTTATAAATTTTTTGGACTATTGATTTTCGACTTTTAAAATGTATTTTAAAAATCTTTTAGTAAAACCTTCGCATATCCGCCTATTTGTTAAACTTTCATAAATTTCTTTTGGAACCACTTTCGACCAATGAACCAGTAGCCAAAGGAGGGAACATCGATCGCTTACCTTTCTTGCCAACTTCGTCGTCGCTCAGCTGATGCTCTGATATGTGTTCGACGTCCAGCAGATCGGAGGAGACGTCCGATCGCTCGTCGTTATTATCTAGGGAATTCTTATGAAGGTTGAATTTGTGACACACTTCAAATGCTTGGCCCACGGTGCGAACGATGCGCATGGCTTGTGACTGGAAATAGACAAAGAAAGAGAGATATTGAGATTAATACAAAAAATGTATATAAAAAAGTATTATAAAAGGACTAATATGAATTAATATAAAGGGATTTATATAAAGCGATCAATATTAATGAATGTTAAAGTCAAATCGCAGGATATCAATTAATGATAACAATAAATGAAACTAAAATGATCCCCGTGAACATGTGTTTTTTTTTTCATCATCAGCATCCCAACCTTTGTCCTCTCACCTCCGGGTCCTGGTTGTCCTGGCAGTCGTTCGCTGGAGCAGCTCCGAAGGACTGATCGACGGAGACGTGGATGACGCCTCTCGCGGCGTATCGGCTGTCGAGCAACTTGCTCAGATTATCACAGTTTCCATTAACAATTGAGTTGCTTTTATTGCTACTATTGGTGTTGTTTATGTTATTGCTGTTGTTATTAATATTGTTGCTGCTGTTGTGGTTGCTGTTGTTATTGCTATTGCTGTTGTTCATTCCCGCCCCTCCGGCGATCGACGCCGCACTTCCACCGCCCACCGGTGACCCCAGACTGCGCTGCAACGGCGAGCTGCGACGTCGCGATCGCGTCTTCTCCGAGACGACAGGTTCCCGAAACGAGAGCTTCTTTCTCGGTTTGTCCGTCTTCGGGCGCTCCACGATAATCCCGCCGCCTCCGCCCGCCGTCCCACCTCCACTGCCCATGCTGCTTGAGCTGCTGTTATCGAAGAGGCTCGAGTTCTCGAAGCTCGTGTCCGTCAACGATCGACGTCGCACCATCTGCGCTCGCTGCTCGGCACGCTGGAAGAGCTGATGATGCCGTCGACCTTCGCTATGGTCTCTTCGACCTGGGTCGGGGCTGTCGAGGCGACGATGGTGAGCGTTCGGTTGGTTGTGGTGGGCGTGGCCGTGATGTGGCTGGTGATGTTGCAGATCGTAATCGTAGTCGTAGCGATCGTGATGACTGCTGCCGACGGGCATCGTGTTCTGTCGCTGCAAAATGCTGCGCTTTCCACTGCCACCGGCGCCACCGTTGAGGCTGAGTCCGATTCCACCGAGTCCGATGACGGCGCAGTTGTCGATCACCGACTTCGACTGAAGGTAACTGCGCTGTTGTTGTTGTTGTTGCTGGTGATGCTGCGGATTTTTGGGCTCCGGCAGCGGCGTCGCTTCCGGCGTCAACTTCTTGAGCTTCAGTCGCGCCTTCAGCACTTTTTCGGATGCTGACGATGACATCGCTGACGCCGATGTCGAGGACTTCGATGACCTCGGCAGTGTTTTGGAGCCGCCACCGTGTTCGAGCATCGCCGCCGCCTTCGTTCGACTCGCCTCACGTTTCACCGGCAGCTCCTTCTTGATCAGGTAGACGACGTTTTCGTCATTGAAGAGAATGTGCTTTGGCGACGGATGATTATTATTGCTATTGTTGTTGGTGTTGCTATTGTTGTTGATGTTGCTACTGTTGTTATTATTGTTATTATTGTTCATGTTGTTGCTGTTCGTCCGCGTTCTCATCGCCTCATTGGCATAGATCTCACCATGATCGTCCGCCCCTGGCTCTCCGTAGAACGCATTCTGATCGAAGTCCTGCTGATGCTGCGACAACCGATGGTCATTATTACTATTGCTGCCGCCCTTCGATCGCAGGATATTCTCAATGAAGGTGTCGTCCAGGAAACGATTTCGCCCACCTGCGCGCTTTCCCTCGGCCGCCAACTCATTCTCGACACAGTTGATCAACTCGTTGATGTCGAGACTTTTATTTCGAGCCACAACTTGCTTCGGCTTCCGAGGACTCGTCGTTCCCGATCCTTTCTTCGGTTGCCCCACGGCCACCGGTTGTTGCTTGTCCTTGTTCAATTTATCGCCGAGGATGTCGCGAATGATGCCGCCACCATTGCGGAAGATGTTGCGATGATAGTGGATGCAGTCTTTCTTGTTATTGTTATCCTCATCCACCGATGGCGATTGACCGCTTCCTACAGTTGTCGTTGTCGTCGTTGGTACTTGGGTTCCCTTCTCGCCACCGCCTCCGCCTCCTCCCTTCTCTCCTCCACCCGATGCATTCTTCTTGCTCCGGGACCAAGGCAGGAAATCGAAGGCCTTTGTGATGGGGCTTCGTGGCCCAGTCGGAGCTTCTGACGAGCTGCGTGTGCGCCACAGACTTCGTTTTCCCGACGATGGTGAGTTCGCGATTGCTGTGGACACAATCATGTTGTTGTTGTTGTTGTTGTTGTGGTGACTACTGATGGGCATCGGTTTGGTGTGCGTTTCGTGCTTCATCATTGCACCGTCTCCCTTTATGGGTTTGACGATCGATCGTCGTCGTGATGTTTACTTCACCTTCTTATTTTTCTCCTTTTTAATATGTCTCTGGTATATCTGGTATTCTATTCTTCTATTGGCGATTTATTTCGCGCTCAGGTTGTGTCGTTGTGTTCCGCAACGACCGGCTTCCGAAGGTCGTGTTTCTGCGAACATTTGTTATTGTCCTTCGGCTCGTTTGTTCACTCCACGACACGGCGACGTCTAAACTGAGTCAACGACGTCGACACTGACGTTGACGCTAACGTCTCTGCTTATCTCTCTCTCTCTCTCTTTCTCTCTGGCACCTGGTCTCTCTCCGTTTCTGTCTCGTTCGCTTCCGCGGTCGGTGGCTTCACCTTCACCTCGAACAGTTTCGCACGCGGTTTCCTTCGCAAAACACTTTGTGGTTCATTTGTCTCCTCCTCCTCCTCTCACCGTCGTACACTCGCACACTATTTGTCTTCTTCTTCTTATTGATCGGTGATTATTTTTGTAAACAAATTTTAGTGGTCGCACTTGATTTGTTATTGTTTTTTGTTATTTTCTTTTATTTTTTAAATTTTTTCTTTTTGTTGTATTGTTTTATTTTTTGGTTTTTCACGGCAACTGTGAGAAAAATTTCCAAAACTTTTCATTGAAATCATTTGAAACACATTTAGGTAGATAGACAAATTTGTCTCTCTCTCGTTTCCCCGCATCGTCAACCTCAATCGCGTGTGAAACAAAAAAAAAAAAAAAAACGTAAAATTCAAGTAGTTTCTTTGACCTCTCCTCTCTAACGATCTGGTATTCATCCCATCTGCCAATCCATCAATAATCGACACCCTGCTTAGATCTCGTGGACGTTTTACCGAGTTTTCATTTCGAGGTCGCTGCCGGAGAATTTCGCGAATCACGGTTGAAGGACGATCGTCCGAAGGTGCAAACATTATACACATATTATTGGTTAATGTTTTCCCCCATTAGCGACGTTGACCAATGCAAAAAGGGAGCAATTGATATATTGACCGGAAGAGAATTCGACAATTCGAAACCCAGGGAACGACTTGTAAGCCAAACATGATTCCGGCAGACATCGGTCGTCACAGTCGGGAGCCCCAAAATGTTTATGACTTTAATAAAATGAGAAAATAATTCACAAAACACAAAAAATTATATGAATATTAAAAATTTATGAATGTGTTCCGTGTTTTAAAATATTTATAAAAATGGGTTTTTTTTTAAATTTTTAATATTTTGCATTTTCGGTGAAATTTGCATATAAAAAGTCTTGTGTATTCAAAAAAATTCTGTTTAAAAAATATATCGTATATTAAAAAAAAGCCTGGGGCATTAAAATATAAAAAAGAAATTAATGATAGACGGCCGAAGTTCATAAACAATTTCGAAAAGAAGGCGAACAAGCAAATTTCCCGCCCACAAAAGTTGCAGCCGAAAACACAGACAGACGGATAGACAAGGGGGATGGACGGACAGACAGATGGTGAGAGTAAAACATAGACGCCATCGTCCAGATAAATGTGTAAACAATGGGTTTATTAAATGTCGGTTTCACTCCCACTCGTCGAGAATTGATCCAGAAAAGTAACAACAATATCAACATAAAAAATGAAAACACAATTAAATGCGAAGAACAGCGATGAAGAAAATTAAGAAAATCATTTTGGGGGAAGAGTAACAAAAACAATGCAATTTGAACTGACCACGGGAAGCCAGTGATGCATCGTGTTTCCCGGATTTTTGATTTCGTTTAAAGTTTTCTTTCTAAATAGTATTTAAATTCAAATTGAGTATAATTTATTTCTTTTATATTTTCTCAAATTGTTTTTATAACAAGTTTTTGTCATTTTTAAAATGAACAACATCTGTTATTATGTATTTTGATCTTTCATGGATTTTTGTGTTTTTTAATTTTTATCTTTTTTTGATTATGTTCTCTTAATTTTTTAATTACCAATAAAATTTTTACGTTAAAAAAACATTAATGGTAACCATATTTGTTTCCAAGAAAAATCTCGACGTCTACGGCATCGTCTGTGGCAAGAATATAAAAACAACTGAATTTTCGAATCCTCCCGTCGTAGTTTCGCACGTTTGCGGGGGAAATTTTAATTAATTGCGGTCAAAAAAACTACACAAATAATACACAAACAAGAGAAACAAATTAAGTTGGAAATTGGAAAAATAAGAGTATGAAAACACTCATATACTCAAAAACAAAGAAAGCGTGGAACAAGAACAAGAGGCCAAAGTCAAATTGCTGTGTTGATTGTGTTTTCTGCGAATACGTTGACGTAATCGTATTGTGTTGTAGAGATTTCACAACTTTGTTGTTTTTCTATTCTATTCTATATTATCTTTGAAATGTTTTTATAATTGTTGTTGTTCTTTGGTGGTTTTTGTTGTATTACTATTGTGGATGTGTTTGAAAAACACTTGTTGTTAATTAATAATTAATGTTTGAATACAAGAAAATCACCAACAACAGCAAAAAAATAATATACAACCAATACAACTGAAGAAGAACAACGAGAAATACGAAGAAAACACTTAATGCGTGAACAATTTCTCATAAACAGAAAGAGAAGTAGGAAGTGGAACAAGGATGCAGGAGGAGAGAATTGGGAAATCAACAAAAACAACGATTTTTGCTATAATTATTCGGCGATATTTTGAAATGGAAACCGAGAAGAAATTCAACAAAATTGTTAAGAGAAAATCAACATTAAAGTGTTTACAACAAATAATTGACCAATTATTTTCGAATTATCGCACGAGCAGCAATATAAGTATGGATCCGTATGCGTTTCAGAAAAGTTTCTGCGCGAAAAACTTCGAAATTTTCAATACGATATTTAATTGCCAAATGTTTGCCGAGTTCACTATTTGTTTCGCTTTTAATTTGGGTTCAATTTTATATTCATGTTCTAGTTTTTATTTTTAGTTCGATGTTCAACTGATGTTCGAAATTGTATTATTATTAAATTTTTAGTTTATATTTGAATTTGTATTTTTATTGAATTTGAGTTATTTTTAAATTATTTTTTTTTTGATATTTTAATTGCATACTAAAATAAATTATTGTTTCTTTTAATATGCTTTAAGATCCGAATACAAATTTTATTTCTAATTTAGATGTTTGCTTTTCTTGGAATTATGTTTTAATTCGTGTTCGAATTAATAGCTGCCAATGAACACGTTGTAATGTGTTTCGAATTTTGCATTTTTCGAATTTTTCAATTCGATTCTATTTTTAAATCGAAATAATTGTTTTGATCTTATAAGCAATTATTGTAAATGAAGTATCTATAAATTTATTGCACCCACATTTTGATTGTCGTTTTCGAAAAATAAATTTAAAATTCAGATTTTTTGTACCTTTTTTTCATACATCAATTTTGAACATTATTTTCTTTAATTTGCGATTTTGAGAATTTTGCAATTTTGTGTGAAAATTTGCAAATCCCGCAAACCACATGGTTTCCTCGAATTTCCAAACAATTCTCGCCCCATCATTTACGAATCAATTAAAATCCGACAAGCGGTGATTTTTTCAACACAATATCGCGTTAAAAATAAAATCGTAAAAAGGCAACAAAAAAAAACAAGAATAATTGATGTTCGAAAATGAATCCATGGATGATTTACGAGCGTGCGAGTCGTGCGAGTTTCAAGGACACGCTTACGGCGATCTTTGCGCAATTTCGAAGTCATCTCGTCGACACAGAGACATAAATAATCTGTAATACTTTAAGATCCTCCCGTCCCCCTCCGGCCGGCCTCCCCCTGACCTCACCAAGCAGAAGGGGTCACATCTCATCACAGACGTGAGTGGATCCGACAGAACGTCTGAGTTTCAAAACAAGTACAAACAGACGGAAATAGAATCGAGGATCGATGGATCGAGTGGAGTCGGAGAGAATGGGAGAGAAAAACCGATATAATTTTTCCGACTTTTACAAAAATATAAATAATCAAACACTTATAGTTTCAAGGTAAAACAAATCATTCGCTCTATTTTTCTACCATCGAGTGGAGTGGAAGGAGGTGGATGAGAGGAGGCGAAAGGGACGTGATCTGGCTGTGAGGATGGGGCGTGGTCTAGTTGTGATGATGAGGGCGTGATTTGGCTGTGATGATGATGTAGGCGGGCAGCTCCAACGCCCCATGAATGCGATCTTGGCGTCGACCTGTCTCCAAATGTAAAGCGACAGACAGTTGTCATTGTTTTTGTAAGATATTTATATAGAAGAGGCAAGAGAAAGGAAGAGGTTGGGAGAGAAAAAAAGAGGATGGGAGAGAATGTCAGAGAGAGGAGGAGATAACGAGAGATGGAGATGAGGCAAGAAGTCGCCGCAAAGGTGTCGACGAATTCATAAATATATGACCAGTGTTGTAAGTCGTTCGTTCGAAGTGGAATGTGGAATTTGGAATATCTTGTGATGATTTAATTTATTGAATGATGCGTTGAATGCGGTTGAAATGAGTTGAATGCGGCTGACTAAAGGAATGTGACTAAATGTGATTTTTCAAAGTGATTCGATTTTGTAAGAATAAAATTTATCGAAAAATCAAAAGTCATGCAGAATGAGAAAATAAACTATACGAAGACAAGCGAGCGGAAATTTTCCAATGAAGAAGTGGGTCGGTGAGAAAATTTTCCATCACAAATGAGAAGAATATTTTATGCAAAATCATGGAAATATTAGCTTCAGACATTATAAAAAATATATGATAATTTGTATTCAAATCGCGGAATTGCGCATTTTTATGTGTAATCAATGGAAACCGTGAACTAAATACTTCGACGACCACATGACAAAAAACTACATTTTTCAGCAAATTTAGGATAGAGCCGAATATTTTCTGGAGTGAAAAAACAGAAATGTTTACTATGAAGATGTCAAAAAATCGTAAAAAGCCGCAAATATTTCGAGCCAAATATCGATGCAAAAACAAATAAAAATACAGAATTGGGGACAAAATATAAACTAATGGACAACGTCGGGTCCATCCATTAATCGATGGATGAGAAAAATACGAAGAACAGAACGAGAAGAAAGCAGTGAACCAAATGAAAAATTTTAAATTGAATTGTTCTAAAACTAAAACAAAATATATGATTCAGAAAACAGTGAAATGTTTTTATTTCAAAGCTCGTGGAAGTTGGTTGAAAAGAAGGAAGAAAAGAGGAGAAGAAGGAGGAAAAGAGGAGAAGAAGGAGAATGGAGGAAAAGCAGAGACGAAGACACACAATAAAAACGCGCTGTCATGTCGTACATTTTCACTTAACGTCGGCGAAAATGAAAAGTGAAATAAAATTAAAAATGTTTAAAAATACAAATGAGTTAATTTAAATTCATCCAAAGAACCACCGTGGAGGAGGATGAAGAGGAGAAGTGGAAAAATATAGGGAAGAGATTCGCATTAGGAAAAATCGAATAGGAAAATAGAAAATGAAAAGTGAGCAATCGATAGAAGGTTCTCCAGTTTATTCTTTTGTCCATTGATGAGGATTATCGAACAAAGTCAAGTAGACTTGAATTATCAAAGAAGAGACGAGAGAGGACAGACGATTGGTTGGAAGAATCCTTTGACTGCCTCCAGGAAATGACGAAAGAGGAAAAGTTGAGGAAGATTTAATTACCATTGTAGAAGACTATTAAAGACTCAATGAAGTGCTTGAAATCCCCGAAAAGCACTCGAGCAACTCGTAAAAACACAAAATAATAATCTAAAATCAACAGAACGCACCGAAATGGATTCTGTGCAAAAATAGAATACGGAATATTAACGAAAATTAAAAAAGAGAAAAAAAAACGATTGAAATTAAGTTTTATTGCCGATTTTAAAAGAGGAAGTTATTTACCAACAAAAAACAATCCATGATAAATGAATGGAAAAGAAAGAATATGAATGAAGAAAAACAATGCAAAGAGATAAATTTAAATCGACACTTGAGAAACGCGTAGCTCGTGAAGATTTCGAGGAGGCGAAACAACGTCATCGATGGATGATGGTAAATTAAGTGGATTCGATTGGATCGGCTCGGATGGGATGCAGGCGTCCCCGGTGTCCGTGAATTACTCATGATTTATTTCAAAATATTTGGCAATTATTTTAATATATTCCCAATTTATTCGATGCAGATGACAGAATTATTGTTTCTTCCACATTATGGCCTTTGGCGAAATTTCGATTCAGGTAATTTTTTTTAAATATGCGAAATGTCTGAATTTTTGCGGTCAATATATGGAAATTCTTCTCATATTTTCGCGAGGCCCGGAATAGAAATTCATTCGTCGCGACGAGTTCCACCGTAAAATTCTCATCTCGAAGCACACAAAAATAACGAAAACAGAATATTGAAAGGAAAATTAAAATAAAAATATGGAATATAAATGTGTGGTCTTTGTTTATGTTGTTGTGATTGTTGTTATTGTCGGTATTGTTGTTGCTGTATTTTTCGCTCATCTCCATGGCGTCCGTCACGTGTCCGCATGAGTTTCAAGATGTCTACCTGAGGCGCTACAGGGTCGTCCTCACCGACACCTGGCAGTGGACGAAGGACGGAAATGTTTTCGGGTAGAAATTGTCGTTGTTTTTATTGGCTTATTGTAATTTCTTGTTATGAACTTCTTGTTGTTGGCTTATTAAAAGCAAAACTTGTGGCGAAAAAATCGAGAATTCCAATTTGTATTTTCCCGTATTTTATGTTTTTCTATTTGTTTTTCGAATGTTATTTCAGTTATTGTTGTTGTCGTGTATCATAAGTAGCCACCACAAAAAATAGGTGTCAACAAAGAATGTCAGAGAGTGATAAAAAGCATGAAAATTCTTTTCGAGAAAAAAAAATCTAAATGGAAACACTGAAACCAAAACAACAAAAAAAAAATTAAATAGAAGAATTTAAAAAAAATTAAAATATATATTTTGAGACCGTGAAAATCTTCGCAGTTGCTGAAAATGACGGATTAGCAGGAGAGATTTTTTATTTATTATTATTAATATTATTATTTTTTGTTTCATCGACGTCGACCTCGAAGACTTTTTGCGGGGAGACGATTTTAATTTTAAACTTTTAAGTAATGTTTTCTTTATGAATTTCAAATGATTTCTTTTTTTTTTGAACGAAGGAATATTTACATTATCAATTTCGATTGAAATATATTTTTGGGTATATATTTTTTGCTGTGATTTTTGGGATGGTATTTTTGGAATTATAAAGAATTTTTAATTTGAATTTTTGTTTTTTCGCGGAACTCAAAGTTTTTGCACGATTTTCCTTTTTTCACTGCACTTTTCGCAATTTCTCGTTTCTTTTAATTATTTTTCCATCTTGACACACGTTTCGCGGAAAGTAAACATTTCACATTTGTTGCTTTTGTTGTAAAACAACACAAATCATATTTTCTCAAATGAATATTTCTGAAAATGTTTTGAATTCTCCTTTGATTGTGGTAGTTTTTCTGTCTATTGCGAGATGGAGAAAACGCGACTTTCCCGCAAAACAGTTCGCCACGCACTGAACGTTGGGCAAAAAATCGACGCTGAGATGGCGGAAAAGTCAGCAACATCGACAACAACAATAACAACAACATCAGCCAAACCGACAGATCTCAGGAGAAACAACAACAAAAACAAGAAGAAAGCAGACGCAGATGTGGAGCCGATCGCAGACGTCATCGGTGAAACTCGGCGACTGAACGTCGGCGTTTGCTCCAAAGAGCGCAAAAGAGCGCGAGGTGAAATGATAAAAAGCTTTCTCTCTCTGAGCTTTCCGATCCTCATTTCTTGCTCGCTCTCTTTCTTTTTCTTGTATGCATTTTCCTTCTCTCTGCATGCAACAGTCGTTTCTCTCACGAGGAATAAATCCATCCTTCTGTGATGCGGCCGAGTCAATAGATTCTCGGAAATCAATACAAGAACAAAGACAGCAACAACTATTAAAGTAACAACAACTTAACCAAAAACAACGATAAAAGCCACAACAATAACAAAAACCATCTACTGCGTCAGTGCGTTTTTTTTTTTATTTACTATTCTGTTGTACTTTATTATGTTGTTTCTTCTTCTCTGGATCGCAATTAAAGGTTGTTGCTTCTTTTTATTGTTTTCCATCGGCATCGCTATCGCCATCGACGCTGTTGCATTCGCTGAGTTGCGACCGCTCGATCAGATGGCGGCGAGACCAAGTGAAGAGAGAAATATTGCTCCGACGATTTAGTTATTGCTCCCCAAGTGATGCTCGTGACGTCATTTCGAACACGATCCCCAGTTGCCGGAATCACGGAAGTAAACAAAAGTCGCAGGGCGAAAGAACTAATTGTAGGCAAGACAGACAGAAAGTGAGAGAGAGAATAGACTAGGAAAACATAGAGAAGATATCAGGAAGAGACCAGGAAACCAAAGCGAAGAGATCAAAAAGAGAACTTGCGAATAAATCGAGTTCATTCGAGTTGAGAGATCAAAAGAGAATTTCTATATGAAATGAGAAATATATCCAAAAGAGTCGACAGGAGAAAGAGATGATGTCTCAGATTTTGAGAGCTCTTTTATTATCAAAGAGAGCTGCTTAGAGAGCCATAAATCCAGCCGGAGAAAGTGAGTAATCCAAAAGCAGGAGGGAAGAGAGAGAGAGAGAGTGAGTGATAAAAAGAGAATACAAGACGAAAATAAATCATTTTCATTTCGACCGAAATCTATTTCTGGCCAACCATCGCTGAGGAGCAAAAGCATCAGCAGTAAAAGCAGCAACAGAAGCCTAAGCGGCGTTAATGGAAAGAAGCCAACAGATTCCAGAGGATTTTCTGGGATTCAAGCGACGGGATTCGGTCGAGTCATGAGGCAGACAGGTGAAATAGCGGTGATTTATTAATAAATACTGTTTTTAAAGAAGGAGGAAATGTTGCCGCTGATAAGCCATGGAAAGCTAACTGAAAAGTGAAGATAAGAAGTTCGGGAGGATCCCCAAATCCACAGGATGCTAATTAAGAGATAATAAAAATGTTCTTTAGAGTTCATGAAAGGTTTTTCATAAACTCCTTTAAAATTTTAAATTTCTGAAAAAATTTCTCAGTCAGGCTTTTACGTTTTTCTACGGAACAAAGCCAAGTTGCTCATATGCCCTCGATTCCTGAGCTCGAGTCATTATTCATTCCAGACCTCAACCTCCTGATGTCCAGCCAAAGGAAAAGACAAATGTGAGTGAAATAAATCACAAAAGGACATTAAATTAAATCGCTCATTTGTTGACATTTGCTGAGATTTCAAAATATTTATTATTGTTGCAATTAATATTGTTTTCTTTACTATGGTGTTGTTTTTTTTTCAATTTTGTGGTTTTCTTACTATTATGTTGTTGTTTTTTAGTGGCCAGTTGTTGTTGTTTAAGGTGTAATTATTGTTGTTTAGTTTGCCATTGATGTTATGATTGTAATTATTGTTTTAGTATTTGCGTGCAAATTATGGGTTTATGCAAAAACATTATATGTTTTTAATATTTGCTGTTTGAAGGCGGCGACATCTGGCGCACAATATGACGTCAGAAACCAATTTACGCTAAAAGGCGCACATTTTTTATATTATCCATTTTAACCATTCATTTTATATATTTTAATAAATTTTTAAGAAATTTCAAGAACTTAATATGATTTATATAAAATTGCTTGCTTTGAATAAATTTTGATTTAAAATTTCTGAATTTTCCTATAATCAGGATTCAACAAAATAGTTCAATTTCACAATTGAAAATCACATTCACACCATCGCATTTGGTGGTTTATCATCGGATTCTTCTAAATCTCTTGTTATCATAATTTTAATATATTATTCTAATTCTCATCTCGCTGTCGATGTTTTTGTTTTCATTTGTGGAAAATCACATTTAGCTGGTCGTAATTAGTGTTGACACAATAGTTTGGATTGTTTTTGTAGTTTATAGTATTTTGTTTGTGCTTGTATTTGTAATTATTTTCTTTGCAGTTGTAGTGGTTATTAATATGCCCTTGTTGTAGTTGTTATTGCAGTTGTCCTTGTTGTAGTTATGAATATTTTCGCCGTCGCTGTTGTTGCATCAGGCAATTATAATTCATTCTCAAGCACCCTCGATGCATCACATTAACCGATCCATCGACGACTGAGGGGGCGGTGTGGGAGAAGGAGGCGGGGTCGGCACAGCCCATGGAACAACGACATAAATTCAACGAGTGCGACAAGACGAGTTCTCGCGTTGTTCGTGGTTTTGGATCCAATTCTGGCCATCGGTCAACCGAGTACCACCTCCCCCACATCCTCCTTCTCCCCGCCACATTCCACGATCCATGTCTCGTCTGGTCTCCGGTGCGCCTCGGCACCGTCTGGTGCTTCGTCGTCGTTTGGGTTATCGTCGTCGTCGTCGTTCCGCTGGATTTCTGCCAAAATCTGGTGAAATCCGACAGGAAAAAAATGATTTTAATGTATTTTAATTTTTGAATTTTGTTCGAATTGCAATTCGTTGGCTTTCGTAGAATCACGGAAATTTCATTTCATTTCATCGCATTTCGTTTCCATTCCGTTTTCGAAATGTATGTGAAAATTTGTTAATTACCGTCTGCCCCACGTTGGAGACGACGACGACGATGAAGGGCACGAAGGGGGGCGGCGCATGCGGCGAGGCTCAGGTCGACCGACAGCGACCGACGGAGATAGATAGACGAGGCCTTCAGTAGACAGTAATCGGAAGAGGATAAATAGTTGATGTTTTTTTTCGAATAATTCAATTTTCTCTATATTTTGGTCAAATTTAATATGACTCATTGCAATTTTTGGTTCTTTTTTTGGTACATTTCTTTTGCATAAAATTTAATTATGCACTATTATATTTTTAAATTTAAATACATTTTTCATAATTTACATTTTTTTTATTTTGGGTATATTTTAAATAATTCACTGTAATGGTTGATACACTTGGTACTTTTTTTCGATTAATTTTAATTCTATATAATTTTTAGTAATTTTTCGATATCTTATTTTCTCAGATACCAAATTTTTCCCTAGCTTTAACTTACTCTTACTTAAGTATTATTGTATTCGATCATATTTAAAATTCTTTCAATAAATTCTAAAAATATCAAAAATCTCATAAAATAAAATACACCTAAAGTACCCAGAATAGAACCCAGATAAGATGATAAATTTTGACCTACCTTTTTGTGACTCTTGAACACCGAACACTTGAAAGTGTCCGTGCTGGCATCTCGTGCAATATAGCTAAATATCTTGAGATCGCTGCTGTCGTGGGACACGTAGAAGATCCGGTAGATGGGATGATTGAGCAGCTCCACCTCCTCGGGATCGCTGGTCCAATTCTTTTTCTATAAGAAAAGAATAAAAATTGTGATGGACTCGTAAGGGAAAAGAACGTCACAAAAGAACGATGGGTTCAACTCACTTTTCTGCGACGTTTCTTGAGGACGACGCGAACGCCGTTCACCGACACGTTGATGGTAACCTTGCGCTTCTTCAGGTTCTGAACTTTGCACTCGTACTGAAAGAGACGGAAAGAGAAAAATAATGATTGAAATTTGTTGGTCGAACTTCGTGGGAGGTTGATGGAGTTGTTTTACATTTTGGTCTTGTTGTTAGTGGTATTTTTCTGGTATTGTTGTTATTTTTTTGTTATTGTTGATATTTTTAGTCTTGTTGTTATTTTTGGTATTGTTATTATTTTGGATATAGCTGTGGTTGTTGGTATTATTATTGCTGTTTTTGGTATAAATGTTGTTATTGGTACTTCTTCGGTATTATTCTGTTTGTTGTATTGAAATTAAATTTTCGTAAAAGTTTCAGTCGAAGGAAGAGGAAATGCTGTTTGTGAAATTTCTCTCGAAATTAAAATTGAATTTGTAAAAGTTACGAAGCTGTCGGCGAAAACGATGGACGTTGGATGGGGGGCGTAAATGAAAACGAGAGATTGAGATGGGCGTCGGTTGATGGCGGGACTTAAGCTTCACTTTAGAACTTTCGACACCTGCAATTAGAAGCTTTAACGACTTGTCTTCCATTCCAGCCCAGAGGGTTCGGGGGAGAACAGAAGATTCCCATGTGTAAAGCTGAAAAGTTAGGCAAAAACTTAAAGTTGAAGCTGCTTGAAGGGGGGACGCGAAGTGAGAGACTTGAATTGGCTTTTTCTCTCTAGGGTTTCCCATGGATCCTTTCACACTCTCAATGTCTCCCTCTCTCTTTATTCATTTCTCCCAACCCTAACTCTTGTATCGTGTCGCATTTGGCGCGAAATCCGTCAGCGAATCCCGCCCAAATATTGATGTTGCTGTCAGTGTGTTTAAATTTATTGTTGAAGGAAATGCTTATCAGCATCGAAAACTACAACAAGAGCAAAAATAAGAACTACAACAACAACAACAACAAAATAACTACAACAACAACACCAAAAATAACGACAACATCACAAATAACAACTACAACAATGATAATAAAAAACAACAATGACTGAAGTCAACACGCGAAACTTTCCGAACTTTTCGTTCGAGGCTCGTAAATTATTAACAAAAACCTCTCAAATTTCAGAACTTCTCTCCGCCTCCCCTTCACGATGTCACGCCTCTCTGCGAGAGGGCTTCTTAAGAATTTTTGACGGAGTTGAGAGGATGGAGGGAAGAAACCGGAGGATGAGCTCGACGAGGCGGAAGAGAGTTTTAAGGACACACATATTCAATACATTAAAACTTTTCGCATTCTGTTGTTCTCCTCCTTCATCCCATAACATTGATGTTGTTGTTGTCGTTGTTTTTTTTTGTTTTTTTGTTGTTATTTTTATTGTTATTTTTGTTGTTGTTCTTGTTACTGTTGTTGTGGATCCCGTCAACCGCTTTCAGACGCCATTTTTCCCGGCTTCAGCCACATGTAGTTGGCAACAATTTTTACACATGTTCAGGATTAGCTTTCGCGCTGCCAGATGGTAGTGACTGAGGCTGTGTCTGGGAGGTTGGTGTGGTGTGAGTCCGTGTCTGTGTGTGATCTGTATGTGTGGTACATGTGTGTGTGTGTGTCTGTAAGCGGGTCTCGGTTAGCATGAGTGAATGTGAATCTGTATGCGTTTGTGATAAACATGCGAATTAACGACTTCTTCCTTTGCCCTTCTTCCTTTAACTTCTTCTTCCCCATCCTATCTTTGAGTCCCTTCCTTTCCTTCCCTCCCTTTAGCTTTTCAGTCCCATCTCTTTGACTTCTCCATCCCCTTAACGCCTGTCACGGGCAGCCTGAAGGACCGAGACGATTGAGCGGGCTCTGATTGTGGGGTCGATGGCTGGAGTGGGAAGGAAGAAGGTAGAGAGAGAGAGATATAGGAGAAAGAAGAGGAAAAAGAGGAGGAGGAAAAGTTTGAGCAGGAGAAGTATAAACGGAGGAGGAGGCGAACATGGAGGACAAAGAGAAACGAAACAGAAGGGCGAAAGAAAAACTATGCAAACAAAAAAATAATGGGGAGGAAAAGAAACAAAACGAGAATTCTATCGGAAAATCATTAGTTAATTACCATGCTCGTTAGCGATCCTGATCGACAGAGAAATGTGGAGAGAAAATAGATAATAAAAAAGATAATAAAAATAGAGGAAATAGAAAATTACAATAAATAGTAAATGATAGAGAAGAAACTGGATTAAATAAATTAAGAAAAGACAACGACTAAAAAAGGCAGAGTGAAGAATAGATAGAGAGAAATGAGATTTCACACCGCTCTTGTTAATTTTGTTCACATTTTGATTGGGCGATTTTATATGAACGATACTTTGTGCAAGAAACTTTCTCAAACTATGTGAAAATGTGACAAACCCAATAATAAACACAAAATATTAAAGTATTTTATAAAATCCTTTGGAACACTTTATTAAAAGCTTTTGGATTTGTGAGAAATAGATCTGGAGAAAAGTTTGGAATAATTTATATAACAATAATGATAACAACAACATAGTCCACCACATCATTAATTGAAAACATTTTTAAACTTTGTCCAAGTTTGCGGAAAGTTCTCTCTGACCACAAGATGAGTTTTTCACTAGGAACGACAGATAGAAAAACAACAAGGAAACCAACAACGATGATAACAACAAAAAAAAGTCACATGCAACAATAAAAACGACACATGCAACAATCAAAAAAAAAAAAAACAACCCCTCGTTAAATATTCATCAGAAAAATAAAACAATTTTACAGCTGAAATTATTCAACATCCTCTCATCCTGGCACAAAGACAAACACACTCACACACACATAGATAACTCATCCTTTTTGAGCTCCTGTAAGAATTTTACCTTCTTTCTGGCACGAGCCAACAACCCAGAACGACTGCTCTTTTATTTTTCCTTCTATTACTTTAATAATTTATGGCCTCCTTCGCGCTTCGTTCTTCATCCTTGTGGCACGCGGTCGCTCGATGACTTCTTCGGGCCTTCGGTGTGAGCAAATGAAGCTCTCTTTATGACGATTCATGTTGGTACAACTACAACAACAACAACGACAACAACAGCAATACCAACAATCGTCATACAGCGTGAATACATACATACATCGAGACAAACGCATACACAGGAAAACATATACACACTTACACATACACGCCGCAGGCGGAAAATGAAACGAGGAGTTTATTTAATTTTCTGCCTCGTAAAATTTAAGGATTCACGTGAAGCCGACCGACCACGAATGGAATTGATGGGGAAATGACAAAGGAGAAGAAGAATGAGGATGGAGGATAAGGAGGATGATGAAGAAGAAAACGCTGTTTGTGATGGAGAAGAAAACGATGATGATGTTGGAAAAGAATGCGATATTTAATAATAAAATCAAGATCATCATGACGAAGGATCAAGATGGAAAAGAAGACATTGACGAATATGTGAAGAGAGAGAGTGAGGATGAGTAAAAGACAGAATAAGATAGAGGATTAAAGAGAGATACGGGTAATAAGAAAGTGAGAGAAGAACATAAAGCCGTTGTAGGCCTATAAAATGAAACTTCTTCTCTATTCAAGGATCTCTGTTCCATTGGAGTAGGCCCCAAGCACCGAAGATGCCCACCACGGATTTCACCTCAATTCACTACGCGGTTGTTGCTCGCACATGTGTGTGTGTGTGAGAGTTTTGGTGAATCTCAATGAGAAGGGCCGAGTGTCCCACGACGACGACGAACTTCACCCACCTTCGTCACCCGGTCGTAGGTCGACGGCCTTCGGTCGATTGTCGCACGAAGGCGGAACGATGGAAAGCATTTGAAAGCCTCCTCCTTCATCTCACTCTCACTCTACTCCTCCTCCACCTTCTCGTTCGGAGTTCACAGGTCCAAGGCGGCTCAAGTTCAAACTCTGAGGCTTCACAAAGAGAAGCACGTTTTTCTCTCTCTTTTGGAACGAAGTCGTTCAAAAAGAAGGCAGAAGGAGATTCAGGTGTCTGGAAAAAGGACGACGAGTCAGAGAAAAGGACGAGAAGCCAGTGAAATAAAACGAGAAGGATGAGGTTTCGCTTGTGGAAAAGATTTCAGAAGTCTCGAAAGGTTCCATAAGGTAAACCGATGGTAGGATGAAGTTCCAAGGAGAAGATTCCATTGGGTCGTTTTCAAAAGTGTGAGGATGTGACAAGGTTTTCTCTCTTCTTCTATCTGGCTCTCTCTTTCTTGTTCTCCCCCTCTATATCTCTTTTCCTATCTCTCTCTCGTAGCGAAAAAATATATATCCTTTGTAGGAGGATGAAATGATATGCAAATGGAAATAAATTAAGGATTTGCATAAAAGCAACTGGTCCATTGAACAGAAACAACTACAGTAACAACAAGTAGTATGCAACAATAATATAAGAGAAAAATCAACAAAGGAGAAGGAAAAAAAAAAAACAACATCTGAGTGGGGAACAACAACTGATAACCAACAATACCATTAAGGTGAAGGAAAATGACATGAAATATATTTTTTATGTAGGCCAAAAATGTTCTGAGGTAATTTTTTGACAATTTCTCCGAATGATTGGAGTGAATTTTTATATTCATCCTTTTTTTATCGTTAGAAATTGGTGCTGGACTTGAGGAGATGATGAAATAAATTTCTCGTCAATGCAAGTGAGTGCAAAATAATGAAGAAGGTATGTTGAAAGTTTTGAAATCAAGGAAGGAAAGATAGGCGAATGTTAGAGAGAAATCAAGAATAAGCAACCATAACACCAAAAACAAAAAAAATCCAAATGTATGCAATTTTGATGTAGAATTCAAATAACAATATCTGCAAAAATAAGGCTAAAACTAGAGAAAATAAAATAAATAAATAGAATAAAAACATCAACCACAGCAAAATCAAAACAATTCAAATAAATAATCAAAAACATCAACTATGTAAAATAACACGAAAATCCCACATTAAAATCCAACAACAAGGCCTATAAAAACAGTATACGATCGGTAGGCACCACCAACAACAATAATAATATTTAAATACCCACACACGCACACCATTATCCACTTAAAAGGAAGCTCAACAAACACATGGACAGCATTAAATCTCTTCGATATAGTTAAAACACGCCAGCCGCCCACCCCGAAAACAAATCCTCATTTTACATAAACATGAACCGAAACCAAATATAATCACGCACGCACATTCACACACAACCTCACGTACATATCCACACACACGTAGCTGAGAGTGGAAACATTCGGTGCGAAGGACAATGAATTTCACATTCATTCGTTCGTCCTTGGTTTGTTCATTTTTCGATTTCGAGCCATTCGAAATCACGCACACAAGAACATACATCAAATTCATTCTTACAATAACCACATATACATATGTACGAACTCACATACACGTAGACACGCACTGTTGCATCAAAAGTTGGAATTAGAATTAGAGGGAGTGAATAGGAAAGGACGAAGGACAAAGGGATGAGAGATGGCGACCTATTGTTAGACATGACATTGACATCGTTGTACACAAACAGACATACATATTTATATATTCGCACATATACTATAGTAAAGAAGAAGGAAGGTTCACAAGAATATAGACATAGACACACGTGGATAGACAAACAAACAGTTAGAAAGAGAGACCAACAAACAAGAAGATAGACAAATATTCCGAGAGTCAGCCCGACTTCCAGACTATAGACTTGGGGCTGGCCTTTTAACTTCAACTTGATTTATGGTATTAGTAGAAAATACACACACACACTCACTCACATACCCATCACATTCACATAAATATCTCTTCGAGCCACTCATACATATGCATAGGCGGCAGTTGAATGCAGAATTCATGCGTCTTCATCCGACCCCAGGTTGTTCTCTATCGTTCTTATTCTGATTTCATTTCCATTCGCTTTCTCTCAATCTTCCTTTTGATTTCCCACATTCAGTTGCTTCTTCTACTTCGTCTTCTTCCTTCTCTCTTCCCTCCATCCTTCTGATGAAAACTTCTCTCAGTCTCGTATTCTCGTGTGCTTTACTTCTCAATCTCGCTTTTTCATCCTTTCTCTCTTTCTCGTCTTTACTAAAGTTTCGTGTAATATTTCCGCAACAAGGAGTTGAGAGATGTCTGTGTGTGTTTGAGCTTGTTGAAGGTAGTTCAAGTGTGAGTTTATGCCAAGATGTGTTCGTGTGTGTGTGTTGGTTGAAGGACATATCTATGTGTCTGTGGGAATGAAGAATTCATGTCTGTGTGTCTGTGTCTGTGGGAATGAAGAATTCATGTCTGTGTCTGCGGCTGTGAAGAATGCGAGTTAAGTCAGTGGAATTTAATTGCGATCCTCATCTTGAGAACATGACACGATTTACAACCGTCCTTGTGTGCATGGCTTTTAGTTGTTTGAGCCTCCTTCGTTTTCCTCCTCGAAGAAGTCTCGCATGAATCGATTTTGAAAAGCTTACAAGCTGTATGAACATTACGCTTAGAAGACGAAGGCTCTTGGTGAAGGATTTTGATGTGCATAGAAGTGGAATGAAATTAAGATTCTATTGTTTCTTATGGTTTTCATCGACTTTGTGAGATTCCTTAATGGAGATTATAATTATTAAATCTATAACATCTCTTTAAAGTAATGAAGATTTGGTCGTTATATCAATATACATATGTGTGCTTATTTTTTGAATGTGTTTCTTGTATAGTTTACTTCGGAAATCTGTTTGAGTCTTACAAATTTGAATGAAATGTATACTCTGGTATTTCTTATGGTTTTCGACTTTATGAAATTCCATAATGGAAATCGAAGATTATAATTTTGAAATCTATCATATCTTTTTTAAATTTCTGAGGATATACACTTTACAGTACTTAAAATCTATTCGCCTAATTATCATTCCACTTTTCCACTTCATTATCACCTCTCTGACTCCTCGAAGTCTCAAATAATTTCTCACTTTTAATCATCCACCAGTCTTTTTATCACAAGACTCCCCTTGATATGTAAGACAAATTTGTCATTTTCCCTTCAATTGAAACTTCATTAAAAAACCTTTTTATCCAATAATCACACCCCCAGAATATACTACATCTACTTTCTCTCTCTCCCCGAATCAATTACTTCCAAAGTCTATTAAATCCCTAATCAGCCTTCATCATCATCAGATGAATATAAAAAAAGAACATCTTCCTTTTTTGCAAACGAAGCCACTTGATGCTACCCTGGTAACGAGGTTTAAAGGGGGTTGAGGAGGGGGACCAGGGGTCGCTTGTCGACACCATCAACGCCGTGGAGCAGCCCTGGCGAAAATAGATCATCGCATTAAATATTAAAGACTTCTCTCTCCACATAATTTAGTTCATTAAATTCCGCTCATCGACTTCGGTGGAAACCTCAACCCATCGAGACTCGGTAAACATTTTCACTCTATCTCTTTCTCTCTCATGTAAAACTCTCTCAGACGACGATCTCTCTCTCTCCCACAGAGTTATATCAAACACAGTTTCCCTCACACTCCCTATCTCTTGGAAGGAGGTCGCGTTTTTGCTACTCGAATGGAAAATGAAATATTGTCAAGGATTCTTCGTAGCGATGGAGGCGGGTTTTCAAAGGGAACCCGTGACCCACGGCCCTGATGGAAGTGGTTCCAATTTTTTTTTGTCGTCAATGCTGGTCACGGTGTATGAGTGAGGATGGGTGTGTATGTGTGTTTTGTGTGAGAGTGTGTTTGTACTTTGCTGATCCTGCTGATAAAGAGCCATAAATTATCCCTGTCGCTGAGTCTGCGAAGGGCGGATGAGGTCGATGATGTTGGTGATGGCGAAGGAAGATGTGTCACCGATGGAGCAGAGAGAGAGAGAGAGAGGGAGACAGGGAATCAGGATGGCTGTAATCTATGATGTGCGGGCTTCTGGCTGATGATGACAAAAGTTGGCACCGGATGAGCTTCGCACCGAGGTGGTGAACAGGTGATAAGAACGGTGTTTTGAGTGATGATGAAGGGTTTCAAGGGGTGATTAAGGGAAGGAGGATGAGGGAGGCGTGGCATTTGTTCAACTTACCCGAATGCGCCGCATGGCCTGGACGATTTCGGCACGGGTGTTCGGACGTGGAACCTCCTCCCAGCCGACGAACTAAAAGAAAAAGATGAAAAAATTATTAGATATAGAAGATACATAAATAATTTAAAAAGTTTTTTTTATAAATATTGAGAGATTTTATTAGAACACTTTTTAGAGATTCTAATTTTATCAAAAATGTTTGAAAAAAAATGCAAAAATTTAATAAAGAAAATTAAATTTCTGAAGTTATCAATTTAAAATTGAACAAAAAAGGTTTTAAAATGATTAAAAACAATTCAAAATTTCTTAAAGATTACTTTAAAATTTATTAAAAAAAGATTCAAGATTCAAAAACTAATAAAGGAAATTGAAAAATAAAGAGAAATCAGAATTCAAAAAATTTTTAAGTTCGTTATTTCATGATTATTTCAAAAATTTTGTAAGTTCCTATTAAGTGAGCAATCGAGAGGTTTGCAACAAAATATCTTTCCAAAATCCTTCCAAGGACCATCAGAAAAACCCCAAAAGAGCTCTCGCAGCAACCTTCAAAAGCCCCAATCAGAAGAATTCTTCGAATGTTTCAGAAGACCACACCGAAGTAATTAGAATACCAATTTGGGAACGACTCATATGAAAGAGACAGACAGAAGATTTCTTCATCTTTCTCACACTCGAAACGAAGGCTCGAAATACACAAAGAAACCTGAATCCTTGTTCTTTGTCCTCTACTTGTCCTCTTCATCTCATTCCGCTTCTATTTCTCATTCTCTCATGAAACCACAATTCGAATTGATTTCGTACCCAACGTAGGTTGGGCGACGAAAGTGGATGAGAAGAAACGATAAACGGACTTCGGATCCAAAGACTCAGAATGGGACAAAAGCAATTGGGAGAGCAGTAGAAAATAGTAGAACAACAATGTGAAAATGAAGAATAGAAAGAGAAGAATGAGATGGGGGAAAGACTAGAATAGAGTGAGAAGAATGAGAGATGGAAATGGAATGAATGGAGGCTGCTACCGTGATTCATTGGAAGCCACTCATCAATCGGAGTTGGTTTTTGGGATTTGTGCCAATCGTGTTTCCTCCTTGGGGACAACAGCAACAATAGTTTCAGGAGCAAGGACAATGTTGAGAAAATAGGCAAAAATAGAACCAATAGCACAATAGTAGGAAGAACAACAACTAAAGGAAGAACAACAATAAATGGAAGAACTAGAATATAGAAAAATATTCAACAATAGTAAGAAATACAACAATAAGAAAACTATAACAATAAGAACACTGCAACAATGAGAAGATTACAAAGATGGGAAGAATACAAAATAAGATGAACTACAAAAATATTCGGAGCTACTGTAATATTTAGAACAAAAACAATGGTGAACAGAACAATACAACAAAAATAATATTTGCAATATCATTTAGAGTCATCACAATGCAAACCAAAACCAAAATTAAATAAAAACTATCACAGAAGAAACTTCAAATTCCGAAATATCTCACTGTAATATTTCTCTCTCTCTCTCTCTTCCTCTTTCTCATTTCTCATAATCTTTGACTTTCTGTCATAAGCTTAATGGCTTTAGTTAAATTGCTTCAACTGAGCAGAAAGAGAATCAAATCGACAGAGAACAGGAAGATGAGAGAAAAAGGAAGACAAAGAGTGGGAAATAATTGAGGAAGACTTTGAAATATTTGTCTCTTCCTGTCCAATGTCCCTAAATTCCATCATAATCGTGAGTCTCAAGAAAGATTTCTTCCGGAGAAAACGGTTTAAAAATGAGAAGAAATTATGAAGAATCTGCAAGGATTCTTTAGATTTTTAAAGGTTTCTTCAAATCTTCAAAGGCTTTTTCGGATTTTCGAAGGCTTCTTCAACATTTAAAGATTTCTCCATTTCAATTCTCTACATCTCCATTTGAAAGGATTTGCTTAATCCTTTCGTCTCAGAAAAAGCTTTTGTTAAATTTTTCTTAATATTTTTCGTATTTTAAAACTTTTTTTGTTTGAATTTCATAGTCAAATTAATTTAATTAATTTTTCTTAAAATTTTTCTTGTTTAATTTTTTCTAATTTTTCATATTCAAATTTTTCTAATTTTTTAATTTTCATTTTCTAATTTTAATAACTTATCTTCATCGTTAAATTCAAATTTTTAATTTAATTTTTCATCTAAACAGCTTCAAATTATTCTAATTTCTCATGTCCAGATTTTCCTAATTGTTCATGTTCCAATTTTGCGAATAGAATTACCGAAAAAATCCTCGTTGGTTGTTCCTAAGAATCGGCGAACTGCCTACCGTCTTCAAAAGGATTGATGTGGTCGAAATCCGTGGAAGAAACCCTTGTCTACTGAGTCTCTGAAACCACAGATTACAGAAGGAATCCTTATTTTCTTCACACACTTCCAAACTCACCCACTAACACACATACAAACTATAAAGAGAGGGATTCGCATCATTGAAAGGAAACCGAGGAAACGAAGCGATCTCGGCTAACATCAAACAATATGGCGTTGAAAGCACACGAGAAAAGTTTTGAGAACTTTTCAATGAAATCGACCCCGACCTCGGACCAATCCCCACCGCCCCCCTGACAACGTCACCACAACCCATGGCGAGGGTTCCGATCCCTACCGACTTTGAAAAAGAAGAAGAACCTCGAAACCAAACAGTCCGAGGATTTTAATAAGCTCTGTTCAGGGCTTAGGGCTATTGATGAACTGTGCTGAAGCGATGGAAGGGAAATCCCTTCAAAACAACCTTCGGTTCTGTCGTCATCGCTGCCTCAACGTTGACCCTCCCCCTCCCTTTGGCCCTCTGGCCAAGTAAAAAAGGTCGCCTAATCTCGTTAAGTGGTGGAGTTTGAGGAAGTGGGGAGGAGTTCGAGGGAGAGAGGAGGAGAATAGGAAAACGGAAAGAAAGCGGAGTGAGTGTGAGTGGAAGAGAACATGTTTTGGAAGTTTCTCTTCCTGATATTTTCACCCAAGATTGGAAGTGAAGAAAAGGAGAGAGGGGCGTGGTCACTGGTTTATGCAAATAGACCACTATTTGTTTGGAATTCCCAAGGATTATCGTGTAGAACTGAGAGTGGTCGGGTCGTTTTGGGTTGTCTCGTATCGTGTTGGACCGTGGGATCCCTTTTCGAAGTGTGAATAATTGTTGAATGTTTGAGAGAAGGAGAAAAAGGGATTTCGACAAGGATTTCGTTGCGATTCATCGGAAAGATTTTAGAATTAAAAATTCAAGATAAACCTTTAATAGAAACCTTCGAAATTAGCCCATCGCCACCTTCGAGTTAATTAGGAAATTACACTGTGGTTTTCATTGGTTCATCGATTCATGAATTTATCGGATGATTGGTGAAGGTAACTTAGAAGGTATATCGAGTATCTAAGGAAAATTATCTATTTAATTTTATCTAATGAAACCATCAAGAAAATAAAAATTTTGATTACGGAACTTTTTGGTCAAAATAACTCTTTGGTCACAAGAACCCTTTGATCAAAATAACTAAACCCATATGGTAAAAAAACCAAAAATAGCTTGGAAATGGAAAATACTTTCGATCTGAAGAATATGACAGAATGTGTATTAAAATGTATCTCATTTTGTATCTCCAGCTGTTGGGGCGACAAAACTTTGAATCCTTTGAAGATTTTTTCCGTTGAATCTACAAATGCGTGTGTTTTTGTGACTTTTGGCTATGAATGTCTATCTTGAATGCAACGGGCAAGAATATTATTTATTTATGTCTTCGGTGATAAATATTTTTAAACATCGATATGAGCCAGAGACAACAAGAAGAAGTATAACAACAATATGAACAACAAAAATACGATGCTTAGCGATAAAAACGCATTTATTTTGAGGATGACAAAATAGAAACAACAACCACAATAAGAACAACAATAACTACAACCACAACAACTAAAATTACAACAATAAAATCTACAAAAATTGCATGAAATAAAAGAAAAGAAATAAAATACAACAACAACAAGAACGATGCTGATGATCAGAAAGATGATGATGATGAAAAAAATGAAGCGACAGAAAGCAACCAGAGACACGGTTGGCAGTGATGCATTTTATGGATGCATAGATACTTATTTTTAGCAACAAATGCCAAACGGCTGCTGCTCCGACTGCATCCATGAGATACGAATATAAACGCACACAAACCAACACACACTCATCTGTACACACAATTTCCGAGATATAGGCTACAAATAGACATGGATGTTGCTTCAAATAAACGAGCGATGACAAAAATACGGGATGCACGAATAGACAAACAGATGGACAGATAGATGGATAGATGGGCAGACAGACAAACAGAGAGACGGACAGACAAAAAGACAGGCAAACGAACAAACCAACAAATGTTCGAATGGATCGTTGGATGAATCGTTTGGTTGGATCATTGGATGGATCGTTGGATGTATGGATGGATGGATGGATGTGAAGACAGACAGAGGGATGGTCGGATAGACAAACCGAGGGATAGACAGCCGGTGGGGGGCGGTGGAATGGGCTAAGAAGACACAGTAAAATACTTTTCGACTTTTCACCAAAATGAATTTCGACAATGACTACTAAAACAAAAATAGCAACAACTTCAGGCAATGGAAAGAAAAACAACAACTCTTGAAGTAACGACAACAACAAGTGATAAAATGAACCATAGCAACAAGTAAAATAACAATAATAAAACCAACGACAACAACAACAACAACAACAAGAATAATAATAACAACAATAACACCATCATCATCATTATCATCAAAAACAAGAGCATTCGCGGTAAGTGAAACAATAAGAACAATGAAAACAACAACAAATACACCGACAACAAAAATTACGCCAACAACAAAAACCGAAAACAACAAAAATTCTTACAAGAACAACACCTGCAACAAAATTCAAAAGTCCGAAATAAATAAAGTGTGTCTGCAAGATACTAGTAGTATCTGTATCTGTAGGACGTGCGCATTTGTATCTCATGGATGCGGTCTCGACGGTCTCTCGTAAGGGCGCTTTTTGTGCGGTGCGTTGATGCAACGGGTTCGATACCGAAATGGGGGCGGGGCTGCGAGGGGCGGAGAATCGTGAGAGAGAGAGGTGGAGATCACGACGGTGATCAACTATTTGTTGTAATTAAAAGTTTCACCCTAAAAATAGAATCGATTGACGTCATTCGGTGCGATCGGTTTTTTTTTTTAGTTTTGTCTGTGGTACCATTGTTTTTGTTGTTTTTTTTTTTTGGCTTTTTCTTGTTCTTCTTATTTAAGATGTTCTTATTCTTTTTATTGTAATTGCTCTTGTTAATTTAATTGTAGTTGTTCTTGTTATTGTAGTTGTTGTTGTTTTTCTTTGTTTTATGCATCTTCCTCTTCGCCTCAGTCTCGCTCTTCTTCTTTTGTGTTCTTTAGGCCTATTGAACTCTCTCTTGTGGTTGTTTTTTGACTTTGGTCGTTCTTTCACTTTCACTGCATGATCGAAAAAAACAACTGCAACGAAACTCACACATACACACACAAAGACAAATCGACGCATTGACGCAGTGCATTTTCAAAGTCTGTGTGGAAAATTAAAATTATCTCCCAGAAATTGCGGTAAATTTTGGATACGACTTTGACCACTTGGACTTTGAAATGTGGAACTTCCTGGTTTTTGAAAATTGGTCAAAATTAAAAAAAAAAATTATTTTGGAAAAAGAAGAAATTATTTTGAAAATGCAAAAGAATCAGTTTGCTGTTAGAACATATATCGTTAATTGGAAAGAAGTAAAAAATATTGAATAGATATATAAAAATTGTGAATTTTTGAGGCTATGATTGCGAATATATGCAAAAAAAAAGGGAAAAAATATATAAAATTAAATTATATAAAAAAATATATCCAAAATTTATATAGAAAAATATATCAATAAAATATATAGATATAAAAAATATATCAACAAAATATATGAAAAAATATAAAAAAATAAACATTTATATAGAAATGGTTCTGAAATTTCATCATATCCTAAATACTCAAAATTCCTCTTAATTAAATTAATTATTTTTTTTCTAATTGTTTTTTGGTTGAACACCATCAATGATTTATTGGTGGTATCTGGTATCTACCTGCACTAAGTTCAAAGTAACAATAACACCGATAATTCGACAAAAAAAAAACAACAATAATAATAACAAAAATAAAATCAGCATCCATTCATTTGCCAAACCCACACGTAAGACGAAAAGTAGCGCAGATTCGAAAATAATTCTGCTTAAAAATAGACGAAACGTGTGTGTGGGAGCGAGAGGGAAAACAGAAACATCAACAGAAAGAAAAAAAATAAATAAATCACACAAAAATAAATCAAAAAGAACAATCGAATAATAAAAATAATACAATAATAAAGTGGAGAGTTAAGAAGAGTAAGGGAGAGGGGGAGAGTGAAGGAGAGTGAGAGAGAGGGAGGGAGAGGAAAAAACATTATTAAATTTTGAATTTCGTAGATGCGTAAAACGTTGCACCTTTTAGATACGTTTGAACGTAAAGCGAAAAATCAACAAACAAATAAACAATCGTATAGACAGAAAGACAGATAGACGGACAGACAGAGAGATGGACAGACAGACAGACAGAGAGATGGACAAACAGATAGATGAATAGACAGACAGTTAGTTGGACAGAGTGATAGTCGATCGAAAAAATAATTATATCGGTATCTGTATATATTAGAATGTATCGAAGCAAGTGTCTATCTGAGCATTGTTCCATCCATTTGTCAGTCCGTCCATCTGTCCATCCGTCGATCTGTCCATCCATCGGTCCGTCGATCTGTTCATCGCACGCCGTGATCAACGTGTAAACACAAGCCAAAAGCTATAAACCAAAAGAAATAAGCCAAAAAAAAGAAATAAGCCAAAAGATACAATCAAAAAGATACAACCCAACCGATACAAGATACAATCTATAAGATACAAATGAACTAAAGCACGAAAAGCGAAATATCTTAAATTTATAAAAAATATCAATTGTTGCCCGAGTGAATGGAAAATCGTGAGAATACGCTATCAATTTATTTCATTTTCATCCTCTCTCTCTCTTTTTTTGTTCTCCCTCAATCGTGTCTGTTGGTTGCATCTTTGAAATGTATTATATTTTGCATCTGACGAATGATGATTTTTGAATTCCTCCTCCTCCATCCCTCTCTCTCTCTCCCTTCCTCCTCGTGCTCCCGGATGACGCATTTGTTTACTGCAGGCCTCGTTGTCGAGTGCTTCGTTTTGGCCCACATTCGGTTGACAGTTTGAAGTCTCCCGGCCACGCCCCCTCCCGCCCCCGCTCGTCTGATGCTTCGCAGCTGTAATTCACGTCGTCAACCGCCGCCCCCGCCACGCCCTTCTCAACGATCACCCTCCTCCATCAAGAGATTCGCTGCTGCAATGTTTTTATTGTCATCATTTTTGTTGTCGTCGCGGTCGCCCTCGCCTTCGACGTCAACGATGTGACACTTTGTTGTTATTGATGTTGTTGGTGCTGTGGTTATTGATGTTGTTGTTGTTGTTGTTTTGGTGATTGTTGTTGTGGCCATAAAATCAAAATGTAGGTTCATTTCTACGCAATTGTTATCCTTGGTTTTATTTGCATTTCGATCGAAAGTGTCGGGAGAACGATGAAGAGAAGAGGGATGAGGAAGAGGAGGAGGGGAAACGAGAAAACAGAAAAACAATACGGCTTTCAATGTTGTCAAGTCGAAAGAAGAAGAGGAAATTTTTGATCAAAGGGATGAGAGAAATAAAAATAAAACAAGTGAGATAAAGAGGAATAAAAAGAAAGAGGGAGAAAATGAAGAGAAGAGAAGAAAATGAGATAAAAAGAGAGAGAGAGAGGAAGACACAGAAAAAGAGTGAGAAAGAGGAGAAAATAAGTGAAAGAAAAATATTAATCGAAAACCAGGTCCGAAGGAAAAGCTTTTTTTCTCATGGTTCTAATTTTCACTTGGGTCCAGATTTTTACTCTGATTCTGATTTTTTCTTTGGTTCATTGGTTATTGTTGATGTGACTTCTGCTGTTGTTGTTGTAGATGATATTCCTTTATTTGTTGCTCTTGTTATTGTTGTTGTTATCATTATTAAGCACTCCCAGCATTATTTGCTTTGACACGCACTCGAGTCAACTCGACATTCTTCTCCCGTCTCTTTCGCTCACCCACCAGTCGATGGTCACTTTAGTCGCCCTCAAAACCCGAGAGAAACATCATCATTATCGTCATTATTGTCATCATCATTATTGACGTTGTCATTATCAGAATCATCGCCGCCGTCATCGTCAACAGCATTATCGTAATCGTAACCATTGTTGCCGTTATCGTGATAATCGTCATCATTATTGCCATTATCACCATCTTCGTCATCAATATCGTCGTCGTAAGCGTCATTATCATTGTCGTCATCATTATCTTCCTCATCATCATTGTCGTTATCGTCATCATCGCTTGGCAACGCCGCGGAAATGTTAAAACCGCTGCCTTTGAAGTGATTGCGTTTTTGACACGGACTCCTCCTCTTTCCCTTCTCTCCAACTCTTCCTTCTCTCCCTCTAACTTCCCACTTCCTCGGCATTTTCTCCTCTCTTACTCCTCACGTCCTCCTCTCATTCTTCTCTCTTCATACTCTGAAGCGCCGTTCGTTGATTGTGCAAAAGGACAATGATTCTTCATCAGAGCTTAAAAAGGAGTATGCGGGAGTACGAAAGAGAGAGGAGAAGTCAGTGGAGAGTGGAGAAAACGATGGAGGACCAAGAGAAGTATTTGGTCAACCGCTAAGCAGATGTTGCCGGCCGATAGGAACCTGAATTATGAGAGACAAACAAGCCGATGGACAAATAGACACAGAGGAAGTGGAAAGGCAGACCCAAAGGGGAGAAACAGACCCAGAAAAGAGACAGACCCGAGAAGAGATATACAAATGCAGTGAGAAGGGGAAAGAGAGATTTAAAGAGACGAATAAACAGTCAGAGAGACAAAAACAAAAAAAAACAAAAAGGAAACCTCGAACCGAAAGCAGACACGTGAACGAGAGGCATCTGAGGTTTTGGTTGAGTGTTTTTGTACTTACAATTTAATTACAACAACATTGAGAGTAATTAACGAAATATGAAAATCATAAAAAAATAAAACATAAAAACAATAAATAAAAAGAACAATAAACAAAAAGTTCATAAACTTAAAATAAAGTCACGGCAAAGTGAACACCATGGCGTATGAGTGATATTTTCCAGGGTTTCTGACGACTTTTCTTTCTACTTGGAGAGAATGATAAAATGTGGCACAAAATTTACTTCCTTAGATGATTTCATATTCCTCACTTTCACTTGAATCGATCGAGCGCCAAAACAAATTTTAAAATCAGAAAAAAAATCACGACAAAATGATGCAAATTGAACCTAAATAAACTCAACTATGATGGTTCTGGATCATAGGAAGTCGACACCAGATCGACTTGAGAATGAGAGAGAGAGAGAGGTAGAAGGGGGGAGAGAAGAAGGCTGACTCAATCGAAAGTGGATGGAAATGGCAAAAAAAAGCCTGTGGGAAAATTTCTCTGGTAAATGTTTATTTTCTTGGAATTGTTTTTAATGAGATTTTTTTATTAATCTTGTATTGAGGGTTGTTGTAGTTGTTGCTATTATTTTTGTTATTGTTGTATTTGTTTCTTAATATTTTGTTTTTATATGTTTTTAGAACTTTCGTTTTCAATGTGGAAAAAGAGTTGGCGTCATCCGTGTGACGTCAGAGGCCGAGGCGACTCAACTTTCGACCGAAGTCGGACACTGACATTAGACAGAGATGCAATGGACAACAACAAAAACAAAAGTATAAACTACAACAAAAATTAACAAATTTGAATAAAAAAAAAATGAGTGAATCGACAACAGCAAAAACTACAACAATTATAACAACAAAAATAAAAGGCATGTCCATCAGCACCAACGGAATTGCGAGAAAATCAACCAGACGTTGGCCAAACCAAGGGATCGATCGACGGCTCTGACGTAGTAGAAGATGATGTTGTTGTTTTTGCTATTGTTGTTGGTGTTATAAGTTTTTGTTTTTGTTTTTTTCGCAAAACTTTGTTGCCAACGAAGAAATTGCTCGGCGTCGTTTGAAACAACGAACAACAACAACAATAATAATGATAACAAAAACAAATATAAACGACGATGGCATGGGATGTTGGAAGAAGCACGTGGAGAACGTGGAAACGACGCGAATCACGCCACGCGGCAGGTGAAGCGAATAGAAAATGGAGAAGAGTGGAGAAGAGAAGAGAAGAGGAGAGAAGAGGGAGGAGAAAATAGAAGGATAGAAGAGAGAGGTGAAGTGTGTGGTAACACGGGTTTTGGGCTAATGAGATTGTGTTCGGACGAGGGACAGATGGCAAATTGTGGTGAGGATTTCGTGGCAAGGTGGTTGAAGGGTGTGAGAGAGAGAGAAAGAGAAGAGAGAACGAGAGAGAGAGAGAAAGAAACAGAGGAGGGAGGGAACGAAGGGAGGTTGTGATGGATATGATGGTGTGATCGTGATGACAGATCGATGGAATGTAAAAGCGCCGAGTGGGTGTGGAAGAACGCTGTAGAGAGAGCGAAAGTGGGTGGTAAGAAGAACGAACAAAAATTATAAACAATCGAAACAAGTGTTGGAGAAATGGAATTCAATACCATTTTTCTCGTTAAAAGGTATTTGTTGTAAAATGAGTAAGAAGTGATTGAAATAAATAAAATGTATTTGAAATTTTCTCTTTAAATGTTCTCTAAAAATGATATTTTTAAATTTATAAAAGAAAGAGTAGATATAGTTTTACATATATATTTTTATATTTTGAAATGTTTTGTATTTATTTATTTTTTTTTAACAAAGAAAACTACAATGTTTTTTTTTTAAATCCACACAAACAATGAAACAGTGGATTATATTATATCCATTAAACAAATTATTTTGAATATAAATGAAAGAATTAGTTTTAGAAAAATTAATATAACAACTAAATCAAAGTTTGAAATAAGACAAAAAATAAAAAGTATATGAAGGATTTAAAAAAAATATTATGTGACTTTGAAATTAAAAATCGAATGAAGTTCATCACAAATTGATTAATCTAAAGCCGTTTACCGAAAGAAATCATTCCCAAAATGTTTCTTCTCTTTGGACTTAGGTTGCTAGTTACCCTAATGCAGCTCTCTCTAAGGATCTTTATTTCACATTCCAATTGCATTTCCGTAGAATTTCAGGAAGATCCTCGCGACCCTCAGTTGCAAACTCAAACATTCGACTTTTGTCTGAGGATTGTTGTCGTATTTACGTACTCTTCCTCATCCCCTCCTCTTCTTCTCCCCTCTTCTCCTCACCACTTCTCCACTACATCGCACTCAATTCTCTAACAACTGTTGTAAAAGCAGTTAATGACGAAAACGTTCAAAGGACATTCATTCAGATGGAAAACGAGTTTCGCCGCCATCTTCCATCTTCGCAGGAGTCGCAGTTAAATTGCAATTTAAATTAACAACAACATGGGAATGATGAAGGAGGCAGAGAGAACGAGAAAAGCAACAATAGAATGAGAAAGAAAACAACAGAATAAGAGAGAAAACAACCACAACCACGTTTAGTTAGACTAATTGCAGCCGTGTACGTGTTTCTCAAGGATCTCATTTCGGATGACGAACGACGAATGCTTTCTTCGTCGTTACCTTCGACTTCGCCCTCAACCTTTATCTTGTTTTCTACTTAACCTCCATTTCCTTCACTTGCTTTTCCTTCACCTCCTTTTCCTTGAACTCGCGCCTCCTCCTACTTCTCCTTCCTTCGCCTCCTTCTATTTACCTTTTGGCCGCTGTCGCTCGGTGACTAATGACTCGAAATTAATTTCCCTCATTTCGCTTTGTTTATTTATTCTCGTCCAAAATTTAATTAATTTGCATAGGCAAAACTTCTGCGAGAGCGAGAGAGCGAGAGCAAAGCTGAAGACTTTTCACAGGCTGACAAAGTGGAGTCGCTTCACGTTCTCTCTTCCATCTACTTCTAAGTTTTTCCTTCACACAAATTCACCAATTATTTTATTCATCTACTCATTCCATATTTCTTTAATTCATCATCACATTTTCTTTAACTCATCATCACCTCATGATTTCTTTGGTTTTTCTTTCACTCATCATCACCTCATTCTTTCACACCTTCTTCTCCAAGAGGCGTTCGTTCTTATCAAGGAGTCCCAAAAGGCTCCTCGGAGACTCACCAAAATCACTTCCCAACCACCTTCCTAACCTCCAAAGTCTTCACCTTCAGACAAATTACTCCAGATTTCCGATTCCTCTTGTTTCCTTTCCGATCCCTCCTCCAATTGGAACATGTGCGTGTGAATCTCCTCCAAATCAGATTTTTCCGACTCCGCCCCCTTCATCACCACCTAAGTTTTCCGGTTGCACGCAATTTTCTCCACAAATTTAATTAAAATCCCACGAATGTCGCTCCGCCTTGTGTGGATTTCTTTCCAACACTTCTCGCTCTCCAACACCTCCCGCTCCCCAAAATCCCCCCTCATTCCCTGTCTAACAACCTTTTTGAACCCCACAGAAACCAATGACAGGTGTTGGTGGGGCGAGCACGGTTGCTGTTGAAACTTTTCTGAGGGTCACCGACTGAGAGGAACCGGAATCCGAAGATGGATTCGGGACCTGAGAACAGCGGTTGCTGTCGAAGGATTTCGATGGGGTGTTGGAAAGAAGGACGGGGAAGGACGTTGAAGATGGGAGAAGGATGTTGAAGTTTGTAAAGAAAGTTAAATTCAGAGAAGGAAGTTAAATTCGAGAAAATATTCGAAGAAAGAGGAAGAAACTCGAAGATGCGGGAAATCGTAAATTGATTCGGAAATAGAGGAATGAAGAGACTGTGGAAGAATTAGGAGAATATTGGAAAAGAGTCGCAGAGGAAACAAAAATTAAGAAGGAGATGAGAGCGAGGTAGAGACTGAGACGACTTAAGTGGAGACTTAAATGAAGACTGAGGTGGATAATTATGTGGAGAATAAGGTGCAGACCTAAGTGGAGAATAAGGTGGAGACCTAAGTGGAGACATAAGAGGAGAATTAAATGAAGACTGAGGTTGAGTCCAAATTGAAATCGAAGTTGGAGTCTAAGTCGCATGCACTTAGCGTTTAGAATTCTTCTCCCTAATGAGATTAGTCGAGTGAATGTTGAAAATTCTCTCGACTAATTGAATTTCTCATTTGTTCTTTCTTTTAATTTCGCACTTATTTCACCCTCCCCCAAAATTTTTGTTTATTTTGGAAGCAGAAACGAAAGATCTGCCACGTCATGCGAGTGCTTTGCCATGTGGTGAAAGTTTCACGCAGCATGGGAGAATGAAAAAAGGAATAAAAGAACTTTAAAAAACACAAAAAAAAGTACTTTGACAGACTTTGGGTTTTATGGACTCCCGAACAACATGAAGTCCTTCTTTCACTGTCTTCTTTTCTCCTCATTCTGCTTACAGAGGTCCCTCAAAGTTTGGGTTCACATTTGCAACCTGTGAAGCTTCCCAGATGAAATCGTTTCGGGTCTTCCGGAGAGGAAGAAGAGTGGTAGAAAGAGACACAAAGAGAGAGAGAGAAAGCGTTTACAAATTACGACGCATTATGTGCAACCGCTGGAAAACAAATCGTTGAAAAATCCTCATGGTTTGGGAATTTGGGACCAGTGATGATGGTTTGGTATGGTGGTAAGGGAGTCAAAAATTAAAATGCTACATAAGTACAACAATAACCACAATTGAAATACGAAAAAAATAAAAGGAAACAGTAGAAGAAGAAGAACCAATGGCAGAAACAGGCGCAGCTGTTGCTGACGAGGTTCTGACAGCTTCGACGGAGAAATTAGCACCAAGAGAATTGTTGACGAGGGGTCGGAGCGATTTTGGAAGACCGAAATTGTTCGAACACTGAAAGAAATTGGCCCAAAAGGGATTCAATTTGAAGTAAATAAAAAGGAACCACTGATGAAAAGTGAGCGCAATCCGGAATTGAGGACGAAGAGGTAGAAGAAGTTGATTAAAGAAGAATTCAAGAAGCGAGAAGTAAATGAAAGCAATTAGAAAAGGTCGAAAATTCAATTAATTGAAGAACTGAGAGACAAAGAACATGTAGTTGAAATAAAAAAAAGCTTTCCAAAGAAATTAGACAATCGAAAAATGCCTCTGCGTCAATTCAAAGCTTTCAAAGAAAATAATCCAGATAGAATCAATGAAATTGAAGAGAATCTCTTTTCTTCTCAGAATATAATTTTCTCAATTCTCTTCTCAGAAAACCCATGAAGTTTCCTGCTAATCAAAAGTTCTTCGAACCGTTTGTGTCGAGTGTGCGTCATCCTTTAATCACATCAGCGCTGAGCAGCAGAGAAGGACCAAAGGCCAAAATCACTGAAGTGGAACGCAATACAAAATAATTAACCAGAGGCGGTCGGGGATGTCGGCGGTCACGGAGCAGCGGCTGGTCAAAGTGGCAGCAGGCGGCACGTGATGAGGAGCCGCCGCCGCACAATGCGGAGCCGGAAATTGAATTAAAGCAAGAAAGTGTAGAGAAAATGCTCAGCCGAACGGGAGGATAAATTACAAACAAAAGGCAAGCTGGAGGGAGCAGAGTGAAAGAGAGCGAGAAGAGAGAAAAGAAAAAATGAAAGAAAAGTATGATAGAGAGAAAAGTATGATGGAGAGAAAAGTATGAAAGAGTGAAAGGTATGAAGAAGGGAAAGGTATGAAGAAAGGAAAGGTATGATGGATAGAAATGTATGAAAGTGTGAAGGGAGAAAAGTATGAATAAGAGAAAAGTATGAAAGATAGAAAAATATGAATGAATGATAGAGAGAAATGTATAAAGGAAAGAAAAGTATGATGGAGAGAAAAGTATGAAAGGGAGAAAAGTTTTCCAAAAGCCACAGAAAGTCCGAAATGCAAAAGGGCGAATGATGAGGACGGAGAGAACCCTGATGAGAATCAAACAAAAGACAATTTGACTAGGAGGAAATATGAAATAAATCTCCGGGGACATTAAATATAATCAAATGTCGAGTTGATGAGTTTACGTGACAGCAACAACAATGACTCCGACAATAAGGCAATCACGGTAACAGCAAAAGAAAATAAAGGACTTTTCCTCATGAGTGAGGAGAAATCGAAAGGATGAAAGTGAGATTGAAAAAAGGTAGACGAAAGAAGTGTGAAATCAGCAAAAGGGCAGAAGGATGGGAAATGATAGAGAAGAGAAAAGATAGAGAAAAGAGACGATGGAAGTTAAAACAAAAAAATTAGAAAACAATCATTGAAAGGTGAGGTGAAGAAAAGCTGCGAAATGATCGATGAAAGGTAAGCGATAAAAATCCATTGCCTACTTTCAGGCATTTCGAAAAAATCTCCCATCTGTCGACGATGAATTTCTCACTCTTTTCTTCTTGGTGCGCGATCTCCTTCGTGTAACCAAATGACTTTTCAAATATTTACGATTCCTTCTTGCTTCATTGCCTCACACTTTTCTTTCCACCAATCTCAATCTCTCTCTCTCTTTCTTGCATTTCCTTTGTCCGCTGACCACAAGATGTTTACATAACAAATCCATTGGCAACGCAGAGTCGACGTTGCCAACGAATGCGAATGAAAATCAGAAGTTGCCCAAAATCAATTTTATTTTCCACGAACACTTTTATTACCATCGTCTGTTTGTCTCTCTGTCTGTCCAGCTGTCTGTCCGTCTGACGATTTTCCATCCATTCACTCGTCAAGTTTTCGTTTCCAAAGTGGCCACTTTTTCCGTTTGGCATGAGCTGTTGTTGTTGTTGTTGGTGAACGTAGCACGACACGTAGTAATGAAAATTCAACAACAAAAATATATATAACGGATGAATCGAACCCACACGGACACCCTCGACAAACGGACAGATAAATTGGAAGTCGGACAAACGAATCCAATTGATTTCAAAGACATCTCATGCGATGATCGGCGATCAATGTGAAAATGAGATGGAAGATCGTCTGCACATTGAATAGAAGAGGAAAGAACGT
The DNA here is from genome assembly GCA_017309665.1 of Coelopa frigida. Classification (NCBI taxonomy): domain Eukaryota; kingdom Metazoa; phylum Arthropoda; class Insecta; order Diptera; family Coelopidae; genus Coelopa; species Coelopa frigida. Next base: position 30,510,231 of record CM029563.1, on the reverse strand, counting down.
GTCAAGAGGATATATATCGGGGAAACATATGGGATCTCGTGGCTAGTCATGTCGTCATCGTTCTCATTCAACGATGATCATTAAATTTTATTGTCTCGCCAATTATTGCGGTAATGAGTGTCTGATTTGTGACCATGCGGATGGATGGACAGATGGACGGACGGACGGATGGACGAGACAGTTAGATGGACAGACGGACGGATAGATATATGAACAGATGGACGTTTGAGCGTATCGCCATCGTTCGGTACAGACAGAATCTGGCAACAACAAGGTCGTAAAATCGCAGACACTGAGGAACAAAAATACTGTATAGATCTATCTCTAATTAATAAGATTATTACAAGCGGTGTGGATATTTTTGAATTTTCTCATGACAATGTTCTCCTCCTTATTGTAATTTATTATTAATTTATTCACAACTTATTCATCTTCATTAAAATCATAGACAATCGTCTAAATAGAGGAGAAAGAGAGAATAATTTTTCCAAATTTTCCTAACAGTAATAAACATTGAAATAATCGATAGTCATATGTTTTATTTCACGTCCTATACTTCAATCTCAATCTCTCTCAATCTCACTTTGTATCCCTTTATCTCACCCTGTCTTCCTCTCTATCCCATCCTGTCTCTTTCTACCACTCTCTCACTGTTTTTAAGTCTCTTTTCAAAACAACGTAACGCAAGCCAACGTAACGTGAGGCCAGTGCGAACAATGCGACAATTTGCGGACGTGTTTAATGGTCAAAAGTTTTCCAATATAACTTTGAACACACAACACAAGGGACCGAGGAACACGATGTACCCTTACCAACTTTTTCGGATACTTAAGAAAAGAGGACGAAGACGCAGGACTAAACGACGCATGTGAGACGAGAAAAGGGCGAGTGAGGATGGGAGTGAGTGGAGAAGGTGAAGAGAATGAGAGAAAGTAAGTGAGAAACGATCCGTAGAAGAATACCAATAACTAAACAACAAACTAGCGATACAACGGTTCACAAAGAAGTCAGTGAGGGTCGTGCATAAATGTGCAAGTTAAGACCGCTTTGGAGAAAACTTGTGGTATACACAAAAGAGAAAGGGGATGATGGGGTAGAGGAGAGAAAAGCGAAAATGGGATAGTGGGATGTAGTGAAGAACAGGGATACCACAGCAGAGCTAGTGGCAATAAAATACCTTTGAGAATGCACTGCAGACACCAGCGACAACTGTCAGGACACAAAACAACGAGGTGGGAAGAGACTGAAGGGTAGAAGGTTAAAAGGAGGGTTAAGAGAAGAGTGTTGTAGGAGGTTATAGAGAGGAAAGAGGATGGTAAGAGAGAAGTTGAAGGCAGGTCACATAAACCCACACAAGAAAGCTCCCTAGGAAGCTTTTACGGCATTTTTATGAAATTGCAAATGGTAGAAAATCAAATAAAATACTGGGAAAATGTGATTAACTTTGTTGTTGCTTTAATGAACAGGTCCCAAGAGTGAGGGACGTTGGGTTGAGGAGGTATTTCAAGGAAGGGTTGGACAAGACAAGCTGGCATTGTGATGCATCAGCAACAACAACAAGAACAATAATAACAACAAGAACAAACAACACCGAAGTCAACGTTGTTGTTTATTCTCTTTGCAGCTGGGATTGCATCGGCTTCCTTTGGGTGAGAATAGAAGACCAAGAGTATGATGCTGTATCATGTGTGTGAGTGTGTGTGGAGCCCATTTAACAAGGCAGCTTCCGGTTGCAGAAGGCACGAAGGAGGCGGTAAAAGCTGTGAGGAACGACATGAGAAGGTTTCTAAACGATAACGAAGGAAGGCGATGGAGCCAAAGGAAGAGGGAACCAAAGGAAGAGCGAACCAAAAGAGGAGGGAACCGAAGTAGAAGAAGCCGCAAGGATGCGTGACGACAAGGATGCGAGGATCTTATAACTAAAGATGTTGTTTTTGTTTTTGTTGTTGGCCTTGTTGGTAGAAACATTGTTGTTGCTTGAATGTCTGTGACCTTTAAAGGATCTTCCACAAAGACGAAGGCGACGATGGAGAGGAGAAGTAAAAGGAAGAGAGAAGTTGCCTGCCTCCAACTTTGGCAATAAATTTCCCGCAATTTAAGCCTTTTTACCAGACATTTATAGATAACAACAACAACGAGAGAAACATGAACGATAGTCACAACAACATGAGAAAATCCCTCAACAACAAAATTACAATAAATTCATGGTTTGGATGCTCGTTATGGTTCGCACTCGGTCCCAAACGCCTTGTGTCTGCTCCATCCGCCGACCAAATGCAGGCTGTTGAAATTTAAATTCTATGGAATTTTCTCTCCAAACCCAAGCCCATACCCAGTGCCACGCCCCTAACTACACCCTGGTAACGCCCCCCTTCTGGAGTATGGGATTCGAGGCAAAGCAAAGAGACCATTAGAGACGGACTGACAGACAGAAAGACAGACGACCAAACAACCGTCTCTTAAGGATGAAGCGAGGCACAGAAATAACTTTGGATAAACAGATTTAGGGCAGACCGCCGAACGACCAAACGGAGGGCAGCCAGCCGCGGGTCGAGTGGTTAAAGTGAATCTAATAATTTGCTTCGCTCCACTTCTGGTTAAAGTCAACAATCGAGCAGAGGTCGAGCCGGCAGCTCCAATGATGCCTGCGATTGATTCATAATTTCCATGAATTACTTTGATTTTCCGCGCTACTCCAGCGATTGAGAGAAAATGCATTCTTTTTCTTGTTGAGAATTTTCGAGGGAGATCATAGTATTCAAGAATGATCACCGAGAGAGAAAAACAGAGATGGAATGTTGAACGAGGCAAAGAAAGTAGAAAACAAAGAAAGCCTAACGAACTTCAGTCGATCACGCGAGAGGCTGCACGGAATAATCTGGATTATATCTGTCTATCCTAGAGACACACGCGCCTTTCCTCTCCCCAACCCTCTTCATACCGCTTTCCACCTCATCCTCAATCAATCCATCTATCCATCCAATTGATCTGAAGCTTCTGCAGAAGTCGCCACCGACGAACGCCGAAGGGCCTTCGACTGAGACGAGCTTATCGAGTCAGCCTCATCGGGAAGTCGGATTGATGGAAGGCAAATAGCGGTGGAAAAGAGGAGTGTAGGGGAAGGAAAAGAGCAGTGAAGAGGGAGAAAAACGATGAAGGAGGTGATGGTTGAGCCACCGAATGGCAGCTGAAGCGTGATTTTTTTCACGACATCTCATCGGGTTACGAGAGGAGCGAAAAGAGCTTGACCTGCGATCAGAAGAGTGTCAATCAAAGTGACGGAGCTATGAGATGATTGAGGAGGGTAGATAGAGAAATAGACAAGGAGATTGAGGAGTAGAGCGAGGAGGTGAAGGGGGAGGAATAAAATGACTGCAATGAAGATTGGTTTGTTTGGGAGGAGGAAGTGATGGAGATAGGTAAATTATGATATAGAACAACTTGGATTGTTCTTGGGTCTATTCTGTCATTTTGAGAAATTTTGATTTTTAATCTCTATATTCCTATATATTTCTCTATCATATCTTTATCTCTACTCTTTTTCATCTTTTTCTGATTTTTATTCATTTTTTTCTCTCTCGTTTTACGATGGAAAGATCTACTATATAGCAAGGATGTTGCACATCGTCCGTAGCAGCTAATAAAACATGGTTATATATAGCAAGAACAACTATGTATGCGAGAGTTTTGTGAAGAGAAATATAACTACAACAAGAATATAACAACACCAACAAAAAAAGAGAATAACAACAATAATGCGAAGAAACGGAACAACAAGGCCAACAAAAATAACAATAATACCATAAAAAAACCAAATACAACAAATGAAAGCAGACTTAATATCGATGCACTTCGTCTAACGAATTTATGGGCTTTTCGTGTTGAGAACCGCCACCGGCGTGAGCAACAGCTTCCACGCTGTAAGGGTAAGAAAGAGGATGAAGAGTAGGATGAGACTATGAAAAACACTTTTAACGATGTCTGTATGGAAAATTGTATGTGAAAGGGGAAACGAGAAAGGAGAAAATGTATTAAATGCACAAAATTTCAAACCAAATGAAAACCAACGAAAATGTGGACGAGCAGATAATGAAAGGGAAATGGAGAAGAGAAGTAGACGAAGTAATGAAGAGACGCCGGAGGAACGCAGGAGAAAAGAAAACTATTAAGCGAAGATCAAAGTATGCGAAAAGAATGCAAAGAACAATAAGGAAATTAATGAAAAGTGAAGAACAGAAAGAAAAATTAGGCATCGCAGATCATTAAAAGTACTATAAATAGAAAAAAAGTGAGGCAGATCAAGAGATATACAGCCTATTCATATCCTTCGTCTTATCTCACATTCTCTGAGAGTTTTATTAACACTTGTCTACTGAGCCAAGGGTCAAAGACTAAGGATAAATAATGGGCGATGGACGATGTTGTCTAAAGAACCTCCGATGTGTCGAAAACTTCCATTCAAAGTCTCGAAGTCACTTGATGTTTCACAGTGTGCAAATTCTCTAGCTTTTCCTCACACTTAAGATGTAGAGTTTACTTGGCTCTTTGAATATTGAAGGAGTGAAATTATAATATTGAAAGGAGGCTCTTGAAACGTCCCCCCAACCATCCCGCTGAATACTTGGCTGCATCTCGGCAACATCTTGAGAAGTTTCCACGGTGTCGACGTTGGAGCTTTCAAGGAGTTGTCTTCCTCTGACAGCATCCTGCAGCGATTGTTGCCACCACCACCTCCAACCAACCAACAACCGTCGAAAGGCTTCGCGATTTTATGTTCGGTGTTCGTTCCTTCGTTCGCCCTGAACCTCAGTTCATGGTCCTCACTCCTCCTTCCATGGTCCTTGGCATTGCTTTTGCTTGCGCTTGTGCTGAAGGCGACGAGTGCGAAACTATTTGCGATGACTGCAATTTGGAGCCTCTCTTCAGACGGCGCCAGAGCGTGACTATTTATTTACCTCGCCCCTCGTCGCCCACTTCCTCGATTGGTCGAGTGCCAGTCGCCCCTGAGGCGACCAGTCGTCAGTCCAGAGAGAGGAAAAACTTTTATGACTGCATCTGCATTCGAGGTGAAGAAGGTGGGGTTTGGAAGATATCCTGAGGTTGGGACAGAAGTTATACTAAGGTTTAGATGGGGGTTCTAAAGGGGTGTTCTAAAGGGGGGGATAAAGTCGAGTTGATTTGGTGGTCTAAACTTCTGGGCGGTGTCGCATTTCGACGACGCCGAGGTCAGGAGTTTGACCTTCGTTCGAGAGGGACCGCAACCTTTGACTTTGAGGCGAAGCCAACGACTTTGAAATCGGATGAGGTAGATAAGGAACGAGAGAATGAAAGAGAGAGAAATGGAGATGGAGAGAAAGAGAGTAAAAGGAAGAGGATGAGGAAAAGTTATACATGAGCAAGAAATGGAAAACACAATATGTATTTATGCAAAGTATGACATTCGAAACGTGGAAAAATTGCATTTGCATTTTTCATGAGCACGAATAAACAGGCGACCAACGAGAGAAAGAGAACGAAGACAGAGAGGGAAAACAAAAAGAAGAGAAAGAGAAATCAAAACGAGAGAAAGGGAGAGAAAATCGTAAGAACGGGAAAGTTCTCGTGTAGACACCGAGGGGGGAAAATAGGGAAATTTATGAAAATTTCTGCGTGACATTTCAAGTCATGCATTGCATGCGAAGCGGAAAAGGGAAACGGAAGACAAAGCGAAAGCAGAACCGGATGTGCATGCGCCGAGAAGTGGAGTGAGGAGAGAGAGGGAGTGAAGAGAGAGGGAGTGAAGAGAGAAGAGAGAAAGGAAGGTATGAGGAAAGAGAGAACGAGGACTGCGTGTGGTTCGAAGGACCCTCGGACCATGCCTGACGACGGTCAAGGACAATGCAAAGGAAGGAGAGAAACGGAGATAAGTTGGAATAGGATAGAAATATTGAGAGAGAGAGAGAAAACAAAAGCACTCGATGGAAACTTTTTCCGGCTGACTGTGCGAACACCACGAACTCCGCAGCCACTTTTCCTCCCATCCTATCTCCCCTTTCTCTCAACTCCTTCAACTACTCGCATGTCCTCGAGCAAAGGACGAAAACAACCAAAAGCAAAAATATAGAAACAAAAACATTCCGACGAAAATTAATTCGATGCAAAATGCATTCTGAGCGAAGGAGCAGAACGATGCAGAAAACAAATCTAAACAAGTAAAAAAACCACCGAAACAATACAAAAAGAAGAACAAAACAAAAGCAATACAATAAAAAATGAGCAAAATAAGTAAAATAATAAAAAAAAATTTAAAAAAGCAAAAAAGCAAAACAATAACAAAAAGTTGAGCAAACCAACAGAAATAATAATAAAATTGGGACAACAACAAGAATGTTGTGGGTGAAAAATTAGACGCAATTTTTTTCCGTTTTTGAAATGCGTTCTGCGGCATTTTATAAAATTACTGCTAAGAGAAGAGGAGAGAAGTAGCAGAAAGATGAAAAAATTTAAGTGGAGTATGGGATGATGAGTGGGATCGAAGAAGGAGCTTAAGGACGAGGAGTGAAAGGACGTAGATCCAGAGACAAGTGCGAGAACTGAGAAAGCTTGAAGTAGCTGGGCGTTAATTATGCATCGCGAGAAAAATAAATTAAATAGCGCATTTGTGAGAAAGAAAATGAAATGAGGGAGCGAGAAAAGTGAAACTGAGAAGTGAAAGAGTGGGAGAAGAGAAAGAGGGGAAGATGTTAGAGAGAGAGAGGGAGGAAAGAGGGAATGCGAGAAAAGACTAGGTGACTGAAGTAAATGAGGAATGCGAAAGAAATGAAATGAATTCTCGGAAGGACATTAAAATTCCAGCCAACGCTGTCGGGATGTCATGAATAAACATATTTCATCGCACTTCTCATTCTCTCGTCCGAATGGACCTCGGAGTCTTCGTCTCTTTCTAACCTATTCTCTAATGTTCACCTGCTATTTCTCTCACCCTTAGGAACATCAGGCCACGTCGACAGGAAGTAAAGGTATTGGATAGAGAGAGAGGGAAAAAGATATAGGGAGAGACAAAGAAAAAGACCAGAAGAGGAAAACAATGCAGAGCGAAATGAAGATGCCCCTAGAGCTCGACAGAAATAATGGCGAATGTCGAGGGAGTCAGAACTTCCGGTTGATGGGAAATTAAAGGAGAGAGAGAGAGAGAATAAAGGAAGAAGGAAGGATGAAGATAAATAAAAAATTACCAAGTTATTGAAACTCCACACTTTTTTTTGTTACAACCTTCCAAAAGAAAATATGGAGGTAAACAGAGAGAGAGAGAGGTAAACAGAGAGAGAGAGAGGTAAACAGAGAGAGAGAGGTAAACAGAGAGAGAGAGAGGTAAACAGAGGTAGAGAGAAAGAGGTGAACGGAGAGAAACGTAAAACTAGGGTGTGAGGAAAACATAGTGAATACAATTAAAGTGTTTGCTTTTTGCACGATTTAAACAAAAACTCAATCAAAGTCTGCACCGGAAGTTCGTGTTTTTTTTTTATCTCATCGCTTTGGGTCGGCCGGAAGCTACGAAAATCATTTACATAAATTCTCACAAATAATGCTAATTTTGTAACTTTTTGAAAACACCTTCTCCTTCCATCTACAGCCATCCCCAGAGCATCCTTTGTCGAAGTCGTCCGTTTTCTCTCGATTCGGTAACGGAGTTTTGGCTCCCTCATTGCTCGTGGTTCACCAACCACTCACTCATTCATTCATTCATTAGCGTTGTCTGAACCCTCCCTTTAGGTCCTTCTCATCCTCTCTTTTTCTCACTCTTACCATCTCCCTTTCTCTCTCACTTCGTTTTCCATACATAATTTCCTTGGAGAAGGTAATGATTGTGTGAAAAGTTTCAAACAACCCAACACAGGAATCCTTCGGCCATTTTGAATTCAGTTTCTCACCTTCTCCTCTTCTCATCTCCTCCTTCCTCTTTTGGTCCTGTTTTTTGTTGTTGAAGTTGTTGTTATTGTTTGTGTTCTTTTTGTATTTATTATGTATTTCAAAGCCTCCGGATATAGACGATAACAAGCAGGGAAATTCCTCCTCGAGTTTGAGTTCGAGTTTTATTGAAAATTATCATGAAAGGAGGAGATGGGGAGCAGAAATTTAAAGGGAGTGGAAATTTCACCTTGAAAGTGATTATTCTTGCCCTCTGGTTAAAGTGGAAGCAGTGAAGGTGGTGCAGAAGTCGAAGTGATGAAGGTGATGATGAAGTCGAATTCAAGAAGTTCTTGCCATAATCTTCGTAATGCATAGCCGGAAGTTCCCTCAGAGATAAGAGGATGAAGAAGTTGAACTTCTCTTAGCACGACTGAGCCGAGCAATAGAGAAGAATGTGAGAGAAAGAGCAGATGACTTTAAATGACTTTCGGATATTGAAATATTTTACTTCGTAATGTGGTTAATGTTAAATATGTATAGGATGTACATATATATTTACAAATACAAATAATATAAAATTAATTACTGAAATATAACGATAGAAGCATTTAATATATTGACTAAAATAAATTTCTATACAAAGTTGTTGCCATCCAGCTCTCAAGAAAATAAATCATGTGATCTAAATCATAAAAAGTAGGTCAACATTCGACCATGAAAACCCCAATGATCGATTCAAATAAGAATACAAAAATATATTGTAAAAAAACCTTTAAAATTTTAATGTTTCGTTAAAGTAATAATTTAAATTTATTCTTGGACAATAATCACAAGACTGATGAAAGATTGAATAAATTCACAATACAGATGATAAATTGAATAAATTCATAACACAAATGATAGATTGAAAAAATTCATAACACAAATGATAAATGGGAAAATTCCATAATACAAATGAATGAAAATGAATGAAAGGAACTAGAGAAAAAATTTGTAAATGTTTCGTGTAAATTAATTTGAATTTCCCCTCGAATATAAAGGTAAACATTTCCAATAGAACTTCCGAATTAAATCGAATACTTTCTTTATATCGAAAGCGCCAAACAATGGAACAACAAAAGATCTCACATCAATCATTATTGTAAATTTTTAGAATTGAACAAAATCTTTGGAATTTGAATTATTAAAGGAACACAATCTAAATAAAGAAAACATTTGTTATTCGGAACACGTTCTGGTTTTTAATTTCGACAACAGACGAATTTATTTCTAAATCTGCAATTCAAAGAATAACCGAGGGAGCGAGACAGAGAGAGAGGGAGAAGAAAGCTCGCGGTGACTAACATTAGTTCTGCGCGATTTCCCTGCCAGCGAAGGCGGGTGGAGGGGGCGAAGAAAGAGATGGGGACAAATGAAGAACAAAGAGAACAAAACCGCAATCGTCGCTCTGGTGGGAAGCGGAAAAGCGAAACATTGTGTGAAGAGGGAAGAACGACGAAATACGAAACAAGTGAAGCGAAATAAAAAAAACCAACCGCCGAGGACTAGAATGAGAGGAGTGGGAGACCTAGGAGCAGATGGGATGGGATGCAAGGACGTGACGAAGATAGGAGAGAGAGAAAGCGAAAGAAGAGGATGGAATTTCTGTTCGATTTAATCTAGCGTAAAATTTGGCAACAACGTTGCGGCATATTAATTGGATTTTTATTTAGAATGTGGTGAGGGAGTAAAATAACAACAAAAGACCAAAAAACAAAAAAATGTGCAAGAAGATAATAGCAACAAAGTATGCAACATGACAACAACAAAGTATTCAAACATGACAACACCAATAATAAATAAGTAGAAATAGGACAATAGGAAGCAACCGAACCATGGACAAATTAAGAATAGAGCACGAGAAATTGGATGATGAAAGAGACGTTGGTGAAAGATAGAATGATGAAAAACACAACGATAAAAAATTCAACAATAAAAGGTACATCAATAAATGATGGAATATACATCGATGAAAGAGACATCGACAAAAAAGACGAAGAATTAAAAAAAAAATAAGACGATGATGCCACATAATGAGGATAAAAGGTAGAACAAGAGAACAAGCGGAGGAAAACAAGAGAAGGAGCACAAGATGAGGAGCAGAAGAGAAAGTGGAAAGGATAAGGGGGACAAGATGAGTAGAACAAAAGAAGGAGGACAGGAGGAAGACAAGCTAACCTCGGATGGAATCCTGGCCTTATTGAATTTCGGTCGGTCTTGAAAGGAGGCGGTGTAAGGAATGTAAGATGATGAAAAGTAGAGAAATTTGTTGGTTTTTGTTTTTGTTTTAGTTTATTCTTTTGTGGTTCTTTTTTTCCATTTTTTAGTGGTTCTTTTTTTTTGGTCCCTCGGGGTGGTTCATTTCAATAATTGTTGCTGCTGCTCCTGCTGCTGGACGACCAGCGATGGTCGGATTTCAATTTTCCGTTGCTTTTATAATGGAGGCTTATGTTGTTTTTGTATGTTGTTGGATGGAGGTTTATATTGTTGTTGTTGCATGGAGGCATATACTGTTGTTGCTTCTAGTATTGTTGTTGTTGTAAAAGAGGGACCCTGTTTACAGAGCATTAAAATGCGGCTCAGGTATGAAAATAACCATAAGAACAACAACAATAATAACAACACAACGTTGACCGCAGGCAACACTTGCGGAGGTCGCGACGTGAGGAACCGAATGAAAAATATTTGAGACGAAAGGGACAACGAAAAGACCAATAATAAAAAAAAACCAATAATAACAACAATAAAAATAACAACAACAGAGGAAGTTTGCTCGTGAAAACATTCAAAACATTTTAAAAATTTAAAGAATCTCAAATAAAAAAAACTACAGAAAGAGAAAAATACAAGAAAAAATTACACGACCTAATGGAACTTTCAACTTTAAAGTTAGGATATGAAAAAAACTATGGATGGAAAAATGCACTTTGATGCGTGTATTACAAACAACAACAACAACAACAATTGACATGCGGGCGGAGGTGTTGCCAGCGTGAAATTTCATTGTTAATGTTGTTGTCATAAAGAAAGCTTATATTCAAAGTTCGTTGAATTCGTTCCGCTGTCGGCCAATGATTGATGATGATGACGAGAATAACAGCGACAACAACAACAATGAGAACAAGAACAACAACAAGGAGAATAAGAACAACACCAACAACAAGGAGAACAACAACTGTATGAGGAACAACAACGAAGCGATTTCGTTGACGCAGATCGTGAAGCCCATGGTAAGGCAACCGGTACCGATTGTTCTCCTGATGATGGTGACTAATCTTGAGAACCCGTCGTGTTTCGGAAGAGATCCGGAATCTGGGTCACTGAAGCCCACTTCGATTTTATCAGAATACGGAGTGAATCAACGAATTCAAGCTCAATGAGTCGAGTGTAAAGAGGAGGACGAAGAGGAAGAGGGGGATATTCAAAAAGACCTCGAGAAGGTCGAAGAAGTTGAAAGCGGAGTAGAAAGAAATTGATGTGAGTGTGAAGATCGATTGAAGAGATTATCGATAGGAAAAGATCATTGATCATTGAAAATGGTATTATCATCGTTATGATACAAAAGAAAACGGAATCGAACAAACTCAGGGATTATAGAGGAAAACTTTGAGAATACATGAAATACTATTTAACAAACTTTAGAACATTATCTTTGGATATGTTAAAAATAAATCACTATACAATACACGCGTTCATAAATTCTTATAAATGACTGCGATGTAAATTCGTAAATGATGGTGCATAAAAAATTCGCCGCCAACACGTGGTCAACGCAGCAACAATTGTGGGCGTCAAACAAACTCAATAAAAAAAAGTCAACTTTATTCTCAACAATGGCAAAACCAAACAGTGGTAAAGCATGAACAAACCGAAACAAACTGAAAGAGAAAGAGAGAAATAGAGAATGCGGAAAAAATCGACAGAGGCTGGAGAGGAGAATGACAAAGTGATGGCAAGTTGAGGACAGAACGAGATGGCAGATTGAGGACAGAGCGAGATGGCAGATTGAGGACAGAGTGGGATGAAACATTGAGGGAAGAGTGGGTTGAAAAATTGAGGTTAGAGCAAGAGACAGCTATGCAAACATTGGGCCGGTTAGAGAGAGACAAAAACGAAGTGCGGGAGCGCCGTTTGCAGTGACCGTGACACTGACGCGAACGCAAATACGATGACGGCGATGACAATGGCGATAGAAAGAAGACAAGGGGAAGGGAGACTACAGTGGAAGGGAGAAGGATGGGTTGTGAATGCATTTGGCCGCTTGATGAAAGCCGCGTTTAGACACCAGCCGATGGTTGACGAGGTGAAGGTATAGTGAGGAAGAGAGAGAGAGAGAGAGAGAAAGAAGGAGAGGGAGAATACGCTAGTAGACGCGGCCAAAATGCAAACATAAGCACGCAACTAATAACGGTTTACACTGTTGTATTTGCTGTTTGTGTTATTCATGTTGTTGCTGTACGTTTCGTTGTTATCCATATTGTTGTTGTGTTCACTGTTATTGTCATTGTTGTTGTTATTGTTGTTGTTATTGTAAATTCTGTTGTTGCCCCAAATGCACCGCATGCAACCTGAGGCCCAAGTGTGTCAGCCTATGAAATGTTTTAGGCCGCATTTGAATATTCAGATGAAAGCACAAGAACAGCAACAAGACAATGAATGAAAAGACAACAACAATGACTAGAACTTTGAAAACAAAAACAATTAAAACAACAACATTGTAAACAATAACGAAGAGAGGCAACAAACTCCAAGACCAATAGAAGCAAATACAACTATGACACTAACATGAAATTGTAGAACTCTGAAAAAAGTGCCATAAAACGCAGACAAAACCTCTTCAGAATAAGCTCTAAAGAGAGACGAATGACAAACAGACGAACGGACAGGTGGACGGACGGAAAGAAAGACGCAAAGACAGATGGAAAGACAGACGGTTGGATGGACGGACAGACAGTTGTACGTTTGGTTATTTAGTTGACTGGAGCTGGTGGAGCCACCGAAATCCAGAGAAGCGCGTTGAAGGTGCCCCCCAAACATGGTAACGGTGAATGCTGTTGGCTACCGGAAATGAGGCACATAAAAAAGAAACTCAAATGCATTCTTGTTCAAGCCCATTGGCATGGAATTCTGAGGAGGAGACGTCTCTATTTTATTGATAGTTAAAGAACTTTAAAGACTGTCGAAATGGGGGAATGGGTGGGAGAAAGAGAAGGGAGATAGAGGGAGGGAGAAGTAAGAGGGGAAAGATGCAAGTTTTTGACCTTTTGACCAAGAACATCTGAGTCATCTCCTAAGAAAGCTTTCCTTTTACATTTTCCCTTGAATAATCGAATTAATTACAGAAGTTAAATGAATTAAAAGAAATTTAAACAGCAATAATATTGCAATGAAAACAAAATCAGCACTTAAAATGGGTCACAAAGTGGATGAAGCGCACAACAACAGCAAAGTGAACGACGTTTACAAGAACAACAAAGTGTAAAAGAACAACAAAGTAAACGACAAATACAAATACCAAAAATTGGATGAAATTAAAAACAACAAAGAAATAGGACGAAATTAAAAGCAACAACAAGTGAACAATGAAAATGAAAAACAACAATTACAACATTAAAGCCAATCACAAATGAAAAATCTCCGTGATAAAACACGATTCAATTAATCGCTTAAGTACAACAATAAAATAACAACAAAAACAACAGTATAAGAGCAAATAAAAGCCCAACACAATGGCGATAGAAAAGGCAGGTGAAGAGAGGGGGAGAAGTACAAAGAGGTAGGGAATGAGAAGGAAGGAGGAGGATGACAAAGGAAAACCAAATACTACCAAAGCAGCAGGGAGTTAAATACTCATGATGATGATACGATTATCAGTTGAAGCAACAATAAGAAAAAACGGCAAGAACAACAATCAACAACAAAAACAAAAACAAAAATAATAACAACAAAAACAAGAGCAACATAAAAAACCTAACAACAATACTACAAATTGTAACAACAATGACAACAATGGAAGTGCGCCGATCGCTTAAAAAGTCATTAAGTGGCGCCCGCCAATGGTCATAAAAGGCCAACAGAGAGTGAAAGAGAACGGGAGGAAAAGAGACAGACAGGGCTAGAGGGATGCCGAGCAGGCCAAGGTAAGGAATCATGATAAAGAGTGAAAAGAAAGGAGGAAGAAACGCCATGGTCAGAGAGGTGCTGTGGGAAAAGAAAAAGAATTAAGATCATGTGGATAAGAGGAGTGAAGGAGAGCGAAGAGAGAGAAGGATAGACAGAGGCAGATAATGAAAAAGACGGATAGAAGGAGAAAGATAGGTAGAACGAAAATGCCGCCTCAGCATCAAAGCGTAGTTAATAATAATTGGAGCACTTGAGCTCTCTTCTTCCAAACGAGAGCCAATAACAAAATGTTCTTCGATGGCCATTAACAACAATTGCCAACAACTTAATAATAATTTAATAACAACAAAAGCAACAAACTCAACAACAATAGAAGCAACAATAATATTAAATACAACAACAAATAACAGCTTAACAACAAAAGCCATCCAATGACCGATGAAGAGGAAACAAAAGAGAGAGAGAGATAGATGGATGAATGGATGGACGGAAACCCATCATTAAGAGCTCTCAAATAATCATTAGCGCCTGAGTGTTAACCACGTTAATGTTGCTTCTTCTCATTGTTGTTGTATACAACCATCGTTGTTGCTTTCTGTCGTTCCGGGTAATAAAGCGAAACCATTGAAGATTCGACAATTGATTTTCATCAGCTTCGACGTCGTTGTTGGACGGACACTTGTTGTTGACGAGAGTCCTTAACGATGTGGTTGACAACACCACAGGACACCTTTTGGGGAAATTCGATTAGGCGAAAATCAGATCAAGAGTTGAAACAATAAGGGAAATCGATTAAATCTAACCATCTGTGGATGGGAGGTCAACAACAAGAAGCTTGATGGAAATTTCATTGCAAGGAGTTTGCTAATTACAGCCTATCAGCATTTAATGGGATTTTATTGGGTTCAAAGGGTCAACTTCAGTGAAGAAAATCGAAAGATTAAAATATAAATTTATACAGAAAATCAAATTATATATAAATAGAAAATTAAAGTAAATATAAATAGACAATTTTATTAAATTTAAGTAGAAAATTTAATTTTAATAAATTTATGTGAGAAAATAAATTAAATTTGAATAAAAAAAATGAAAATCTGTATAATAAAAAATTAAATTTGTGCTTAAATTAAATAAAATTTATTGGGTTCCCAGCCTTGCATTAAAGTTCATGCCGACCCACGAAATGAAGTTGTAAATATTTAGGGAGATTATTTTCCCAGAAAAGACTTACACTTCCTGGAACTCACTTAAGACAAAAGGAAATCCTCGCAAAATGGAAAATGTTGATCTTACCTGAAACGAAAGAGAGATAAACGAAAAAGGTTAGATTTGTTTAGCATGAAAATTCTTTTAAATCCCCCCACAATATCCCACAACTTTTGAGCTCGATTCGCCCTCAAAGGTTCAGTGCGGCTCCGGCCCATTTTCCGCTCAATTAAAAGGAGAGAACAAAAAAAAATAAAAAAACCCATTTCATGATTTTCTCACACATGAATAACTTTCCCATGTGAGCTTTTGGGATTTTCTTCGCCTTGTTTTTCTTTTCCTCTCCTTGACCATAAAAAGATCGAAATATTTTCACTCATGGAGCGATTAAAGTGAGGTTTCGTTGTTGTGGTCGATAGAGAGGAAGAAGACGAAGGGGTTCGACGGATGCCAAACAATCAGAGCCAAGAGTCGCCGCCGCCGTTGCTGCTGCTGTTGGCCATTTGAGGAAGTTGTCAACGGCCGCGACGTCGTCGTCTTTGTCTGGGTCTTGGTCTCGGTCGTGGTCGATCGACCGTCGCTGACCATAAAAAGGAGCAAATATTTTCACCGTTTGACCAAAAAAGGACATCCCGAGTTTGTGGTCATCGAAAGGAATAGAGACAGGGGATGGAGTGAGAGAGAGGGTGATAGAGACACACAGAGACACTGTTTTGCTATTGTTGTCATTGTTGTATTTGTTTCTGTTGTTGTGGTCCAAGTGTTGTGTTCGAAGTATTTGTCATTGTTGTTGTTCTATGGAATTATTTCGAAATTCTTGGGAACAAGAAAATCACATCAAACAGTTTTCGGTTTCTCATAAACAATAACAAGAGACCAGGAAAATTGAGACAAAGGGAGATAGAGAGAGAATGACAAATATAGAGATATAAAACGAGTTAGTGAGACAGAAAAATCTAAAGAAGAGGATAACGTAAGCGATGAAAAGGCAAAAGTTAAATTTCATGAAGGAAAATCACATACATGAATCAATTGAGGAAGAAGCTTATGATGCGATGAATAAGAAGAGCGATTGATAAGATGATGAAAGGTAATCGGAGATAAAAATGGGATAAAGAGTTGACGAAAAAGGAATCAATGAGAAAGACTGAGGAATCGAAAAAGAAATCAATGAGAACGATTGAGGAATGGAAAAAGAAATCAATGAGAAAGATAACGGAAATAAAACCATAAATAAAATGGAGCAAATCCAAGATTACGAAGAAGGGAATGAGTTTTAGATAAAAGGTCATGAATGAGATGCGAAAAGTTTTGAATCCAATGAAAGAGGAACGTTCAGAGGAGAAACTTTCCTTCAGGAAATGTTTCCACATCGAAATCAGAGGAAAAAAAGATGCGAAAACGAGAAAATTTACAGGCGAAAACGAGAAAAAGAGAGGCGAAAACGAGAAAATTCCAAAAACTTCGATTGATCGTTGGATCGATGGATGATGGATGGATAGATGGATGGATCGATGGTGTGATCGAAGATCATCGATCGTTGGCAGCAGGAATTACAATACGACAATGACTATTGGCGATGCGTGGATCAAAGTGAACGAAGACCGAAGACCATCAACCGAACAGAGGTAGAGGATGAGAGACAGAGGAAAACATAGAGAGGAAGAGATATGTTATTCAGAGGGAGAGATATTGGAAGAGAGATATTGGAAGAGAGATATTGGAAGAGAGATAGAGTAAGAGAGATTGAGACAGAGAGAGAGAGAGAGAGAGAGATGACAAAAAGTAAACAGTTGAAGAAGACTCTATGCAAATATCTAGCCGAATCCGATAGGAATTTCAGAGATGTAAAGGAAATTGCGAGTTGAATTTTTCCTACAATTTCTTCTCGCTTTCATCTAAAGCTCAATGGCTTCATTGACATTGTTATTGTTTTATTGTTGAATTTTAATTTTGGTCGGTATTTTTAGTTACTAATATTTTTTTTTGTTATTGTGTTTTAGATGCTTCTTTTTGTTGTCATTGCTTTTGCAATTGTATTTGTTTTTAATGTTATTGTTGTGATTGTTTTGTTGTTGGTTTTATTGGAATTGTTTTTGTTTTTATTCGAATTATTTTTTTGTTGTAATTGTTTTTCTTTTCATTGTATTTATTTGATTTTATTTTATTTTTTCTAGTTTATCTGTTTGTCACTGTTGTTGGAGTTAATTTAAATTCCAAATCGGTTTCGCATTAAGTTTTAACTTCGAGCGACGTCCAACAAACAATACAACCAGAAGAAGCCTCCCTCGACTTCTCAACTCAACTCTGCCTCTGCCACCTCCTCCCCCTGCCACTCCCCCTATTCCACCATTTTCTGTGTCCATCGTTCATCGTCGGTTGGAGCCTGTGGCCTCGCACTGGAGCCTCGAAATGACAGCATGAGCAGCCATTTTGAAAATTGCTTTCAAATTGCCAGGAAAATGGCAAAATTGTGCCCTGCAGTAGTTCGAGATTCGAACATTGTTGTTGTTGTTCGAGATGTTGTTTGTATTGTTTATGTTATTGTTGTTATTGCTATTGTTGTCGCTATTGCTATTGGTTTTGTTGTTAATATTGTTGTTATTTTTGTTGTTACCTTATTGTTCTTGTTATTGTTGTCACTGATGTAGTGCAGTCGTATTTATTGTAGTGGTTGTATTTGTATTTGTTGTTGATGTTACTACTGTCATTCGTGGTAGATCCAAATGTTTGATGTTGTTGGTATTTTTGTTGTTGTTAGTAGTCATTGCTGTTGTAGTAGTAGTTGTTGTATAGTAGTTGATGTAGTAGTTATTGTTGATGTAGTAGTTGTTTTTGTTATTGTTGTTATAGTTGTTGTTGTATTATTTGTTTCTGCTGACGGCGTATTTTCTAGTTTTCCCTCCATATGTCACTGGATCGTGTGTGCGTTTGTGTGTTTGTGATACTGCGTCACTGCCATGAGCCATTGTCTCTGCATATGTTTCTGTCCATGTGTCTGTCCATGTCTCTGTCTCTCTCTCTTTCACTATCGATTTATCTTAATCTATCTCTACTATCCCCCTCTCTCTATCTCCCTCCCAATATCTCCCTCACTATCAGTATGTAATAAAATTTCCTGCTCATGTTTGGGGGAATTTTTCATGTAATTTTCCAATTTCGTTAGTCCTCAGCTAGATATCGGTTTCTATGTCTCACTCGTACACTTCTTTCATCGATCACTTTCTCTGCCCCCCTCTCTCTGCCATTTACGAATGTATATTGCTTATCTCTCTCTCTCTCTGCTCCTTTCACTAACTGCACCCGGTTTAAATTACGTTGAAGGAAATATAGATGGGAAAAGCTGAAATATGAACAAGTACAAGAAGCAGAAGAAGAGCAGAGAAGTACGAATAAATTTGAAAAGAACAATATAAAAAAGAAAAAAAAAACATATCCGAAAATTTTTGTATTTTAAAAACTAGGAAATACTCGCTGCTTCGCATCGGATACAATCTAATCTTAATCTAAACCAATGGTATAATTTTTCACGACATAACGCGTATTTACTTAGATATGAACAATTTAAGATACCATGAAAAATTGACTGAATTTTGAAATTGAACAATTTAAGATTTCCATGAAAAATTGCCTGAATTTTAGAAATTTTCGAAAATTTAGAGGTCGTCACGAATTAACGTCCTTTTTGCGAAATAACGCGTATTTATGGAGATATGAACGATTTAAGATTTTACTCTTTTTGTCGTGAAAAATCCCAGAACTACTTTAACTCAACGCCCATGGAACAAATGAAGACCTCACCACTCGAAGCCCTTCTGCCTTGGCTTGGAAATCAGAGCAGAAACAAAGACAATTGGGATTATTTTTACGTCACCTCAGAGAGTGGTTCAAGGAGATAGAAGAGAATTCATAGACCATACAGTTGGAGTAAAAGAGAAAGCGACAGCATTCGATAAGAGGTCGGTGAATGAGGCCAGAAGAGAAGGGGAAACGAAACGAGAAGAATGAAAGAAACGTGAAGAGTGGGTGTCAAGGGTCAACTACAATGGGTAGCATTCTTAGGACGTGCTGCCCCCAGAGCTCAAACAAAGACATTTCAATAAAACACTGGCACATAACACAGTTCTCCATCTTACTCCCACACTAATGCTGCGCACTTCCTGTCCCTTTCTATCTCTCTCTCTCTCTTGCTCAGACGGCCATATTCCTATTTCAGAACCTCGCTTCCGTCCTTCCGGTGAACGACACGGACGTCACTTGCGTCCAAAGGCTTCCGGTTGAAAGGGAAGGAAGGAGGGATGAGGAGGATGATGAAGAGAACGGGAAGGAAGGATGATGAAGAGGGCGGGAAGGAAGGATGATAAAGAAGACGGAAAGGAGGAGAATGAAAAGGATGGGAAGGAGTAGAATGAACTGGACGAGTAGATGGATGAAGAGGAAGCGATGGAGCTCACCATAATCACGACTGTGGGATGAGCGAGGGAGCGATATGGAGTGAGTGAATGGATCGGATGACGCAGCCTTTTGTTTCAAACTTGTGGTCAAGCATTCAATATGACGACCCGGAAGTATGAGTTTCAATATATATGTAATATGTGTGTGTATTTGTGTGCGTTTCAATGTTTGAGTGTTAGTGTAGGTCTCTCCGTTGGTGTGAGTGGATTTGTGTGCGTGCGTCCGCCATGACGTGGGCAACTATTTGAGCGGACGTCCTTCGAGTGCGACCGGAAGCGGAAACAAACTTTGCTTTCTCAAAGTTCCGCACTTTCACTCCCTACCTCTTTCACTTACTTCCTCACTACTTCCCATTTTCTCTCCATTTCTCGCTCTTTCTCCCATTCTCTCTCCCTTTCTCTCCTCTCTTCTCTCAGGCGGAGCAGAAGAAATCTAATAATAAATTGCTCCTCGATTTCCGTCGCGGTTTCCGTCGAACGAGGTTCAGGGTATCCATCGACTTGGGTTGGAAGAGAGCGGGAGGTGAAATGTCATGGACTAGGGTTACCTTTGGGGTTGCCACGAATTTCCGATGGCCGCAAAATGTTTCGCTTTTTACTTCACACTCATCCGACGTGCAAAAACCAATAACAATAAAGGTTTTTAGTATATCTTTTTTTATTTCTTTTTTTATGATTTATTTTTTTTCTTTTTTTATGATTTATTTTTTCCTATTTTTTATTTTTTATTATTTTTCTTTCTTTATCATTTTTTTTTTATTTACTATTTTTTCATTCGATTTCGATATTTTGTTGATGCTTTTCTGTTGATTGTTTCTCTCTGTTGGTTTAGGTCGATATTTTCCTCTTTTCACTTTGGGACACGTTTTCCGCCCAAGCCGCAACAGTCAACGACAGGCGCCGTCTTTGAAGAGGGTTGCCACCTTTTTCAATACATCCCATTTCAGCCCTCCACCTTAATCTGCTGGGCCATGACAAGAGGTAGCGTTTCTTTACCGGAAAGTTGTTGTCGTTATTGTTGTATTGTTTTCCTTCTCCTTCTTTTTTATTTGTTCACTACCCTTCTCTCTCTCTCTTTCGCTCTCGGTGTAATAAAGTTTTTCGCACAAAAATTTCCCGAAATTTGATTTCGGACGATTGAGTTGATCGCATTTTCCACACCCTGCTCTTCCTCCTCCTCGTTCGTCGCCTCCCCTCGTCACGTCTGACCCTCTCCATTGATTCAGACCCTTTGCCGGTCGATTTGATTGTTATTATTGTTGTTGTGGTTGTTGTTGTTGTAGGGTGAAAGCAGAAAGTTGAAGAAGAAAAGGGATTTCCTTCGCCCTCTTTCAGTCGATTCCATTTAATGGCTCGCAATTTCACAAAAAATCACTTCCCGAAAGTGAAAAACTTTCCTCGATGTCAATTTTCGATTCAAGTCTCAAAATCGTGGAGTAAAAGTTTTTCTCAGTTTTTTCTATTCACCATATTTTTCTTTAACACTGAGGTCAGAAATCGAAATTGAAGATTTCATAAAGTTTTTCGAATCGAACTTATTTTTAAAGATTTTCTCAATTATTCGTTTTTTGAGATTTTCATATTTCGATTTCATATCGAGTTCAGTAGTCGAAATAAGGAATAAAGTTTTCGAGTTGAAATAAATTTTTTTTGATTATGAATTTTGAATGTTCAATTAAAACCATCGAATGACACCATCGCTTTCCTTCTTTTCTTTTTTTTTTTTCTTTCTTTCTTTTTTCTTTTTCTTTGCTTTCACTCCCTCTCTTTGTATCTTTTTCCATTTCTTCGAATTTCTTTAGCAACGATTGGAGTTGTTGTTGTTGTTGGGTTGCGAAAAATCTCTGAAAGGATACCTGAAATTTTTTCTGTCGCTTGTCGTTCCGAGGAAAAAATGTTGGCATCCTCAAAGGAATGTAAATCTGTGGATGTTGGCGAATGAAGAAGATCAGCAGGATGAAGAAGGAAAGAGAGAAAAAAGTAGAATGAAAAAGGACGGCTAGAGCATGAACGAGAATCAGAATAGAGTTGAGAATCGGGATGAAGGATGAAACGGAGACGAGTATCGTGATGAAGGGTGAAAATATAATGAAGATGAGAATCTGAATGAAGCTGGAGAACGAGAAGAAAGAAGGGAATTCGAATGAAAAGAACAGTATGGATGAAAAATATGGATGATGGACGCGCAAGCAGGATGAAAGGAAGGAAGCCCATTGGAAGCTGTGGACTCGTCTTCATCCTGACGGCTTCATTAAAAATCCCGGCCTCCAGCAGCTGGCGATGAAGGATGCCAGTTGACACCAAAGAAGAAAAGTGAACAAACCAACTCCGAGAATGAGTGATAAAAGGAAAATGAAAAAAAGAGCATAATACAAGAGAAAAAGATAAGAAGAAAAATTGAAAAGTAGAGAAAAATAGGACAAGAGAAAATGCTGAGAGCAAAAATTTTAATAAATGAAGTGAGGAGACAACTCAGGACAATGAAGAAGAGTGACAGAGTTGCAGACGACAAGGACGATGGATGGACTCAGAAGGAATGAAAAAATAAAATGGATACTTGAAAAATCTAGTGAAATTGAGTGAGGAGATGAGAAGTCAACCGAAGTCTGTTGAATGAAAAATTGTATATTTGTATATATTGTATATTGTATATTTGTATATTTTAAGTTGATTGAAAAATTCTAAAATATCTATAAAATATAAAAATAAATACGAGTAAATTTAATAATCATAAAAATAAATAAACAAATATAAAAAATACAAAAATAAATAAAAAATCATATAATAGAAAATTTTTCATTTAATTGAAATATTAAAATCATTCGATATTCCTCCTATAATAATTCATTTTACGATTCACGTCCAATATCCTCTTACTCCTTCCTTTTCATCATTAAAGAAATCTCCTTTGAACCGACAGCCGACAGCGAATATTTCAGCGAAAACCACTTTACGAACTCCATTAAATGGAAATAATAATCTTGTCGTGAAAGCTTCTCGCGGTCCTTTTTGAGTGGAAGTGAACAAAAGAAGAATAAAAAAAATCCTTCTTGGTAGCAATTAAAATTCTCCAAATTCTCTCTTCCTTCTCTCCCATCATTATGAAAATGAAACGAAATAATATGCCGAAGGACAATTGGTTCGGTGGTGGAAGGCGTTCGCAGGAATATTATGACAAATCAAATTTAAGACGACGGCCTCTGAGACTTGAGCCGAAGAGACTGACTTTAAGTCGCTGAAAAGACGACGGGAAGATGGGGAAGAGGGGGGAGAGCCAAAAGCAGTCCTCGATGAAATTTATCCTTCTCGATGAAATTTTGCTCGCTTTTTGGAAGATGAAGAAGCAGAAAGGAGGACAAAGGAGAATGAAGGAGGCCGCAGGAGGACCAAAGTACGAAGGAAGAAAATGAACAAGGACAGAACCGGAAGTAGGTGGAGTGAAATCATGATAACTACTTCAAAAGTTTTGGAGAAAGACAATTGACAGCTACAACTGCAGCAACAATGATGACTACAATAATAATGATTACAACAGTAATGGCTAACACAACAAAAATGTATACAGCAACAACAGTGGTTACAACAACAAATGACTACAATACAACAACAACAACAACAACAAACTACAACAAGGACATTAGCAAAGACGCTTCATTATGAAATTGAAAACGAGACACAGATGAAGCTTAATTTTAATTTCCATAAAATCTAGAACGATCAGAGACGAGGGCGAATTGAACGGGAGAAGGAATCGAAGAGAAAGGGAGAATGAAAGGAAGAGAAAAGGAGAAGGAAGGAAAGACAGAACATGGAGTCCAACATAATGAAGGACTCGAGACGACGGACAATAAGTCGGTCGTCACAAGAAAGCCACGAGAGAAGCACGTGACGTGGGCAGAGGCAAAGTTGACAGCGAGCCAAGAACGAAATCCGGCCGGAAAGTCGCCAGGACTTTGAGAAGTTGAGAACAATTGAAAAAGGATCCTGTTCAGATTCCGAGAGTTATGAGAAGGACCAGACGTAGTCCAAATGGCGGAAGACGAACAAGGACAGGAGGACGATGTCGACGAAGACAAGGACGAGAACAGAAGACCGATGTCGACGTAGGCAAAGGCGCAGATGTCTGTTGGCAATCGCAATCGCTTAGCAGTCAATCAAAACAGAGATTTCAACTAAGGGAGTCTTATGAATTTGGAGAAAAGAAAGCTAGAGAAGAGGAGAAAATGGTTGGAAAAGAGAGAAGAAAATGTTAAGAAAAATAAAAAGTTAATGGTGAGGAAGAGGAGAGGAAAAATTATGCGGGAAGAGGATAAGAAAATGGTTTGGGAAGATGAGAAGAAAATTGTTTTGGGAAGATGTCCGAAGGACAACTCACAAAAATCCCAGGAAAATCTCCATTGTATGGATATTAAAAACAGATAAGAAAAGACAGAGAACAAGTAAAAGAAGAGAAACACGAAACAGGGATAAAGGCACGAGAAAAATGCTTTGTGTGAAATAAGTGAAGCGCAAGAAACATGTGTTGCTTGCGGGATCCATCAGCAGGGAGGCCACAACAAAGAGGGGGGAGAGAGAGAGAAAGAGGACGAAGGAGGCGGCGAGAAGGAAGACACGGATGACTGGCGACGAAGGCAGGCCTCATGACAATGGACAGGAATATTAAATAATTCCATCGCAGGACATTAGAATTTAATTGGGCGAAGAGCTTTCGGCGGAGCTCGGTACAAATTGTCATGACAACTGAGGCCCCCAAGGAGGCAGATGGACAGACGAAGAGACAGACAGCTGGACGATGAAAAGGAGCGGACCGCCGACAGGCCGGAGATGGTGACGACGACCAACAGCGGAAAGAAATTAGCCGAACAAAGGCACAAATATTCACGCCATAAAGTTTTACGGTCAGAAAGTTCGTCGCAATGTTTCGTCCTCTCCCTTCTTCCTTTTCTCGTCTCGTTTATATTTTTTCCTTCTCTTTACACATTTTTCTTATTATTATGGCTGATTTTTCGCGGGCCGTCCACACGGTTGGAAGTCCATGGCTTCCACGTTGGCGCTCTTTGGGGTCTTTGCGAGCGTTAAGTAAGAATCGCATGTAATAAAAAGTTAGTTAAATTAGTGTAACTTGGCGAGTTTCTCGCCTGTGATAATTTTTAATGATACCATAAAGTTTTCTGTAAATGAATTACATTTTTTAACGTTTTATTTGAGCAGAATTGTGCAAAAATTTTTGACCAAATTCTTAGTTGCATATTTTGATAAAAATCAAGATAAAAGACTGATATAACATATTTTCATCATATGATAAATAAATATATATTCAAATTTGAAAAAATACGATGTAAACTTCAAATACATTTTTAATATTAAAAAACAAAAATATATAAAAAATATGAAAAAATAAAAAAAAAGAAATAATTGTATATAAAAATTTAAAAAATGTATCCATAATAAATTTAAAAAAAAAATTAAATTTAAAAAAAATTCAATGAACTGAAAATATTCAATATAAAAAATTCAGAAAATATTCAAGACAAAAATATCTAAAAATGCAATTCATCCCATTTTCACCATAAAAAATGTTTTCTGAATTTTTCTCGCATGAGAGTTTGAGGAAAATGAATTACAAATAAGGCAGGACAAATGTGAAATTTTGACAATTAATCACATTGGGGATTTACTCTAATGACAACGATTGCGAAGCGCCTCCGTACAAAATACGCCCCATGATATAATCCATGGTGGATCGAAAAAGAGAGGGAAGATTATATGAAATGAATAAATCGCACGCGTTGCCAACGACACGCGAGGGAACCACAAAACCGTCTAGACGTCGGCGTTGAGGACAATTTTTCGTTATATTTAATTTTATTTGTATCCTTTTTTTTCTGTTTACTCAATGGTCCCTTGTCTTTAATTTTGCAAATCGATACAGCAGGAACCATTTATTAAAACCCGTGGAGAACAAATTACACCGATACAAGGATGAGGAGAAGACAAACGAGAGGGCGAGTTCGAATAAATCGCCAACAAATTGCTGCTGCGCTCACGACATGTGTTGCCGACATTTACGTGCGATGGAGGGGCGAAACTGCGATAACTCCAATCACTCCCCCTAGTTCTCTATCTTCCTCTCTCAACTCCCTGTCTATCTCCATCTCTTTCACTCCCCAATCACTTCACCTCTCTCTATCTCTCTCTAAATCTCTCATTCTCTCTCTCTCTCTTCTCTACTCTCTCGTCCTGTCGTCATTTCGCGTTGTTCGATCGATTGCTTTGCATTTGCTTTCATTCAATTTGCAAATTACGAAATATTTATCAAAGTTTTTCCATCGCCATTGTTGTTGGTGTTTGTGGTGTTGTTGTTTTTACTCTCCTCTATCAATGATTTTTTTTCAGTTTCTGTTTCAGATTGAGCCGGCGTTGCTTCCATTGTTATTGGACTCGAAACACCGGACGCCAAACGAAGCTGGAAAGTGTTTAATTAACGATCCGTGGTCGTGGCCAACAAACAATGATTTCAACAAAAACAAAACTACGATGATTTGAGAAGAACAGCAACTATCACAACAGCAACAACAATATAACCCACAATAACAACAATATAAATCACAAAAGGAACAACAATATCACCCACCACAACAAGAAAAATATCAACCACAACAATAAGGACAATATCACCCACAATAACAACAACAATATCACCCACAACAAAAACATCGTTGGCATCGTTGTTGGCATCGGAATTGACGCCTGGACACGTCGCTATTGCTGAAAAGAGTTGCCAAGAGGTGAGAGGAAAGGAGAGAAAAAGGTAGATGAATGCTGTATACGATGCGTCTCCATGATGATGATGATGATGATGATGGACAGCGAGAGGATTCATCAGCCATACCGTGAAATTGCCATGTGAATTCAGTTTCGTCGTCCTTTTGCTGTTGATTCTAATTTTCGATAGTTTTTTGATGGCACGTTTTCGACACCGACATCGACACCATGTGATGATGCAATGAGTGAACAACAACCAAAACCTCATGATCAACACCTACATAGCGCATAACAACAACATCTGTATATAGCATACAACAACACAACAACAACAAAAACGACAGCATCAACAACATCATGTAATGAAGGAAACCAAGAGGATTAGGAAACAAACAAACAACAAAATGAGATGCAACGACAAACGATGGACAGAGTTGTTAGCCAGTGGGGATATAATAACAACAACAGCAACAAAAATAACAACAACTCAAATGGTTGTCATCACTATAATGATGAGCAACAACAACTATCGTGTCATAACAACCAGAACAACGACAGGTATGAATGACAAACAATGCAAATGTGGTCCACATCGTTAGAGCTCCTGTCATCAGGATGGTGAAGGGAGAGGAGGAGAAAGAAGGAGAAGAAGGAGGATAAGGATGGTAGTAGAGCAGGAGGATTTGATGATGAGAATCGACAGCGAGAGTGGGAGATAGACATAGACAGAGAGAAAAATATGACAAAGAGGCAGAAGGTAGGATAGAAGAGGGAATTAGTTGGAAGAGAAATTTAATTCATCCAATTCAACTCCTTTCTAATCCTGTTTTGTTTTTAAAAAATTTACAAAAATTGCATTAAAAATTCGATAGACTATTTTTGTATCCTGATCCTTTTGATTTAAAAAAAATATAGAATTATTTGATACAAAATTCGTAGATTATTTTTTTTAAGTCCTCTTTAACCAAACCAAAAAACTCTCGCCCTGTCACACCTTAAAATTTCAACGAAACCTCTCCGAATTAACTCCTCGACGTCAAGAACTATTGAAAAAACGCAATTGAATTGGGAAAAGCTGGCAACACTGACACCTAAAGGGATTCCGACGTGACTGCGAGAGTTGAATGGAAGTTGAAAGGGATGGAAAAACAATGCGAAAAATCACAAAAACTTGATTAAAAACACTGAGGAACAACAGCTGCTGCCGTGACTCGCAAACAAAGCCAAAGCCACAACAAACAAAATCAATTACATGCAAATGCGAACGCACCAACACCGACCAAGGACCAACGTTCGACGACCGCACGTTAACGGTAAGTGTGGCATGTTTGCAGAAGTTCAATTCAATGGGTTTGTCTGGGTGTGTGTATGGGTATTTTTATGTGTATTTGTTTGTGTCTGTGATTGACCACGGCTACTGAAGTCAGCAGAAGTCGGTCTGTAACTAGCCATGTCTATAAGAGAATGTGTGTCTCTGTCTGTCTGTATGTCTGTCTCTCACTCTCTCTGTCTGTCTCTCTCTGTCTGTCTGTGTCTGTTTGACTGACAGAATGACTTTCATCGAACGAGGCCTGAGTCAATAATTAATCGACACTTGACCGAGCAAATAAAATAAATTTATCCTCTTCACGCGCTCCCTTCCACCCAACACCAGCAACCGATGGTCGATGATTCGTTTGCGATACTTAATTCAATCATGTTTACTATCGAAAAACATTTACTTTCCGCCACCAACTTCGTCCTTCTCCTCCTCTTACCAATCCTTCTCCTTGTTTCCTCTCCAGAGTCCTTCCCCTTGTTCTCTCTCCTCTGGTCTTTAGCAGAAGAGAAGGAGGCTCAGAAAAGAGGATTTCCAAACAAAAGGCGTTGTTGTCTATTTGGTTTCGGAACTTGGTTAACGATGAACAAACAACAAGAACTAAAATGAGAGGGTCTAATAACAACAACAAGTAGAGTAAACTGAACAACAACAAAAATGGAGCCACCTGAAGAACAACAAGAACTGAACAATCTGAACAACAAGAAAGAAGAACAACTAGAACAAGGAGAATCAAAATAACAAACAACCTGACAAACAAGAATAAGTATTAGAACAACAACTATTTATTAGAACCCGAACATGAGCTACAACAACAAAGTTTATTAATTTGCTGCCTGATTTTACCGAAAATCCTGGGATGGTGATTGAAGAAAGGATGGACAAAGAAGAAGAATAAGAAGAGGTGTCCTTTATCGTTAATGACTTCGTTTCGATGGCGACTCCCAGGGAGTATCCTTTGAAGAATTTCGTTGTGAAAGTCAAATTCATGGCCACTCGTGTAGAAATGAGCAACACCAGTCCTGAGGTGTGATTCTGGAACGAATGGTTTCCGTGGAGAAAACTGGAAGGGGTTTCACCTCAGAAGCAAACATTACGTTAAAGGATTAAAATCCTTAGGAACGAATATTTTAACAGATAGTAAAAACAAAAGAGACAGGAAGAGACTTCAATGAGATTTTGAAGAAAACAAATATATATAAATAATATTGATCTAAAAGCTTGTGGTGTCTTGAATTTGGATGACGTAAATAGAGGACTTTAGGATTTTGTCGAAGAAGGTTTTTTATGTGGTAAAGTATCGCACGATATTTCGTAATTAATCCATGATTCTTTAAAAGCTCTCAAATATTTCTTAGGTAAGTACCAGAAATTTAATTAAAAAATTAAAGTAATCATAAATAAAAATATGCTTTAAAAAATCAAAATAAAAATATATAATTCAAAATCTTCTGTATCCTCAGATTCTCAGATCTCACCACAAACAATAGAAATGGTATTTAGTGAGAAATTAAAAAAGTTTTCTATTTTACAAAATACCACATAAATATTTTTTAAGTTAGAAGAATAGAATAAACCAAATTTATCCCCCGACGATTCCGCATGAAATCAATAAAAATACCATCTCCATCGCCCTAAGGATAGGTAGAAGATCTAATGGAATTAATAGATGAGCTTCACGTGGAAATAAATTAGACTCACACGAATAGTCAAACAACAGCAAACAAAGTAATAGCAACAAACACAACAACAATCAAATCACAACACTGCCAACGACATGAAGTACAACAACAATAACATTTTAACAACAATAAGAACGACAACAAATAAAGATGGAGGCGGCAACGGCGACCACAAAAAACTACAATAATTTATCATCCTAATGGACTCTTGGATGGATTTGAAAGAAGTTGTTGTTGTTTTTTTTGTTGTCGTTTTTGTTGTCGTTTTTCTTCTGGTTTTTATTGTTGTTTTTATTTGCCCGTTTATTGTATTTGTTTTTTTATTTGTTGTTGTTGGCAAAATTCCAGCCATTTGTTTCCATTGCAACCGAAGATTATCATGAATATCAACGATAATCAAAATAATACAAAAACTAACACAAACACACACACAAACACACCCACAACCATAGTAGAATAGAATAGTATAACAGAGATAGATTCATTGTATAAAAAGAGACAGAGGGATGAACCCAATGGAGATGAATCGAGGGAATAGAGAAAAAGAGAAGAAAACCATTATAAATAGTTTCATCCAGAAGGCAAAGCGACGACCTTCAGAGCTCAACAAAGAAACTTGTGAGGGAAAGTGAGAGAGAGAGAGAAAGAAAGAGCGAGTCGAGAGAGAGAGATGAAGAAAGTTTACTCCATCAATCAGCTCATTATTAATCATCGTATCAAAAGAAGCTTTTGCCTAAGACCAGCATCCACTACCATTGTCTAGCAATTGACTTAATTATGTCAAAGTTATTCTCGTCTCGGGCTCACGTTATCCTCGTAGGTCTCTCCTTCTCCACCTCCTCTTGGTTTACTTCCTTCCACTCCCCCGCCTTCCTCCTCCCATAACCCTCGTCAAGCTCTAGGATTGACGTCGCTGAGCCATCAATTATCGACTCGTTGCGTGCGATGCGTATCCGTTACCAATCGATATGCGATTACGATATACGATAACGTAATCCACTTACATCGTGGCTTCGCGGCAACCGAGCGTCGAAGCGCATTAATGTCGATTTAATTACTTTAACGCAATATTTTCTTGTGAACAATGGTCTTGTTATTGTTGTCGTTGTTGTTCTTATTGCTCTTGTTGTTCTAATTACTGTTGTTGTCCATATTCCTGATGTTGTTCTAAATGCTTTTGTTGTTGTTCATATTCCTGATGTTGTTCTAAATGCTTTTGTTGTTGTTCATATTTCTGTTGTTGCTATTATTGCCATTTCATATACTAATATTCTTCTCATTGATATTAATAATCAGAATCCTTTACAGAAGCCATTGAACAACTGCATTATATCGAAAGAGGATTTTCCCCATTAAAAGAAAATTAAAAGTTCTCATGGGAAGACAAGGTAAAAGATAAAAATAAAAATAAATGAGAAGAAGGTAGGGAAGAAAAGTCAGAAAAATTTGTGAAAGAGAATCTTTTCATCGGATAATCTTTTCATTAAACTGATGCATCTATCGATTTCACAATATGAATTATCGACAAAAGGCTACAAAGATGAATGTGTATCAAGGGAAATTTGTTGAAGAGGATTCAGCCAAGAGGATTTAAAGCCAATTTCCAATTGGAAATTTCTAATGAAACTTCTCCTAGAGGACAACAAGATTATAACCATGTTTGTATAAGTTCTCAGTGGAAAGTTTCTTCATGGATTTCAAGAACTAGAAACTATTTCCAACTATTTAAAATCGCCTGCAATGTCATAATATTCTCGGAATGATGATGATCATGGCAATAACAGCAAAAGTACTACGAATAAAAAAAATAACAAAAAAGGACTAAAAAAAAAAATAATAAATAAAAATACTTAGAATGATAATAATAACAACAGAAGCAGTAAAATATAAAACAACAATAACAAAAATAATAAAAATGATACCAGAAACACACAGCAAGGAGAAAAAGAAACTTTGTTAGGATCAATATAAAAAGTACCAACTAGTTGGAAACCTCACACAAGTGCACTCACCACACAGACACAGGCACACTTACCATACAGACACAAGCCTTCTTCTTCACACAGACAAAAGTCTTTCTTCTTTACACAGACACAAGCACTCTTTCTTCACACATACAAA
This sequence comes from Coelopa frigida, assembly GCA_017309665.1. NCBI lineage: Eukaryota > Metazoa > Arthropoda > Insecta > Diptera > Coelopidae > Coelopa > Coelopa frigida. The sequence continues at coordinate 30,478,633 of CM029563.1, read as the reverse complement.
AACTACGTCTCATTTCCCTCTCTCCTTCAGACATACACTTGACGCTTATGTTTCGCAGTCAAGTTCAATGCAAATGGGTTTTTATTTCCTCTCTTTCTTTTTTTCCTATATATTTTTCTCACTCTCTATCTCTTTTCCTCTCTCTCTCTCTCTCTCTTTCACTGCTCCTAAATATATCACTCTTCAACAGAATTTTCCGCTCCCTCCTTATCTGCTCTCAATAGCTTCAGAGGAAAAGAAATCAGATTTCTGGAAGGAGGAAGGAAAGACCCAAAGTACTGTGTGATGGTTGAGTTGTGTGAGAGGAAAAGAGATGGAGAAAAAGAAGAGGAAAAGAGGAACACATTTGGAAATATTCATTCCCACCATTGAGAGCTAATGTATGCATTGAAAGATGTCGCATTGACGTTGGTTACATTTTGATGATGTGATTATTGACATTTGTCGCCCGATTTGGGAGGCGACGTCGACCACGAATCACAACATGGCAGTTATGGGAGGAGAGAGGACGAGAAGAGGCAGAGAGAAAAGGAAACGGTAGAGAAAAAAAATAAAAAGAGTGAGAGAAAGTGCGAAGGAATTCGATGTGAGCGGATACGAAAAATTTTAAGTGCCTTCGGGTTGTGGGAAAATGTCGAAAATTCAGAGGAAATAAATCGGCATCAAGTGACATCGAGTGACATCGAACGAGATGGAGAGGAATCTACTACTACTTGATTTCTGTCTGATGATATAAAATAGCATCAAGTAGTGTGAAGGAGTGTCTACAAACCAGTTCAATAATTTCCAACTATCGATTTCGTATGTAAAGTTCTTTTTTAATTGGCCGAAACTATTAATAGTGCAATAAAACGTGTGGAATAAATCAATCAGAACAAATTAAATTGATATTGGCAGATATTTGTAATTATTAAATGGCTGTAATTAATTTGAAGCGTGTCAAAAGATAGAATAAACTTGTGTAGATTAGATTATAATTCAGGTTTTTATTTGAATAGTTTTCAAATAATATATTATTAAATACAAATTTATATTTGGTTAAATTTAAATAAAGTTTTTTATTTTACTTAATATATCAATAAAAATAAACCACTATAACAATAAACATATTATTAAATATAAAATAATACAATATTATTATTAAATATTATATATCTAAATATTAATAAACATACATTTTGAATTTATAGTAATATAAAAATATATTATTAAATATACCATAATAATACCATATTCTGCTTAATAACATGATGGAGCAAACATTTTCCATTTCCATCAACAGTGATGACTTTCTCATCTCCAGATGCCATGTCGGTTTTTTCATTTCTTCATTAAGCGGAAAAAGTTGGAAGTGGTCTAAACGGGTCGAAAAGCTCGCACATGACATACCGTGGGACATTTTTGCAATGGAATGGAACTCGTTTCACTCATTAAATATTATGTTGAGCTCGAATGCTTCCTACTCCTCCACACTCCCCTCCTCTCTCTCTCTCCCTTACATTTTCTTTCAGATTGGCTCCATCGATGAAAACTCAATCGTTATGAGACATTTCAACAATAACAACAACAACAACAACAACAACTTGGCAAATTGGCTCACCACAGATGGGAGAAAAATATTTCTCGAACTCATTGCAGACAACGAGACCAAAAGAGCGTATGAGCGAAAGAGAAAGGGGAAGAGAGAAAAGTAGACCCGTCAAGGATGGGAATCGAAGCGAGAAGAAGCTGCATTATAATCATAACTTAAGGGGCCAAACGATCGACGCTAATGGGGCGAGAGAGACAGCCATGGAGACAGAGACAAGCATAGAGAGTGAGACAGGAGACATGGAGAGTGGAAGTCGATGAGGAATCCAATATGGAGCCAACGAGTGAGTGAATGAGTCAGCTAAAGTGAGACAGAGACAGGAGCTGGAAAAGAGCGATTTTGCGGCAGATCGAATGAGCGTGAAACACACCCAATGACCTCATCCTCCGTGAGCTTCCTCTGTCTTTCTCTCTCTCTCTTTTCCTCCCAACCACCCACCATCGTAATCGACGTCGTCGCCGCCTCATCTGCAGCATCAATTGATGCATGGCAATCAATTGCAGGCTGCAGCCGTGTACGTGAGAGCACGTGTCCCCCCTAATATATATGTGTGTGTGTATCACAATAACACACATCTAGGTATATGTCTGTGAGTGTGAGTGAAAAGGTGTGTCTGGAATGAAAATTTAATAAAATTCTTACGGATCCGCTGCGAAGTAGAAGTCACGTCAAATTGACGGGGATGAACATGTTGTTCACGTAGTTAAATGCCATCTCTCTCTCTTCCTTTTTTGTCTCCCTCGTCAACAACTTCGGTCTCTTCTAACTCGACTTTCTTTTCGTCCTGGGAGCTTGACTTCGTTTTGTTTGTCATCCTTGTCAGAGTTTTCATCTTCCTTTCTTCGACAGAGGTTTTTGTTTTTCATGTCATCCTCATCAACCTATCGTTGGCAACGCGTGTTGACAATCGAAGCCATCGAGGACGATTGGAAAACTTTTTGTGTTAAACATTTTCAGAAACGTGAATTTTCGTTGAATTTTATAAATTATGTTAAAAATTATGAAACAAAGTTTGAGAAATTAAATTTTAAATCTTAGGAAAATGAAATCCAAATTTTAAACTTTTTTCTTATAGCAATTTTTAACCTTAAGGATTATGAAAAACAATTTGAAGCTTCTAAATAAGAAAACCACTATAATTTCTTAAGCTTAGTCGGAAGTTACTTTAAAATGTTTCCATTTTCTTTGTCTGCGTTAAGAACTCAATAAACTTTTATTGCAAGCGTTTTCTTCGAGCACAGAAGAAAACATTTTCCCACCGAGTCAAATTAACAACAATTTCATTCACTGAACAACAATAACACAACTAGGAACGTAAACAAGAACAAAAGCATTACCAATATCGCCCACTGAAACAGTATGAAGAACATCAACTACAATAACAACAACTGCTATAACAACAACTATAATAACAATGAAAATGAGAACAAAAGTCAAAGGCATTCTCCAAGAGAAAGAATCGCAATAAAACGTCAAAACCTACGCAAAGGAGAAAGTGAACGAAACACGAAAAAAAAAGAAACAAAACATTGAGAGAAAGAAAACGAAACATGAAGAAACAGAGAAAGAAATAGTGAATAAAAAAAATAACTTGGACACAGCTCAAAGGTAAACGAAAGCCTTGCTAAGGGCAGATTTTTATGTTTATGTCCTGGAATTAAAAACCAGCTGTCGCTGCTACCAACTGATGGTATCGTAATTGTAGTTGTTTCAGTTGTTATTGTTTTAGTAGTCTATTGTTATTATATCTTTTTGTTTCTTTTTTGGTGTTTTTTTGGTGTATTTTTGTTGTCTTTTTGTTGTATTTTCCTTGTCTATTTGTTGCTTTTTATTATTATTTATACACTTCATTGCAGACGGTTCTCTTGGCCTTTTCTTGATGTTGCCGCCAATCTCTCGACCATCATCGTCATAAAGATAAAAGTTTTACTTGTTGTCCTCTGGCTTTCTCCGACTTCTTCCTGTTTCCTTTGTCCACCACCAGTCCCCACCCTCTAGCACTTCTGGCTGTCTCGCTTTCTCCATTGCTTGTCACTCATCCCATTTGTCAGCTAATAAAAGACCTTCGCCTCAGGATTCTCGGACAAAGTCATGGCCGTGGAGGTCGCACAAAAGACGACGTCATCATCGTCAATGTCGTCGTCATGGTTGCCATTTCATGGTGCCCTTTGTGCGGCCGTCCAACTGTCGTCTCTCATCCCCAGGACATGCCGGATGATCGCACGCGATTCGACAGTGAAATTTATGCTCCATTTCCTTGGCCAAACTCGAGGAGGAGGACGAAGAATGAACATTACGAAGAGAATGAAGAGGATGAGAACGATGAGAAGGAGGCGAGTGAGGCTGAGTTCGGGGTCGAGAACACGATTTATCAGCGATTTTTCAATCACACAATTACGGGATCCACACGGCGTATGAGTAACAAATATTTCACAGTTTCTTTTGAAGTTTCCTTCTTGACGCGGAAAACCTTGGAAAACAATGATTCAAAGCCTAATAAATGAGAGACTCGAGAAGAGGAGAAGAAAGTGAATGGAAGAAGTAGTGAAGAAAAAAGATATGGAAAGAAAGAGAGGGGAAGATGATGGAAGTAACTTCGAGGAAAAAAGTAAAATTTCCGCGAATGGCAAAAATAGATAAAGCATGTAAAAAATGCGCATCAATTTCAATTTATTCACCATTGCCTTCAGTGTTGTTGTTGTTGGCCCTCACCAAGCCTCGCTTAACGATAACAAAGGTATTGACGACGACATCAACGGAGGTCGAAGCGTCCGCGGGCATCATGAAAAGTGACATCAAATGGTGGGGAAATAAAAAGGACGAGTCTAAAGACGTTGAAGGACCTTTTGTGTGATATCTCGAAAGGAAGTTGAGAACCGGAAAGCGAGAGAGAGAGAGAGAAATTGGAGAAGAGACGAGAGAAGAAAAGTGGAATCGATAGAAGAGAAGGGAAGAGGAGAGAGAAGAAGAGAAGATGATGCTGTTAGAGGGAGATTTTGAAAGGAAACCGAGGCAATCTTGAAGTCAAGATGGAGGCCATTTGAAGGGTGCTTCGGCACCTGCTCCATCACCTTGATCGTCGTTTCTGTTGTTGTTGTGGTGGTGGTTCTTGTTGTTTCTATACTTGTTGTTGTCGTTTGGCGTGAAGACGACGATTGGCGGCAAATAACGGTGAATGAAAAAGCCGTTAATGCGTTGACATTTGCGAAATTCACTTCGCGCAACTGCGACCGAAGAACTTTCAAATTTCATTTCCCTCTCTTTTTTTTATCTTCTCTTTTTACACTCATCTTCGCTTCCGCCACCGTCGTCGTCTTGACTTCAAGCGAGCGTTCGTTTTGCGAGTGAGTCGTGGGTGTCATCGTTGTTGTTGTTATTGTCATTGTTTTTGTTGTTTCAATTGACGTCTCTCAACCTGATCTGAAGCCATCGAGAGCGATGGAAACGGAAGCGGAAACGTTGTCAAGGAGGCCGCCGCCATCGTCGTCGTCGTTTTGGCAAACGAGATGGGTGGAAAATGGCCGACAGACGACGTGATGCAAACAAACCAATAACAATTCACATAAAAAGAGCAAAAATGGCTAAGTCACAAAAAAAGAAGACACAAAAAAAGATAAACAAAAAAGAAATAAACATTAAATATTTGTGGAGAAGATGAGTAAGGAGAAAAATAAGGAAGATGGAAAAGACAATGGAGAGATCGAGGGGGAAGACAATTTCCGCTTCCGCTTGAACTTAGGTGAGAAGATAACAGCGAGAACGACAGCGAGGATCATGAGTCAGAAACTCACAAACACGTAGACGCATCTTCTTCGGTCTCTTTCCCTCTCCATTGGATACACGTGAGAGAGTGGAAATGTCTCTGCTCATGACATTTAATGTTACCAAATGTTTGCGCACTTCAAAACGTATGAAGGCGGCCCTATAACAACAATAACCTTAAGAACAACAATAACTTTAAGAAAAAGTATTTTTTATGTAAAAGAAAGTCTTCTTACAAAAACAAAGACAATGAAACAATAGAAAGATAATAAAATGTAAATCGATGCAGTAGAATAGCCAAGATGACAACACTAAACGGTAGACAAAATGATGATCAGGAGGTGGAACGAAGCCGATTTCACTTCTGGGTTGCGTCTCCCTTCCATCCTCCACTCTTCTCTCCATTACCCACTCTTCTCTCTCTATCCCTCATTACCTCGCCATGAAATGTGCTTCTGCTGCTGCTGTTGTCTTGATAAGACATTCGGGAGTCCTTGGAGAGTCCTTGCAGACGCTCGACAGACGTGAAAAATGACTTCTGTCAATCAAAGCGACAGACAACAGTAAGAGGGAGAGTAAGAGAGATAGAGGTAAATGAAAGAAAATAAGGGAAAGAGATAGGGTAAAAGAGAGATAGGTAAAAGGGGGCATGGAAGTAAAAGAGTCAAAGACAGACAGAGAGAGTGAGAAAGAGAGAATCCATTAATAGAGGTGGTGAGCAAGCGATGAGTCCAGAAGACCTTGTGAAAAATTTTCTGGTTCATATCGAGGCTCTTTTGTCTCTACAGACAATCGAAATTGTTCTTGTCTTCTCTATTAAACATTACCTTTTTCTGTTCTACCCACACTATGATGCTTTTACTTTCTTCTCCTCTCTCCTTCTTTCTCCCCTGTCCCTTCTCTCTCTCTCTTCTTTTTCCTTTCCTTTATTTTTGCGATCAATCATGAAAAGACTATTTTGCAAATAAATCCGTCATATTTTATGCTCGAAGGATATGCGCAGCAAATTGAAGAAAGGACGTGGGCGACCAAAGTGGAAGTAAACCCCAAAGGAAACTTAAATTGGGAGGAAAATCACCTGACATTTAGGACAACATTTTAATAATATTGTTTGAAGAAAACCGAGAGAGATTCTTAAACAAAGGTCGTAAAGGATAATCGAAGAAATATTAGGAGAAAAGTTTGCCATATATTTTTCCTTCATATTATTTATTCGTTGAAAATTTTATAAAATAATGAAAATTAATGGAATATTTAAAAAATCCTCTTAAATTCTCTAGAAATAAAATTCTTTACCTTAGTTCCCAAAAAAAATAAAACTAGTAGAGGCAATTTATATGAATTTCTGTATTTTAAGCAACTTTCCGGTGAACAGCAAAACGAAAAAGAGCAACAACAAAATTCGAAGAAATATCTCCCAGAAAATAAACAATTTACTAACATAACTTCCCAGGACTCCTGGCTCAGGGATAACAAGCTAAACATTAGCAACTCATATTAGTTCGAGGAAGCGAGAAGATGTTGGGGCGGAGAGCAGAGATGAACACAAGAGGATGGATACAAGGCAATTATGGAAATTAAGGAAGCTTCGAAAATGAAACAACTTCAACCAGTTGTGAGGATGTGGTAAAAATAAGATAGGGTGAACGGATGGTGCTAATTAAAAGAGTGGAAGAGACAAAAATTCAAACTAAAGGGAAGTCATTATTTTAGACATTTAAATTTTCAACTGACATGTTTAAATTTTCTTGGAATATATTTTTTACTAATTTAAGTTTCATCAGACAAATTTTGTGTTATGGAATATATTTTATAGGTATTTTCTTTCATCTACATTAGTAGGTCTTTAGTAAGAGTTCAAGTGGATAACTTAAACTCGCGACCTCAAGATCCATCTAACTGAAATTATGTCTATTTCTCTGAAGACTCTTTCTCTTAAGACTCTTTCGTTGAAGACTTCTTTTCTGAAGTCTCGTTCTCTGAAGAGAGACCTCTTCCTGTTGCGTTAACTCAAGTCATCCCTCGAATCTCTATCTCATTTAATTGTTCCACAAAAGTAAGCTCACCTTAGAATCCTTTCAGACTTCCGGTAGCAATTCTAGGAAAACCCTAGTATTCGTTTTTTATTCCACTTTCACCCCCGTTGAAAGAGCTTCGTCGGAGTTCTGGAAATCCTTCAAAGAGCGGAAATTCTCGCAGAGGAAATGAAAGTTTCCACCTCACTCTGAACAAGTTTTGCAATTAAGGTGAATTTTTTCAATGTTTAAGGATTTAATTTTCTCCCACCATTCGTCGTTCGTCCCTTCGCATCCTTCGGACAGGACTTCGTCGATGGGAGAGGACGAAAACAGCTGCTGTTGAAATTCTAGACACATTCCCTGGTGCTCCTTCGGCCTCGACTTCGACTTGGCTGAAGTTTGGCAGCGAAGCTGGAGAACTTGAATTGAATAAAGAATTTCGAAAAATGTTGGCAAAGCCGACGCCGTCGTCGTCGCCGCAGCAAGTGCGAAGAATTGCGCGAAGTACGTGCCGGAAATACGAACACTGCATTACAACAACAAGAACAACATCAACCACCAACAACACCAGCAACAAAAACACAATCCACATCAACCGCCAACAATCTGCCAACGACAACATCCATAGCAACAACAGCAACAAAACTAGTCTATAGTTTAGAGTCAAGAGATGGCTGTTTGTTCTTCTTATTCTTCTTGCTCGTGGCTCCTCTCCATGTCTATCCACACACACACATACACACATTTATATACAAACCCACACAGACACTAAGTGTTGGACTGAAGGATTCTGCGGAAAAACTATTGAAGTTCTTGAATTTCATTTGGTTGTATTTCATTATTTTCCATTCGTGTCGACTTTGAAATAGTTTCGCGTGGCAAATGAGCGAAAGAGAGGGGGAGAGAAGCAGAAATCACGATGGAATAATAAAGGGTGAGAGGAAAATTCAGGGTATTTGACGAAGATGAAAGCTAAAGATGAAGGTGAAAAGCAAAATTAAGGAAGATAAATAGAGAAAATAGGAAAGAAATTAAAGAAGAATTATGATGAATAGAGTTAGTTCAGTAATTTAAAAGAAGAAAGAGAAATAAAAGAAAATGTAAAGGAGCGGAAAAAGAGTACATAAATTATTTTCTTAATTTAAATAAAATTACATAAAAGTTTAATAAAAGCATACGGATAGAAGAAGAATGAGTGAGATTGAACTATTTTAAGGCACTTCATCCTGAAGGCAATAAATCGATTTGAATTTAATTCCAATTACAATTAAAAGTCTTTTACTTCAATAGTTTTTATTTACTTTTCAATTTTGTATTTTTTATATTTTTCTTTTCTTTTTGTACTCTCATGAAGTTCAGAGTGAAGTGAAACGCAAGAATGCGAAACAAAATGGCGGATGAAATCAACAGCCCTTGACGACGCAGGATTTCAGTGAAAGAGCGAGATGGAGGGATGTGTGAAAGAGGGAGAAAGGAGTATGGAGAAGGGGATGAGGGAAAAAGGACGAAGTGGGAAATCACGTGTCTCGCTTGACACGCAATTGGAATGTCGATTGCATTGCAGGACCAACAACAACAACAACAAAAAAACTTACACTCAGCACCACATACAAAACAAGTAAAAAAAAAAGATTACACATATCAACAACAACAACGACTATGGCGACAAAACCAACTCAAGTGGAAATGAACAACAAAATGGCAAAGAAATCGAATTCGAAGCGCTGTTATGTTACCGAAAGGATTGCGTATGAGGAAGACGGAGAGAGCGAGGGAGAAAGATAGAGCGAGGGAGAAAGAGAGAGCGAGGGAGAAAGAAAGAGCGAGGGGAAAGAGGTTGTGAGAGGGAGTAAGATATTTGTAAGTGCGTGAGTCTGTTAGTTCGTGTGAGTGTCGAAACGATTTTCAATACAAGCTGAAATGTCACATGAATTGAAAAAACAATAACAAAAATAACTACAACAACAACCAAAAAAAAAACAACAACAACAAACACTGAGAAAAATAACAACATCAAAGCAACAACACCGCCGGAAGCAACTGCGCATCGAAAGTCAATGAGTGGAAGCGAGACAGACAGCATGAGACAGAGACGAGGGAATAAAACCGTTTGCGAAATTGAAAAATAAAAAATGGAAATTTGAAGAAATTCAAAATTGAAATGTACGATAAAAGAAATTTTAGAAAATAGACAAAAGATATAGAGAAAAATTTGAAAGAATTGAATGTAAAACAAGAAAGAAGAATTTAATAAAATATTATTAAATAAAAATAATAAAAAAAAAATGTATAGAATAAAATTAATAAAATCAAACTAATAAATCAAAGTTAATAAGATAAAAAATTAGTAAAGTTAAATTCGTAAAATAAATATACCAAAATAAATTTAATAAAATAAAAAATAATAATGAAATAAACTGAATATAATAATAAAATATAATTTTATAAAATTAATAAAATGGAATTAAAAAAGGAATATAAAAAGGAAATTTTCCATCTCTTCTTATATTAAAAAATTAAGTAATAATTCAATTAATAATTAAGTCCATATTTGGTATATTGAACCAATGAATTAATTCCGTTTATTGGCATCATTCAGGCCAGGAATTACATCTCTCTCACGACTTTCTGTCTCTCTCTCTCTTCTTTCGCTCATTTATCATTTACATCCCTCCCTCCAATCTCGTCCACTCATTTCTCGCATCTCTTCCGTTCAAAAGTCCTCGTTATGGATCTGCATCGACCATCTCCAAGTGTCGTCCTTCAGACAGACAGACAGACAGACAGACAGACATCAGGCCAGCATGATGCAGTAATTAGCGACCGCCTGCGGCACCAGAGCTCCATCATGGCCTACTCTTATCAACCCCCAACGTCGTCGTCCTCTCTTCAACCCCACGTAAATTCGTTCCCTCGTCGATCCATCCATCGCTCTATCGACAACCGTCAGCCGCCCATCGTGAGCCTCTCTGTAATTGCATCTCGATTGAAATTAAATTCACCGACAACGCCGACGACAGCCACGATGACGATGACGACGACGTCGACCGTCGCGCAGGGCTGCCCACAGTTACCAAGTGAAGCTGGAGGTTGCGCAATGAGAGCCGCGAAGAGATTCGCGGTGTGGATCGAGGTGGGTTCGTGGGGGGGTTTCGAGGGGTTTCAACCGGCAACCGACTTCGATCTGAATTGCGTGGCAGCAATCGTGGCGTTTAATTAGTCTGAAATTTTGCGCTAATTAAACGCAGTCGCATTTTTGTCAAGAGCCGTCGGCGTTGACGTCGATATTGGCTTCAATTGCGAAGTCAACTTCATCAACGACGCTGACTTCGACGGCGACGCTGACTTCAACCGCGATTCCGACTCCGATTGCTCTTGAAATGTCAATCGCCCTGAAACGAAGGAGACACGAAACGAGTTGATGAAGGGGACGAGGGCGGTGGAGACGACGATGAAGGCAAACTTCAATCGATGAATTTTCTTTCCATGACCCTCAGGGGTTTTTGCCATGATGATCGGAGACGGAAGAGAATTAGGTGAGGGAAAAAAGAGTCAAGATCATAGGGTTTTAAAGTAGCAGAAGAAAATCCTACGTGGAATGAAAAGGAGGATGGAAAATTACGAATGGAAAAAGAACGTTGGAAAAATAAGGAAAGGGATTGTAAAAGACGGATGGAAAGAGAAGAATGAAAAATGAAGAATGAAAAAGATTATTAAAAAAAAAGAATACAATTAAGAGATAAAAAAATAAAAAAAAGTTATAGAAATTACAGAAATATAATCTACCGTAGAATGAGAAAGATGGAAATCAAAAAAGATTTTTTTTAAATTAAGGCTGCAGTTGAAAGAGGTCATGATTTGAAATTTCTATATATCTTTTTTATATTTAAATAATTTTGTACTTAACTTTTAATAATTAATAATTGCTGTAGTGAAATGTATGTCAACTTCGAAATATGTGTCAACAACATCGTTATAAAAACAACACAACATCCTCAGTAAATTCGCATTAATTAGTTCATTGTTTTTTGCTCTATTTATTCATGTTGTTTGGTTGTCGTAGTTGTTGTTGCTTTCATGTAATTGTTGTAATTGAAATCATGCTGATCACGGCAATCAGAATGAGGAATGCGAATGGAATGAGGTTGAGGAGGTTTACTAAAAATATGAGGTTGAAACTGGATTGAAAAATTAAACCAATAACAACAATAAGAAAAGATACAGCAATATTACAAAAAAAAAATACAACAAAAAATACAACAAAATTCATAAAAAATTACAACAACAAAAATAGTACAACAACAAAAATACTACAACAACGACAAGAATTATAACAACAGCCTTTAATGCAATACAAAAACAACCCCAACAACTCTGACAATAACACGGTAAAAGCAATATAATAACATGATGTAGAAGAAGAAGAGGCCGCCGATGCAACCGATGGTTAAATGATTAAAACAAAAACATGCAACTGAAGTCATTATAAAAACCAATAATAAACATTATACGAAGAACAACAGCAAAAAACAGGACAATCATTAATTAGAAAAACAATATGTAGTTGCTATGAAAAAAGCCTCATCCAATCGCTAAAACATCATCTTTCTCCTTTCTCTCTCTCTCTCTACTTCTCTCTCTTTCACCTTCTCTCCTTTTTCTCTCTCTATATATATTTCTCAATTTTTCTCTTCGGTTAATTTTTCCACTTTTTTTCCAATCCTTTACTTTTTTTCTCGATCTTGATCTCGAAAACTCGCGTCTCATCGAAGGCTGCCGCATGAACTTGAACTTGAAACGCGATAAGGAGAGGACGAGAAAAACTGAGATAGAGCGAAAGGGGACAATGCGAAAGAGAGATGGCGACAGAGATGTGTGTGTGTGAGGCGAGAGGAAGGAGGGCGAGGTCAGAAATGTCACAAAAAGTTGTTGCGACTGAAACGGAAAACGTCTCCATGTTGCTGTTGCTATCGCTGTTGCCTTTGTTATTGTTTTTGCTATTGCTTTTATTGTTGTTATTGTTCTTGTTGTTGTTTTTTGTTGTTGTCATCGTTGTCGTTGCTGCTGTTGAAGGTGCGGCAGCTATTTGAGGAATGCAACAACAAGATTAAAATAAAACAAAAATCATCGTTGAAAATAAAAAGCAATGACAACAGCAAAAGCAATGAAAAAAAGCAATGACAACAACTAAAGCAATGATAACAAAAATAGCAAAAACAATAGCTACAAAAATGACGATAATAATAACAAATATAACAACAATAACAACAACAAAAAATGACAACAACCAAAATAGTAACAACAACAATAGTAATGACAAACGAGAGTCAGAAGCGAAGAAAGTCACTCGGCTTCAAATGAAACGCGAGACAACACGATGCGCCTTTAGCTTCTATCGGCTAAAAAGAGATGAAGAGGAAGAGGGATAGAGCTGAGACGGAAGAGGGGGGAGGTGAGGAGAAAGAAACGGGTGAGGTATAGAAGAAGAGAGGAGTCTGAGGACGACGCCTGATACAGATCCGCACAAAATGGCGACCTTCGAGTGGATGTCAAATGCGGATTTTATTATTGTTGTTGTCTTTTGATTTCACTGAAATTGTTGTTATTGTTGTTTTACTGTGTAATTTTTTTGGATCCATTTGTTTTTTATTTATTTTTGGATTCTGTTTTTTGGATTATTATTGTATTTTTTTATGGTTTCATTGTTTTTGTTGGGATCATTTTTGTGGGAGATACTGTTGTTGTTGTCATCATTGGTGTTGTTATCGTCGTTGTTATTATTATCATCATTGTTGTTATTGTCACAGTTGTTTTCCAACGAAACCAAAATGAAACAAAAAACCATTAAAAGAAAATGAAAAAAAGAAAAAAATCAAAGCTCATGGCTTTCGCTAAGTCGTCGGATGCACTCATCAAATTGCTTTCGGAAGACTAAAGGCGGACGACGAGGTTGGGGAAGATAAATGAATGACACCTGGGAGCGGCCCAGAAACTCTTAAATCGCTTTCGAAGGTTCAATGTCAAATCGATTAAAACAAAAAAATAATAATAAAATAGAAATAACAAATAATTACAATAAATAAAAAAAATGACAATAAATAAGAAAATTATTTAAAAAAAATAAAAATTTGGATTTATCATAGAATATACAAAAATATTCAAACGAAAACCCTTCAGAATCCCATTTGAAAACCAATGGATTAAAGTATTTTTTGGGATTAAATTTTCAAAATGCTTTAAAGATTACTCATTGAGGATATTGTTGTTGTCATCGTTGATATTGTACGTTATTGTTGTTGTTGCTGTTGTCAATGGTGTGGCATGTGTGGTTTTAAGAACCCAATCATGAATGGATCGTTGCAAAATTCGAGCATCAACGCAATAAATCAATAAAATTTTCGAAAATAATCATCGTAATTAGAAGAGAACACACAAACACGCACTCATACGAACACGAATATACACACAAACACCCACACCAATATCACCCAATGGCAATTACAGACAGATATTGTAGATATTTCGTTGTCATCTATGTTACGTATACGCCTAAGTGCACCAGAATTCAGAGAGAGAGAGAGGGAAAGAGAGGGAGAGTGAAGGAGAGAGAGGGAGAGAGAGGGAGAGTGAAGGAGAGAGAAGAAGGAGAGAGAGAAGGTGAGAGAGGGAAAGTTAGAGTTATAGAATGAGAGGGAAAAGTGGCAAGAAGGAGTAAGAAAGGGAAGGAAGAGAGAAAAATGCACATGATTTGCAGACACGAAGCGCAGTCTGGCAACAACGACCAACCGACCGACTGTGGCCAAATTCATGGATGTGAGAGTATTAGTGGGATTGTGTCTATCTCTGTGTGTGTATGTGGGGGTGTGAAATTGACTGTCAGTTTATCTGCATGGAAGCGTACGAAATTGTGTGAGTGTAAGTGTGTGAGTCGAGGATGCCTAATCGCCTCGGGTTATGTGTGTGTGTCCATGTCTGTTTTCTAAGTGTGTGTATGTGTCCGTGTCTATTCTCTGTTTCTGTGATTGTGTCTGTTCTCTGTGTGTGTGTGTGATTGTGTCTGTTGTCTGTTTCTGTGATTGTGTGATTTCTGTGATTGTGCGTGCGTGTTTCTAGCGATTGGCCTCCAGTTGGTTCTGATTTCACAGCCTGAAACCACTGACCAACAGCAACAACAAACATTCCAACAACTACTCCAATAAGAGCAACTGCAACAACAAGAGCATCAACAACTGCAACAACATATGCCAAAACAACTAAAACAAAATTGGTAAAAATATTACTACAACAAATTCAAATAAAATTAAAATAACAGATGCAAAAATTACTAAAATAACAACTACAAAACAACATATACAACACCTGTTACAAAAAAGTCTGCTAATAAATATCCTTGTTGTAATTGTGGATTTTAATGTTTAAATTTTTGTGGTTTAAATTTTTGTTGTTATTTAAATTGTTGCTATCTCAATGGTGGTTATTTCAATTGATGTTTCAATTGTTGTTGTTTCAATAGTAATTGTTCTAGTTTTTATTTCATTTGTTGATGTTTTAATTTTTGTACTCTCTATTGCTGTGATTTAATTTTTTGTTGTTTCAATAGTTGTTGTTCAAGCTGTTTTTGTTTCAAATGTTTAGTTGCTGTTGCTTTAATTTTTTGTTGTTGTCTCAATTGTTGTTACTTCAATTTTTTGTTGGTGTCTCAATTGTTGTTACTTCAATTATTCTAGTTTCAATGTTTCAAATATTTCCACCGTTTTCTCTTATTTAACATTTCCCTCCATCCCAACCACATTTCAACGACTTCAACAAGGACGAGAATCGCTCTTCTTGAATTTAATTAACTTTCGATTGGCAACACCGGTAAGCAACTGCCAATTTGTGAGCCTCCACTTAATTGATCCACTTCTGAATTTTCATCCTCTTTTCTTTCCCTTGCTGACCTTCGTTTCCCTGGCCCAAATGAGTCAATTTGCCAATTTAAACAAAAGTTTCGTCTGATAAAACAATTGAATAATGAGAGAAAAATAAAGAGAGAGAGAGACTGAGAGAGAAAGAGAGTGAGATAGTGTAAGCGACAGAGTGAGTGAGAGAGAGAGAGAAAATGACTGGTGTCTTCATCTCCTGCATTGTTTCTGTCTATTGCATTGATGACGTGATCGTCGTCATCATTCGACGGCTGAACTTTTCTCTCGTATTTTATTTTCTTCATCCTTTGATTTCCTTCTTCCGTTTTTTCTTCATCGTTTTGTTTTTTGAATTTTTCGTATTTTTCTTTAACGATGCTTTTAATGAAGACTTCATGGAGTTCAATGGTGAATGAAGATGGAATCGAAGAAAGGATGAAGTGAAGACAGGAAGCAGAAAAAAAGTAAAGAAAGGAAGCAGGAGGAAGTGGTGAAAGAAAGGAAGAGTATAGAATTCATTTCTTTGGAAAATGTAAAGAAACGATGAACTACAAGTAAAACACCAACAACAATAATATCGATTGATTGGAAGTCAAACAAAGACTTCTGCATTGAGTGCAGAGCCAGGATAAGAGCTGAGGGTCAAGTCATTAAACCCGTTCAAGACAGATAGAGGAATGGAAAGAAGATGAGAAAAGAAGAATCTAGAGAGTTCAGGAAATAGCATAATAAAGGGTGAATGATGCTGATGGTTTTCTCAACTTCATCATCAAATAGACTTTTGAAGCTTGAGCTATTACAAAATCTAATAAAGAACACATTTATCACTGACAACAACAGAATCCCCAACAAAGTCATCGCAACCGACAAAAGACACAACAACAACAAAAAACCAACATCATCTACCATCATCAACAACCATCAGCCAACGACTGAAATTAGAGCCGCTGACGCTCCTCCTCGACAGTGAAATATTAAAAGTTCAAGAGCGAAAAAAGTCACCGATTTTGGAGCGGACAAAGTCCGTTGCATTCCTCGAATCTGCAGGCGGCACCATAATGGCCATGAATCGCGTTCACCCCGTCTTCGCCTGCGCTTTTCCACAAGCATCATCAACCATTAGCATCCCATGGCATGGGGCTAAATTGTTTTTCAAATGCATTTTAAGTTCTTTGTTTTGCATGCGACCAACTGGGTGGAGTTGGTGACGAAGCAGGACATTTGAAGTAAGAACGATCAGGGCAAGGACGATCAGGACAAGGACGACCAAACGACGGCCTGACCCCGATGATTTCCCCCCTCTCCCTGGTCCCAACTCTCACTAATGGCTGCCAGTCCATTGTGAACGACTGTTGGCAACACATTTGTTGCTAATGGCTCTCGGGGTCTCTCTTTTTTTCTCACTCTCTTTCTTTCCCGCTATGCATCCTCTCTCTACCTCCTTCTCTCAAATTTTTTCCCCATTTTTCTCACTCACTATTTTTTAGTTTTTGACTTGATTTTTAGAAATTTATAAAAATATATAAATTCACCCACTATGGTTGTTGTTATTTTTGTTTCGATTGTTATTGTTGTAGTGTATATTATTGCAGATGTTGTTGTAGATATTGTTGTTGATATTTTTGTAACGAATTGTGCTGCGAAGAAAAGCAATTAAAAAGTTCGCCAAATGCAATGAATCAACCCAAGGAGGAGGAAATAGAACCTTCAGAGAGAAAAGGATACAGAAAGAGAGAGTAAGAGAGATGGCGTAATGTAGTGTAAGAGAGATGGAGTAATGTAGTGCAAGAGAGAGGGAGTAAAGTAGTGAAGGAGTGAAAGAGAGATCGAATATAGTAGTGAAAGAGAACCAAAGCGAAAAGCGAAAAGGTACCAACAAAGGTTGAAGAGTAAATATTAATTAAGTTCCCTCCAGTGGATTCTGAAATCCCATTGGGAGGAGGTCAGAGATTTACACTGTAACAATGTAATCCGAGCGAAAGAGAGGGTCAGAGTGGGATAGCAAAAAGAGAAAAAGAAAAACCACGGATCCTAAATTTGTTCTGTAAGGAAATATACATTTTTTCATATTGTTAGTTGTGTTCGCTTGAAAAAATATGACGTATGAAGATGACGAATTAATAGACAAAATGGAGCACAACATGGCCGTCAAACATGGCCATCAATCATGCCAATTGTTGTCATGTGCGAACGAGAGAGAGTGAGCGAGAGAGTGTGTGTGTGTGTGAATGAATGTTGTCAGTGAATATTGTTGTTGTATTTGTTGTTATTCTTGTTTTTGACATGCCACTTCGGAAAATCTCATATTCGGATTTGCCATTCAACCGCTGGTTGCGCTCACCAATCGTCGAGCAAAAACCTCTTTGAACGAGAAGTTCGATAGTTTTTGCTCAAAATGTAGTATTTATTAATTCACCGTTAGCTGGGTGATTTACAGGCTTAGAGTGAGGGAGAAAATTGGGAAAAGGAAAAAAAGACATGAGCCAGACAGATGAGGCAGAAAAAGGCGATCCATTGGCCTGTGTGAATATCAATATGATTGGTGAAGAAAGAGCAGCAAAAATTATTATGTTAAATTTTCACTAAAAAAGTTGGTAGTAAAGGAGTATTTATTTAAAAAAAGGTAGTAAAATAGAATTAAAAAATACTGGAATTTAAATACTTGTTGTAGGAGTCGGAAAAGGAAAAAATAATATTAAAATGGTGCGGAAAAAAGTCGTAAATCTACTCTGAATGGAGCAGCCGGTGAACCCCGATGCTCCACCTCGTGTTGTTTGTTCTTCTTCATCACGTTCTAGTTATTTTTATTCTTTTCGTCTGTTTCACAATCAATAAATCCCCTCAAAAAAAGTGGGGGGGGGGGGGGGAAAATTCTCCCCTGTGTGTGTCTTTCAGATTTTTTTGTTTACACGTTGTTTTATTTAACATTTCATTTGTGAAAACATCAAAGCTAATAATTCATCATTTTACGAAATCCAATTCATATTAAAAAATTTCATGTGCGAATGATGTGCGATCACAGCATCGGGCGTTGAAAGATTTTTATCGTAGTTTTCGGTATTTTCACACGTTGCTTTCGTCATACATTCGAAATCGACACGAATCGGAATTTTCCACCTATCAAGTGAGGATTTCTGAAATAAAGTGCTGAATTTTCACATAATACTTCAAATTTTTCCGAAATAAATGCTTGAGGAAGCTAGATTTGAGAGTTTTTAAATTTCTGAATCACATTTTATTCATGAACTATTTACAATATAATAAATTACTACAAAATATAAAAGCTATTTGAAAATAATTCCACAACAATTTTCTCTGCAACAATGATACTTTGTCTACTGAAATTTCTCCACATGGATTTTCTGTGGATTTTGTCTGCATAAATCATTGTTTAAATCAAAATATTAATAATTAAACATGTGCATGATCCGTTCATAAAGCTTCTGGAGGATACCAGTACAAGGATTTTCATCATGCTCATTGCCGTTTCTACATGAAACAACATTCACATTGAAAATAGCATAGCTTAAGGTCACCTCTAGAATTATCCACACGACCCCATTGTCTACAAATATCACACAAATCTCTATTATATCTCATTACAATAGCATAATATTGTGCATATTGTGAGTTCAAGAACCCGACCTCGCTTGATCCATTCGCCCCTAAAACGTGATTCGCCCACGACGAGGGCGACGACGACAAAAGCTCAGAAACTCCAAAAGTTAATAGCACGATAAATCAACGGCATCACCTGGAGGTGGTGGCCTGAAGGAGGATCAGGGGTGAATCAAAGTGGATGAAAGGAGTAGGATGGAAGGAGTATGAAGGCGGAGGATGAGTCGAAGGATACATGAAGTGAGAGAGAGTTAGTTCATGGAGGAGGAGGTGAGATAGAGAGAGAGAGAGAGTTCATGGGTCGTGTGTACGGAGGATTCTGTTGTCTGTTTGTTGACTGCTGTTGTTGTTTTCTTGTAAACAACACAAATGAACGGCAGAATCCTTGCTTCTCCACAACAGATGCCAGGAGCAACTCGAATTCTCGACGAGGTTGAATGGTAGAAGGGATCGAGTAGGAGACGGACGAGGTCGAATCGTATCATGTCAGGGTGGAGAGGCTACGACGAGATCCGAATTTCGGAAGAGTAAACGGAACAATGAAGAGGATTTGCAACGACCGCTGCAGGACGGAGAAGAGCTGGACGGATTGACATCAGTTGCATCGGTTGTTTCTACAGCGAGTGGCGAGAAAGGAGAAGAATAGTAAATGAAGGAGTAGAGAGGTAAGCGAAGGAGGATGATAAGGATGGAAAATGAAAGAGCAGGAGAAGGATGGAAAATGAAAGAGAAGGAGAAGGATGGAAACTGAAGAAGGAGGAGAAGAATGCTAAAGGAAGGCGATGAGTATTGTTTGGGGAGTCGTAGACGAAGAGAATGAAACGCTTCATTATTTCGAGATAACAATGCGAGTGACGAAAACAAACAGAGAAACAACAACAGGTGATGAAAATAAGTGAACTGAGAATAGGATAAGAGTGAGAAATTATGGTGGAAAGGGTGTAGAGGATAGTGATATGAGTGGGTGAGAAAAAGAGAAATGAAAAAGGTGAAAAGAGTTGAAAAGGGCACAAGTGAAAGGACCAAAATAACATACCCTAAGAATGAAGTGAAAGAGGTCATTCAGCATGGGTTGAAACAAAGGATGCGAAAGAATTGAAGGAGAAGGAAAAACCATCCGATAAACGTGAACAAAAGAACAGGACAATAGCGAAAGACAATAGAAAGAAAGAGAGAGAGAGCACAACATGATGTCCTTCTCCCAGAGACGAATGCGATCCTGACTTGCATTCAAATTCCAATTTCAATACAAAGTCGAATTCGAATTCGCAATTCAAAGCATATCTACGACTTCGTCTGACAACGTTGTGCAACATGATGATCACAACAAGGGAAATAGTGTAATAACAACAACAAAAACAATAATGCTACTACAACAATAAAAATGACAACAACCACAAGAACACACCATGCAACTAATAAACACATGCATCGATGTCAAACAAAACAAAAGGATTTCGTGTCCTGCACTTAAAACGAACACGAGAAAATCAAGCTCAATGTTTCAAGAGAAAGGGAGTGAAGATCGATAGGGGAAAGAGATAGTGATAGAGCAAATATCGAGTTTTGTCCTCGTTCCAAAACAACAACAACAACTAAGGACAACAACAAAGGATAACAAGGCAATGATGACAGTGACGACAGCAACAAAATTGGGATGATTGAAGTTTCAGAACATCTTGAGCTTTCAATATAACGTCGGGTGTTCATCAGTGTGCATTTGAAGAAGAGAGATGTAGTCAAAGGAAGAGAGAGATGGAGAGAGAAATATTCATGGAGGGAGAGAATAGAGAATAAAAGGAAGCTATTGAGACATAAGGAAAATACGAAAATTACTGCAGGAAGTAGTTAGTTGAATATATTATGATGAGTAAATGGAGTTGAATAAAAGGTGAGAAGAAGAAGAGGCGATAAAGGAGTATAAGAGCAATAGAAAGACAGCAACTGAACAGAAAGATAGAGATAGAGAAAGAAGAACTAATATGGGAACAAGAGACAAAATACTACATACAATGAAATTTTCATACTCTTCTCATAGTAGTTTGTAGTTTGCTCCTGTTATGTTAACAAATTCAATATTGTAATTGTTGTTATAATTCTTGATTTTATTGTAATTGTGGCTATAGTAGTTGTTGTTTAAATAGTTTTTGTTTTTGTTCTTGTTCTTGTTCGCACTTTGCACAAATAAAATTAAATCTCTCCGAGAGAAAATGCGGGATGGAAAACTCAAACACATTCACTCATATATCGACACATCTTGAACCACTCACAGTCACAACATACACCCACACACTGTCATACTCTTAACCACAAAGCTTCACACACACACACACAGAGGAACACACACACACACAAAGACTCAGACACACACGCACTCAATCTCATATGAACAGCTGCTGTGGCGGAAGCAGACGATTCATTAAAAGGCGTCAATAGCGTCCTCTGGCATCATCGACGGAGACAGGCGAAAGAGACGAAGAGTGGAGGAGAGGAAGAGAAGAAGAAGAAGAAGAGGTTGATTTTGATTGCCGTACGGAATTACAACAAACACTACTGGCTAATGGCTTCATACATACATGAAGAGGTTGGAAAGGAAGGAAACGACAGAGAAGACAGAGACACAAAGAGGAGAAATAAACGAGAGCAAATTGAGGCAGATGGAAGAAGCTACTGAAGGCGATTGAAGGGAATTTGCAAAGGATGGCGGCGCCTGCATGTATGTGAGTGTGTTTACATACGTGTTTGTCGTTTACCCTTTCCTCACACGCACTCCACCGGTTATTTCCTCGTTTTATGCTTCAGTGAAGGGCGATTGTGTTCTCTCCAACTACTCCGTCTTTGTCACATTTTCTTTCACTCGAACCTTCTCATCATGTTCTACTCCTTCTCTTTATCTCTCCTCACCTACTCCTTCTCCTCCTCACCCCCTTCTACAACCCTTTTTCTATCTCTTCTCCAACTACTTCCTCTTCTTCCTAGATCATTAGGCTTTGTGGTTGCATGTTGTACAAATTCGCATGAAGCTTAGGCAAAGACCAATTTTGCATTTTTGGTTAGGTTCAGTTTTGGTTTTGGTTTAGTATTCTCATTGTTTTTGTCTCTGAATCCTTGAATTAATTTGCTTGTTGCAATTAACAAGAGCAGACTGTGGTTTCATGGATCACAAATATTCCAAATTAAATAATGATAATTTTACGAAATGTATGTTAACAAAAAATTTAAATAAAAAATCAAATGAAAAAATATATTCAACATGTTTAAAAATTTGTATTGAAAATGTTATGAACATAATTTTAAGAAAATTTTAATTTAGAATTTTATGAAGAATTTCATTTAAAATTTTGTGATAATTGTTATTCAAAATTTTATGAAAACTTTTATTCAAAAATTTATGAATTATTTTATTCAAATTTTAGGAAAATTCTTTTTCAAAAAAACGTCTTTCATCAACTTGTTAACCTGTTCTTTACCACTGCGTCTAATACTCAGTCGTCGGCGGTGTCTTCTGCTTCCGTTTCTTTATCATTTTCCTTATCTCTTCCTTTCATTATCATGACATAGCCATTATTATCGTTGTCTCTCTCTCCCACCCCATCGTAACAATTTCAGCGAATGATTAAAATGGCGAAATAATCAACCGACTTCCAGCAGGCGACGTCCATTGTCGGTTCGCCTTAATTTGATTACGGCGCCATTTGTCGTATCCTACCCAAACCCCGAGAACGATCTACCCAGCACCACAATCCGCCCTTCACTGCCCACCCTGAAGACCTTGAAAAGTCGTCTCACCGGACCCTAACACAACGAGGAGCGCGACATCAAATTTCATTTTAACGACTTCGGGCAACAGAAGACACTGTTTCCTGTTTCCTTTTCTCTTCTCCCTATCCCGATCCTTGTCACGTGTCCGTATGGTCGACGTCTTCTTGGCATCTTCCTCGACTTGTTTCCATTCTCTTTTTACTTCTTCTCATTCTCTTCCTGTATAACCTTCTCCACCATCTCCACCTTCATCCCTCTCCTTCTTCACCACCAGCTTCTCCTCTATCGTCCCCTTCAGTTTCATCACAATTTTCTTCACTCTATTTCTTTCTCTTCACCACTTCCACCTCATTCTAGTTTCTATTAAACTTGTCTTCTTCCCACCTAACTCTCATTCTTCTTTCATTCTCTTTCCTCATCTCCTTCTTCTTTTCCTCCTCCTTCTTTTTGTCATCCTTCCTCTTCTGTTCCTCCTCCTTCTTCTTTTTATCCTCACTCCTCTCTTTCTCATCCTCCCCGTTTTACCATCCCTCACCTGACCCCTGCCTGATGGACGGATTTCTCCGAAGACACGCACCAAAGGAGACGAAGAATAATTTCTTCCATCCTCGGAGGAAAAGGGGAAGGAGAGAGATTGTGGCAGACATTGAGATAGAGAGTGTAAAACAGTGAGAGAGAGAGAGAAATAGTGGCAGACCGACGGACAGATAGTGTGAGACAGAGAAATAGACTGTGTAAGACAGAGAGAGCAAGAAGGAAGTAATTGCGGAAGACGATGCGACGACGTTCAATGCAAATCCTGAGCCCACGCGGTCACCGAGGAAGATACGGATGAAGCGACGAAGGAAGCAACGTAGGTCGAGGTGTGGACCACGAACCACCCACGCAGACAATGAAAATTTCATTAGCCATGGTGTTGGTGTTGGTGTCGGTGTCATTGTCGGCGTCGATGAGAGAGAGAGGACACCAGCAGGATTCCGTCTGCTGTGACAACAATAAAACTACAATAACAAGTAATATAATAGCAACAACTAAAATACAATGAATATAGCAACAAGAAGGAACAAGAGAAGGAAAGCAAGGAAACTAACGATCAGCAACAACAACTACAAACAACTTTGAACAATAACTGCGTAGAACAAGAGCACGAGCAGCAACAACAAAAGCCACGGTCATGAACAAGGACAATAACAATATCAACTACAACAATTGCTGTTGTTGTTATTGCCTTCTCCACCCACTTCCGCCCAACCACGCCCCCCACGGAGCGTGAACGAGAAGCAGAAGGAGCAGCACCAGAAGGAGCAGCAGATAAGCTTGGCAATTATTTTTTGTCACCAACAACAATGGGAGCAGCTCAACAACGTTGAACAACAACAACAACAATGATAGCAAACAACAATAAGAAGAAAAATGATGGAACATCGACAACAACGAAGACGACAACAACGACAAGGAAGACGACGATGAGAAGAAGAAGAAGAAGAACATCAAAGACTGTGAAATTGTTGTAATATTTATTGTTGTATTATGGTTGTAGTTGTTATAGTAGTTAAAGTTGTTTTTATTGTTGTTGCTGTTATGAATGTTGTTGTTTTTTTTTTTTCTATATATATTGTTGTTAGAGTTTGTTTGGTTGTTGTTATTGTTTTCATACTTGTTTTCCTGTAGATGTTGCTGTTTGTGTTGTTGCTGTTCCCTATAATAATTGTTGTTATCGTAGTTATTTTTAGCTATCTGTTTCTCTCTCTTCCATCTCCATCTCCACCTCTACTTATTTACCACGCTCCTTTACCTCCACTTCGTTCTCTCCTTCTCCCACTATCTCCCTCCTCCTCCTTTTCTCTCCACCTTTTCTTTCTCTCTCTCTTCCTTCACAACACTCATATCCTTCTACATTGTTGAATATCTTCTAGTTGTTGCTTCGTCCCATCACAACCAATGGGAATAATAACAACAACAACATTCAGATCGACTTGTTCATCGTCATCATTCATTCCCACAACTGGGCGTGCTTAGAGACGGAAATGAAGATATATTGAATGTCAGAGAGAGAGAGAGAGAGAAAGAGAGAGAGAGAGGTGAATATTGGTATCACTCAGTCGTTGAGTCAGTAGCTGCCGGCACCTCTGCCTACGGTTCAGTCGACGCTAGTCGCTTGTGACTCAATTAACAGCGAAATGAATGACCAGGAGCAGCAATTGTTGTCTCCCTGCAACATGTTGCAGCCACAGCAGGAAGGAGCCAAACAAAGGAGGAGAAAGAGACGGAAAGGAAGACAAGAAGGAGGTGGTAGAGGAGAAGAAGAAGGAGGATGTTGCAGACCCCAGGATGAATAGGTTGATGAGTGGGTGGCGAAGACGGTTGCAAAGCTGCGAAATGAGCTGTTTCAATTAAATGCATCACGAATTGAGAAACAGCAACAGAGGAGGAGAAAAAAGGTAAGGAGAAGGAGGAGGAAAACATCGTTTTCCATTGCAGCTGCTCCTTCTTCTCAATTCTCACTATCAAACACTTTAAATTGCGAAATATTTTGAGATGGTAGATAGGGATAGAATTGAAAGTAGAGAAGAAATTCAAACTAGGGAACGAATAGAAACTAAGAAAGAAATTGAAAATTATAAGAAGGGGTTGGGATTCTCAAAATTCGACTGAATTATAGAATGAAGAGAAATGAAAAGCAATAAATAAAAATGAATATATAAAAAAGAGTAAATGAATGAATAAAAATGAATAAATATAAATGACTGAATAATAAAGAGAGTAGTTAAAAAATTGAAATTATTATCAAGAGAACTAATAAAAAGTTATTGCGAGACATTTTGTTGGCGTTTGGGGACCAAAGTCACGGTGTTGCCACAGAACATTTAAAAAATTCATCTTAAACGACACTTCTTCTTCAACTGGAATGCGACCCTTGACAGAAGGAGAAAGTGAGAGAATGAGAGATGGATGGATAAAACTAGAAGGAGGAAAGAACAAATCATGGAAAAATAAAGTCATGGAAGGATATCCTGAAGAGAAATTCCGATGAAATAGAAAAAATCAACGAAATCTCTCTCAAAAAAAAAAAAAACTTTAGATTCTTACAAGCTTGAAAAGTTCTCTCGAGAAAAAACAAAGCTTAAGACCACAAGCCAACCATCGATTTGCCTTCGAGCCAAGACCAAGTCCGATTTGCGAATGGATTTTTCTTCCCGCTCCCTCCTTTGTCTTTCGCCAACCACAGACAAAGTTGACCAGAGGGAGAAGAAAGAAAGAACCACATGAAAAAACAGAAGAAGACGAAGAAGTGAAAATAGTTGGAGGTTGTGAAGTGGGAGAGGATGGAGTGCGAATGGTGTGGGAGGAGAGAAGAAGACGACGAAGTGAGAGCTTTTAATGCATGTAATTTCTGAGCATAAAAAGATTTAAGCAAATATCCAAACATTAAGAGGCCAAGGGAAGAAGGAAGGGAAGGAAGGAAGAAGAGGAAAGAAAAAGAAGAAAAGAGAGGGAGGAGGTTGGGGGCAAAACCACTCAACAGGATCCCGACGTTCGCCCTGCTGTCGGCCGTAAATCGCGTTCCTTATTTTTATGGGCAGCAACTTTTGCAATTGTTGTGGAGCTTTTTTATTACCTTGTCAGAGAGCGAAAGTATTTATGTATGTAGGAGTTTATGTGAGTGCTTCATGTGTGTGTGCAAGTATGTGTGACGAAATGTATTTCTATGAGTGGTCTATGTGTGAGTGTATGTGTGAGTGGTTATTTATGTGCTTCTATTTGTTAGTGGTCGTGTAAATTAGGTTTCAACTGTATTTGTTTATCGCCAAGTGTGCATTTGTTTGTATTGTTCATTTCATTTCAGTTTCTTTTATTTTTATTTCATTTGCAGCTTCCTTGAAATGACATCCGACCCAAGGCTAGCTTCATATAAATACCATAGAATAGGATTAAGGAGAATAATTGTAAAAAGTTTTGTTTTCATTTTATGAACAATTTTTTGAAAAATATACAAATCCATTAAACAGACTTCTAAAATTTTATTTCAATAAATATTATTTGATAACAATTTTATTTCAATTTATTTCAACCTAATTTAGTCACAAAGAAATGATTTAAAAACAGCTGAAATCCATGTTGTGCGCCTTTATCTCATTATGAGATTCCCTAATAAAAAACCTCTTAATCCCTTCATAGACCAACGTAATCTCAACAGCTCACAGGACGTTAAATTTAATTTAATCTCATAAAAACCTACAACTCATAAAAATCTACGACTTCAGCTCTTTCACAGCATTCGTTTTAATTCCAGGGTTTTACAAGGTTTTTTCATACTTTTTACAGCATTTTAATTTGCCTGTTAGCTTAAAATTTAATAATTTTGCTCTTCACATCCTTTTATTACATTCTCTCACTCATTTTCTCTCACACTCACACTCTCTCCCTCTCTTTCTAATGAAATTCTCTAATAACCTTAATCTCTTGGTCTACGTTATTAACAAGATGGCGAACTTTTAAAGCTTCCATCGACATCGGGCCTTCGTTTCTATCTCTCGCAGAACCCTAAAATTCGCCTGCTTCTTCTACTTCTTCGTTTCTCCATCTATTCTTGCCACTCTTTCTTCTTCTGAAATTCTCCTTCTCCTCTTGCCACCATTTCTTCACTTGCTTCTCTCTCCTTTTCATCTCCTCCTCTCTCCTGATCTTCTCCTTCCCTCCCTTATCCCATGGTGGAAACTGTTTCCAACTTTTAACTAATTTTTCCCGCGGCGAACATAAAGTTTACATTTGTTGTTAATGTTGTTGTTTTTATGATTGTTGTTGTTTGGGGATGAACATATGTTGTCGACATCTGCTGTGCTCAGGGCATTGCCTTTTCATGTTGTTGATGTTGTTGTTTTTTGTCGTTGTTATTGTTGGCAGACAAAACCAGAGAATGCCAAAATAAACCACAACAACAACATCTACCACAAAATAAGGAAGTGATTTCCCAAAGAAATGAAATGATTTGGTTGAAAACATTTTATGGCTTTTACACCATTTTATTTATCTTCTTGTGGTCCTTTGTGTGAAATCTTATTCTACCGAAGAAATATCCTTTTTTTTTCTTTTGCGTTTGACTTTTCTGATAACTTCTACCATGAAATTTCTGTCCGTTATGTTTTCTTTTGATTCCTCAAGGTTTTTAAAATTTTCTCCTTAAAGCTTCCTTCTCCTACCCTTTCAAATGATTTCGATTCCTTAATAATTTTTAACAATTCCGATTTTCTTCCCTCATCATATTTCTATATTCTTTATCCAGTTTAAAATTTTTCTACAAACTAACTTTTTTTTATTCATTTTCTTATTATCATTTAAATTTCTCTCCATTCTACTATAGTCTATTTAAACCTTTAAATATATGTCCACATCTTTCATTCATTTCCTCATCTATTTCTCCATTTCCATTTCTCTAGCGAATCCCTCCCACTCTTCATTTCCGCTAATCGTCCTACGATCCTTTCTCATTTCTCTCCCCATTTTCCAACTCTTTCCCTATGTGTCTCCGTTTGTGAATTAGAGTGTGTATGTGGAAGTGTTGAAGTATGTGTCTGTCGTCAATGGTCTCTGAAAACACTTTCGCTTATTGAGGAAACATGAAACTTTCTCCCCATCCCTCACTCTTTCTCCTCATCCCCCTCTCATTTCACCACAAGTTTTTCTTCTCTAAACTTAGTGCAAACTTTGTGTGAGTGCGAATGAGTGTCAGTGTTATTATAGTGTGTGTATCTTCTTGTGTGGATGTCCTTATTAGGTTAGTACAATGTACGTTGGAATGAGAGAGGGATTTATAGTCATGTGTGTGTGTGTGTATTTATCATCGTGTGTAGATATCTTTATAATCATGTCTATGTGTCTTTATAATTGTGTCTATGGGTCTCTATAACCCAGTATGTGTTGAAATCTCTCCGGTCTAACATTTAAAAAGCAAAATGAGTTGAATTTTATGAAAACCTCGGGGACCGATTCGAAATTAGTTGGTCGTTAAAATTTCTCGCAACTTTCCTTCCACACATTGTGGCTTCATCCACATATTCTCTCATCGCCTTTCTTCCCACAATCCAAATCACTTGCCATCTCTTTTCACCATCGGAATTCCCATCTCTTCCATATAAATACGCATTTTCTTCCTTCAATCCTCGAATTTTTCTTTGCCACTCAAGTTATCCTTCTTATCCACACTCACTCTCTATCCCTCTCTCTCTCTCTCTCCCCTCTCTATCTCTGCCCTTTTCCATTCTTGCTCTATTTTGATGTTAACTTTTGAGCTCGTAATAATTTATTTCACTCCAAGGATTCACTCGACACTAAAAAGGATTCTCGCCGGGATTTGGGATAAAAGTTACGATTCACATCGGAAGACTTGGGGAAAGGAAATTTCTTCACTGGAAAAAAAAATTCCTTATACAAAGAAATAAAAAATCTCTAAGGATCTCTAAGAGAGCGAATGAAATGGGGAGAGTGAATGAAAATTATGGTAAAGAGACTGCAGAAAGTTGGAACATTAGAAAAAAATATTCTCACTTTGGGTGAAGTTCATTTGATGGCGACAATTGGGGTGAAGACCAACACGGATTCAATGGGGGGAAACTTTTTGAATTTTTTCTGTATTGTTTGCTTTTTTGGGCCAAAAACGTCTTCACCAAAAGCTACTACTTGAAGCTTTGACTTGAATCTTTCAGTCGAAGCTTAGGAGAAGCTGAAGATCTGAAGACTTAAGAGAATTTCAATCTGAGAATCTGGCTTAAGAACTTACTTGTGGTGCTTAGAGACGATGTCATGGTTTTGAGAATCATAAGAAACATACCTGAAACGAAAAAAAGAGAAATAAATATTTAAAAATCATTTCATCATAAAGTAGTAATATTGTGAATTATAATTTCAAAGAAGACGATCGATGGACAATTGGCGACTTTCGCTTTGAGCGGCGCCGACCGACGATCATCGACGATGGCGGCCGTGACCGGAAACGGATCCCACATTGGCGTCTGCCATTGATCGCAGGCATCATCCATAATCGATGAGATGGATGGTGAGAGAGAGACGGAGAGGGAGAGACAATGAGATGATACAGCGAGAGACACGAGCAGATATAGATAAAGACACAGAAAGAGAAATTATTGCTAATTGCAAGGTGCGATTGGAAACCGATGCAGCAACCGCACTCACCGCAATTACGGTAGCAACAAACAGCAATTACAACAACAATAACAAAAAGAATAACAAAAACAATAACAACAATAGCAATGCCAACATCAACCGACAACAACATCAATTGCTATAATTCATTGCTGTTGCTGATGCTGTTGATGCTGCACCCAAGCATCAGCAACCATTCGAAGAAATCATCGTTTCGTTTGGGCTGTCGACAATTGATGTTGTTGTTGTTGATGCTGTTGGTGTTGTTGTTGCTATTGATGTTGCTTTTGTTTTTGCTTTTGTTGTTGCCATTGGTGCAGAAAGCCATGATTGCTATCGATGCGTCGATTGGAGGTTTGCTAGAGGTCTGCAAACGCCGCGGAAGCAGAGACAAACTGCTTTTCAATGATCGATGGAGGGGAAACGCTGAAACCACAAAAGGAAACGACAGAGTCTTTGGGGGGGATTTGTGGGCTTTATGGAGTCGTGGTGAACTTCTGGAAGAAGTGTGAAATTAATTTCTCAAAGTTGTGGCAAGGAAGAACCTCAAAAAATATAAGGAAGTTCAGAAAATCAGGTTGAGAAACAGGTCAATATCGATAGTATTCAATAATCATCCTCTAAACTACTTCCGAATTAAATAATCTCATAAATAACATACTTTCCAATTATCTTAACATCAATATAATTACATTAAATATTTATAATATTTTATTAAATAAAATTTCCTAAAAAGGCAGAAAAAAAACATGAATTATTCACTAACAATTTAACTTGAAATGAAATTATTTCCTAACATGAAAATGAAATTAAATTATTTCTAACAAAAATCGTGAAAAAAATCCCACCGACCATCGAATGTCGAATATAAATATTATTTAATTTCCAATTCAACAAAAACTCCTCAAGGGAAAACGTTTAAAAAACCAAGGACTAGAAGAGGAAAGGAAAACGCCCGATGAAAATTCGATCGGATGACACAGAAAACAACTGATGACAACTTCTCGCTTTTCGGTATGAAAAACATTTGCCAAGGTTAATCAATGGAAATAAAATGCGATGCGAGTCATGGCAGCCAGAAGCAACAACAAAAACAATGACAACAACAACAGTAACTAACTACAATAGCAATATAAAAAATAACAGCAGAAATAGCAGTATCATCTAGGGGACAAAAACAATAGCTACAAAAAGCCGCTGACCATCGGCAAAACGTGACTTATTTATGTTTCTCTCCCTCCATCTCTCTCACTCTGATATCTCTATCTCTCGGCAATGGAAATTTATAGTATAGTGAAGTTGTGGAAAGATGGAAGATAGAGAAGATGAATCAATGAACATTTCAATAACCATAAAAACTATTTACTAAAGGGGAAAAATTATTTAATAAAAATAAAACTTCAAGTGCATTGAAGGTAAAAGTAAAAAATAGCAAATGAAAATAGAACAAAGGTCTACGAAAAGGTTAAATAAAGTTGTAAAATAAAAATTCAAAATAAATTATCAAATGTAATAAAAAGCTCTACAAAAGAAAAGTTAAATTACATGCAAATTTAAAACATATAAAAGACTGATAATTCATAAATTTTAAAATCGTCATAATCAAACAAAAAAACATACCAAAATAAATATAAAAAATCAAAGATATAAAAGAAAGCTAATGTACCGAGAAATTGACATTCATTTGACAATTGAAATTTATATTTAAAAAAAAAAAATTAAATAATTCATTAAATGAAATCATAAAATATATTATATAATAGAAAAAATAATGCAAAAGAAGATTTCAATTTCAAGCACATGGAAATTTACTATATTTAAAATGTTTATTACATAAAAAAACCATACCAAAATTAATAAAAAAATATGTAAAAATAAAAATATGAAAGAAAGAAAATTTATATTCATGTTAGGATTAAATGTTATAGTTTTGCATAACTGTAATAATAGGCAAATTATAGACAAATAATAAGCATTAAATAAAAATTAAAAACAATATTTATCTCATGAATCCAGTGATGAAATTTAATTAAAAATTAATTGAAAAAATAAGAAAAATCTCTACAAATTTAAAACAAAAAATATATATATAATTTTTCATTGTTGATTTGAGAAGGCAGCCGCAAACGAAATCGAACAGCGGTTGCCACCGATCGTGTCGGACCAATCGATCGTCTGTCCATCCGCCGCCCTCCGTTGCCCATTCGAACGAACCCCTGCCTTCGTTCCTCATCAAGGAGTTCTCTTCAGCCACGCTTCGACGCGTTCTGCCCACCCCAAAAAAACCCCATGAAGGGAACCCGAAGAAGTCGAAGTCGACCCCGATGCCGATGGACGCCGATTGAGCAATGATCGATGGAGCGTGGAGCGCTTCGACGCACAGTGGCCATTAGTCAGGCGTTGTTAACGTATTACGAGACTATGGAGACATTCCGAAGAACACGAGGCAAACAGAGAAAGAGATAGAAATATAAATGGAGCAAGTGGGACAAAATTATACATGGATAAAATTGAGATAAAAAGAGAATGTTATTATATGAATTCTCTTTAATCAACATAGAAAAATAAAAATATAGATAAATCCAACCTTGATATAGTCAGTATTTTCAATAAGAGAAATAAAGGAGAATACAGAAAAATATATATAGAAAATTGTTGACAAATAAATAGAAAATTATAGAAAAATATAGAATATTATACAAAAATATTGAAGTACAAAAAAATAAAGAAAAGGAATTTCCGCGAAACTATTTCGAAACCCCTTTCGCAAGAATCGATTCCACCCTCTGAGACTGAGTCTGAGTCATGGGCGGAGATCGAGTGCAGCTGGTGCTGTTTGGCGTCGGTGGCCGCGTCAGTCTCGGTGTCGTTGGCAACGCGAGGTGCGCATGCGTGCAACGCGAAGTAAACGATGCGATCGTGGACACGAACGACGACTTCGGGCAGCTGCTGCTGGTCGCGGAAGTCGGTTGAGTCAGCGGTTTGCAACAGCAACAAAAATAATAACAACAAAATATGCAACAACAACAACGTCTATGCAACTATAACATATAGTATTCAACCGACATAACAACAATAAAAAAAAAGGAACTTTTCAATTGCATTTGTTTATTTCGCATGAAAAGTAGGTCCAACAGCAACCAAAGCAACAACAACAACCAAAGCAACAACAACAACAAAACATATAACATAAAGTGTGTGCGGCAATCATCAACAACAAGAAGAAACAACAAAAAGAACAAAAAACATCAGACTTTTCACCAACGCTCAGCGGGAAAATCGCGAAAATCGCAGATGTTGTTGCATTCATAGTTGTTGTTGTTGTTATTGTTGCATACGTATTTGTTGTTGTTATTGTTGTCATGCGATACCAATTTTGGTTACGGTCACTCGTCCACGCTGACGCCAGCAACAGCAGAAACACCCGTGGGTGTGGGAAAGAAAGAAAGAGAGAAAAATAAAGATATAGAAAACAGTAATAAAGATAGAGAGAAAGAAAGAGAGAGAGAGAATAAGAGAGAGAAAGAGGGGTGAATAGTGAAGAACGAGAATTCGAGTTGAATGAACGCAGTTTTCAAGTTTCCACACGATCGAGAAAGAGAGATAAAGAGAGAGAGCAAGAGAGAGAAAAATTAAGTGGGTGTGGGAAAGGTAAGGAAAACGTGTGCAACGTAGCAACAACAAGAATAATTGAAACAACAACAATCATACTATGCAAAACAACAACAACCATCATACGATGCTAACAACAACATTATCAAACCATGCAAAAATTTGCGTCGAATGCGTTTTTCCTATGAAATTGAATTCAATTTTCAACGTTCGAAGTCGTTTTTGTTGTTGCTTTCATTTTTGTTGTTGTTGTTGCTTTAGTTGTTGTTTTTGTTTCAATGGTACTTGTTGTTGTTTCTGTTATGGACGTTTTTCACGTGACACGACAATTGCAATTTGCATGAAACGTGACTCTCACACACTACCAAACACACACACACAACCGCACAATTTGCGACCACCGAGTGCTGCAGAAGTCTCTAGAGATTCCTTTTTATTCCAATCGTTCGGTTCGTTCGGTAGTAAATTTTCAATTTGGCTTACCATAGGAAATATTTAAATTTTCCACCACAAATGCATCTCTTGAAATATTATGAATAGATCGAATTCAATTGAGAAAACACCAAAATACTAACTAAAAATACTAAAATGGAAACTTTTTAAAATTATGTATATTTTCTTTTTAAAAAAATAAAAAAATTATATGTAATTATATCTGGATTTTAAAATTATATTTCATATGGAAAAACTTGTTTGGAAAAATATTCTTCCATTAATGAAACCGGAACGAAATCAAACAGGAATTTAAAATTCAAATATTTTATTCAAGCGAAAAAATGCATGCAAGAAAAATCTCAACACTAAAAGAGATAACAGATAAAATTCTTTAAATTCCTTTAAATAATATTATATTTAATACAAACACGAAACCGGAAAAACATTTTTCGAATTCTCTCCAACAGACAAAGCGCCGTGTGTGGTTATTTAAGATATAGGAATACAACAACACTATTAAAAATAACACAACCAAAAACAATTATAATTACAAGAATAATGAAGAAGAAAAACAATGAAATTACAAGAGTAATGAAAAAAAATCATTATTACAAGTCAAAATCAAAAATAACACAAAAAATTAAAACACAAATAACAACAATAGTGAAAAGAAAAATAACAACAATATTGAAAAGAAAAATAACAACACAAAGAGAATAAACATAACAAAAATATTGGAAACAAAAATAACAAAAAAATTAAAAACCAATATAACAACAATATTGAGAACAGAAATAACAACAACAAACAGTGAGCCAACAAAAATAACAACAACATAGAGTAGGCCAACAAAAATCACAACAACAAAGAGTAGGCCAACAACAATAACAAAAAACAAAGAGTAGGCCAACAAAAACAAAATAAAGAGATGACCGCAGGGGCCAAAAATTATGAATATTTTTCTCGATACCGCTGCTGCACATGTTTCTCGTTCGCATTCTATAATTAGTTAGTCATTTGTTGTAGTTGCTTTTAATTTCCCTTTTAAAATATTATTTTTACTTATATTTTTTTTTTTTCTCTTTTCGTTTGTTTCTATTTTTTCTTTCCTGTTGATTTTGCTAGCTATTGAGGGAAAATTATGTAGGCCGGCCGAAATAATTATAAACAACGACATGTGGTGAAAGGGACGACGACAGGGAGCGAGTTTTGAGTTTTTGATTAAAAGCTTTCAATGTGGGGAAAATACGAGACCTTAAAATTGCGAAAATTCCAATGGATGAAATTCTGTTTTTTTTTTCCTTTCTTTTTAAAATACGAATATTAATTATTTCATTCATGAAACTCTTTAATGAATTCATTTGAACAATAGATATATCAAATGGATTATGATAGATCATAGAAATGGTGTACATAGGAATGATATACAGAAATTCTAGGGAATAAAGGAAAAAATCGGCAGCAATCGTGTTAAAAGTAAAAATACTTTAGGCCAACATTGTGAATGTTCCATTTGACAGCTGACACATGTATAACGGATCTGCACATGGAGCTCACACAGACAATACCCATACAAACAAACTCAAATACAATACCAACATTTTAGTTTTTTATTCAAACATAAATTTTCACCTGAGGTTTTGAGGAAAGCTTTTGTTTTACTCGGTTCACCATTATTCGCGATTATTGAAATTAATTTTCACCATTATTTAAATTGATTTTCAACTTTATTTAAATTGATTTCCACCAATATTTAAATTAATTTCTACCATCATTTCAATAGGTTCTCAATTGGTTTTCGCCAGAATTCCAATTAATTTGCAGGAATTTGATACTTGTTTTGACATTTTCAAAGTTCCAACATATTAAACCATTGGGGTTTAAATTTGATATGATTTTTTCCGAGAAAAAATACATTTTCTGCAAAATTCGTAAATTTCCAAGAATTGAAATATTTGATTGAAAACGATATTTTTTGAAAAACCTCATATTTTTATGTTTTATTTTGAATGTTTTTCCCAAATATCCGAAATGTGTACAAAATGTTTATTTTGAAATTTTTTAGTCGCAAATGTAATTTGATGGGGGGAATCTGAGCAATTAATTTTTTGTTGTAGTTTGGTCTTGTTGTTAGACATTTTGCTGTTGTTGTTGTTGGCCACAAGCCAAATGCGAGCGAATTAAACTTTTAATAGAGAAATTATGTAAGGAAAAACACGCTCACATACACATAGAAAAAAATATAACAGAAAATGTGGAAATAAGAAATCAATGGAAAATAAGAAAAAAAGGGAAACGAAAGGAATTAAATTAATGGAGGAAGAAAAGGTATTTAAGTATTAAGTATTAGTATAATTGGTATTTAAGAATTAAAACGAGAAAAATGTGAAAGAAATCTGAAGAAATTTTCTCAATCAATTCTAATGAAAGAAATCTGAAGAAACGTGAAGAAAATCTCTCCATCTCTATTAATGAAGGAAGTTTGAATAGATATGCATCAATACGTTGTTGAATATATTGCTGAAATCTGTAAAATTTCATCGGCTGTTATACTGAAATGAAAAATAAATTAAGATGCTTTTGAGAACTTTACGACCACAAACACGTACTTCTTGAAGTCATTAAATTAGTGTTTGTGTGTGTGTGTAATTTATTTATTTTTTTTTTCATCAGCTTTATTATGCTGTTCATGATCAGTGTGAATGTGTGTGTTTGTCTGCTTGTGGTATAATTATTTTCTCACAATTTAATTATTGAATCATTGAAAAGATCATCATCATCATTGAAGTCGATTACCGCAAGAACTTCGGGAGAATTTCTTATTATTTTTTATTTCAAACTAAGTTTTTATTTTCAAACTAAGTTTTTATTTTCAACTAAATTTTTCTTTCAAACTAAATTTTTCATTTTTTCAAACTAAATTTTTCTTTTTATCAAAATAAATTTTATTTACTCAAACTAAGATTTTCTGAATTGCTAAGTTTTCTTCCGTCTATTGAAAGTTGATAAATATCTTCAACTTTAGTTTAGAGATTGATTTTTTTATTCGTGGTGGTGTGAAGGTGTTTAAGTGTCATTTAAACACATACACATGAATGGCCTCAGGATAATTTATGTGTAAAATGCTTTTATTTACAGTCAATTTAACGGGATCTCAGCACCTCGTGGTCAACGCCCCTCAAACACATACATGAGGAAAGAATCCCTCACACGCCCCTTTATGCAACAAATTCACTTACTCACTCACACACCTACACTCCACACCCACACATTCACTTACTCACTCCCTCACTGAAGAACTTACACTAACAGTTCTTTTCATTGAAAATTTTTCCATGCGACATTTTTTCCATCCGCCGCATTTTTTTTCCTTCTCTAGGTGTTTGTGTGAGTGTGTGCTTCAGTGTTTGTGTGAGTGTGTGCTTCAGTGTTTGTGTGAGTGTGTGAGCTCTGCTAATTGCATTTGTGTGGGCGTTTGAGGTGAAACGAGCAAAAAAGGTAAAATTAACGCGTGATGGCGGCGGGTGACGCCTCTTCCTGCTTGTTGTTGTTGTTATTCCAATAGTTGTTGTTATTGCAATTGTTGTTGTTGCTATTGTTATTCCATTTACTGTTATTTCAACGGCTATTGTTATTGTTATTATTTACAGTAGCAGTGTATTTGTTGATAGTTGTTGCAGTTGTTGTTGTGGTCGTCCCAATGCATTTGATTAATATTTAATTCTTCTGAAGTAGTTGTTATACTAATAACTATTGTTATTATTATTGTTGTCGTCGTCTGCATTATACATAGTTTGTAACTTGATGACAGTGTTATTCTTGTTGACGTTGTGTTTTTTTTTTTTTTCATTGATGGTTTTCTTTTTTCTCCTACTGAAAATGTTGCTGATGTTCTGTTTTTTATGTTGAGTTTGCGCGATTTTTTTTCTTGCCTTGTTTGGTTGATTTTTTCATTGTTCAGTTTGATTTTTGCTTTGGTTTTGAATTTTTTATTTACCCTATTTAATTATTTTAAATTTTTGCATTTTTACCTTTATGCAATTTCTCCACCTTGCGTTTGTTTACCTATAATATTTCTTTAGGATAAAAAATTCAGTTTCATGTTTCATGTTGCGACGATTTCGCACGCCTTTATGAATGTTTTTAAAATTCTGTTGTGTTTCTCTATTCACACGATCCCTATCAACTTCAACCCACTGCCCACCTCTCAGAGGCCCATCGACCTTTGACTTTCGTGTTAATTCTCTCGTGCAATATTTTAATACAATCAATTCGTTTCATTCACATGTCATTAAATTCAAGCTTTACCACTTTCGCTCAACGCAAAAAATCTCACACAAAGTACATACTACATGGTAAAAAACTTACTACAAAAAAGTATTATAAAAACAGTCAAACAAATATTTAAAAAAAAAAAAATTGTTACAAAAAGTTTACAATAAGATTACAAAAAATATTATTATAAAATGTTACAAAAGGTTTACAAAATAATGTGAAAAACTATTTTTACATAAAAGAAACATTAAACATTTTAATTTAATAAATTCATGAAAAAATAGGAAGAAACCAGAACATAAAAAATATAAATTTAATAAAAAATGCATAATACAATTATTTTATGTTTCCAACAAAGGAAAAGCACTTAAATTAAAAATTGCATTAATATAAAATTAAAAATTAAATACAGGGAAAAAACAGAAAATTACAGTATTAAATCAAATTCGAAATGCAAAAGCTAACAGGAGAATAAAATTCTGAAAAATTTTTTTTCCCGGCCACGAGGCTCTCAAACACCTCAACTGAAACATTCCACATCCTTCTTCAGGCTCCAGGAAATTCCGATATCGTAATCCTGAAGAATTTCTCACGAAAATTTGAGTAAATTCACTTCTTTAAACAATTTGACTTGTTTAAGTGAATTCCTTCCTACAAAAGAATTCCCACGAAATCCGATTCCAATTCATCAAATTATGTATTATATTGAAATATAGCTATTTGGTGATATTTATTTACTTTTGTAGAATAATAAAATAAACAAAATCCAAAATACATAAAGGAAGGGAGGGAGACAGAGAGAGTGAAGACAGAGGGAAAGGGAAGAAAACTCTCACGCCCTCGATCAAAACGACCGGCTGCGTCTCGCTCTAAGAGAAAAGGAGGAGGTTTCTGAAATCGCAGGAGGAGAAGATTTTGCTGGATGAGATTGAGATATTGGAGGAGGTGTTGAAAAGAGAAGTGAAGGAGGAAGTGAAGAAGATGGTGCAGGAGGTGATGAAGGGGGAGGAGAATGGAGAGAGGAAATGGCGGAAATTAATACGCCATCGTTTATAAGTGTCAAATACAAACTCACAAATAAACATAGTACATTGAATAGCAAAAACAGAGACAAGAACAGAAATCGTTTTTGTTGTCGCTCTGTTGCTATTATTTTTGTTATTATTGTTGTTTTTATTGGTGTTGTTATTTTTTGAGCTCTTGCTATTGGTTTTGGTCTTGTTGTTGCTGTTGTTTTTTCGTTATTTTTTTAGTTTTGTTGTTGTTTTGGTGTTGTTATTATTGTTCTTCGTCGCCTTAGATTAAGTGCTTTTGAGCTTTTCTCTTTCTCTGCTCTTATAATTTTTTTTGTTTGTTTTCATTTGGTTCACACAATTTTTCAAATAGTTTGTTGGATAAAGACTATTGTTGTTGTAATCGTTGTTGTTGTTGTTGTCATGTTATTATTGTTGTTGTTGTTGTCATGTTGTTTTATTCTACAATTGGTTTTGTTTTTTCTACAATAGTTGTAGTTGTTATTGCAGTCATCTCCACTGCTGTCACTGCCTCGAAACCCCGGAGGGTGGCGCCCATTCTATTCCTATCTCGTTCTCCTGCTCCATCCTCTCTCTCTCCCTCTCTCTTTCCCCCACTCCACCCTCTTCACTCACCACCAACCACCGAGAATTGTGGCTAGTGTTGAGCGACAGAGAGAAGGAAGTGACGAGGAAAGTGCGAAGTGTGGGCGGGACAAATAGGTGGCATCACTTCGGGTGGGTCGCCGCCGTCGTTGTCGTCGTCGCCGGGTTAAATCCCAACGCTTGCCCCGAGTTTAATGCCGAACGCTTTGTCAGCCGAACGAGGCGAGAACGAGAAGGAAATACAAGGAAAGCTGCAGTAGTTGAAGAGCGTGTAGAAGAATAAGGAGTAACGAAGATGAAGGAGTAAAGAGGAAGGAGGATGGAAGAAAATGGTGGAAAAAGGGAGTTGTAGGAAGAAGGAAAATGTAAGCAGAAGGAAGATGGAAGAAGATGTTGGAAGAAGCTGGTGAGGGAAGAAAGAAGGAGGATGTAGAATGAAGAAAGAGTGAGCGAACGGAACACGTTTAATTGAAATAAATTGCAATGTGCTTCAGGAAATATATTTACCACGCTCCATCTTTCTTTTCCCCCACCCATCTCTTTCTCTCTGATCTCTAACTCTCCATCGCTTTCTCCCTCTCTCTCTCCCTCTCTCCGTCTCTTCGCCCATTTTCTCATTCAATATCTCATTCCGTATGTCTCATACCCATTTAGCACTATTTCCTGTTCGTGAGATGAAGCGATGGAAGCAGAAGGAGAGGAAAAATGGAAGGAGAAGAAAAGTGGAAGGAGAAGAAAAATGAAACAGACTAATGGGAGGTACACGAAGAGAGAAAAGGAGATATAAAGGATATTCGATGGAAAATTGTAATCGAAAATAATTGATTTTTCCAAAATAAATATAATATTATATTATATTTAAAAATAAATTATATTCGAATTTAAATAATATACGAAAAAAAAAATAAAATAATAAATAATAAAAATTTGGAATAAAATTTGGCAAAATAAATTTTAATAAAGTCAAACAAAAAAGGAAAATCAAGTAAATGTGTGTGTGTGTGAGCGAAGGTTAAAGGGAGGAGGTTGATGAAGGGAGAAGGAATGAGGAAGAAGATGAACAGATGGAATGAATGGAACCACGAGAAGTCCTCGGATTCTATCCTATGAAGTCTTTTCAAGGATGAGAAAAAAGAGTAATAAATAAATGCATGAATTTATATTCACCTCGGTCCTCCAACAACAACAACAGCAACAACAAGAACAATATATACAAAAATAACAATAAATACAAACACAAAACAATAAATAAATAACAGCAACAAATAACCCATTACCTACGGAAAGGCTTCGGAAGAACCTTCCGAGAGCCCACCAGAAGTCAATGGGATTGCAAAGGATTCATTCTACAGAGGACTCGCGACCTTCAATAGATCCTGACAATAAATCCGTCCAAAGGATAAACGATAATTTCGCACCTTGATGCCTGTTGTGGGATCAAAGACCATGCCACGCCCACAACCCACGTGACCTCGCTCTAAAGCGGTAAAGCTCTTTATTTGCATTTTATTGGCTCATGGATCACATTTTCCTTCAACTCTGGCTACCATTGATGAATTTCAATCTCCATTAATCCTTTGAGTCCTTCGAATGACTGGGAATCGATACCATTTATTTTGGTGGTAACTCCGACTCCTACTGACAACAACAACAACAACAATAAGGACATGAACAAACATCCACAAAAACAAGAAGAACATCAACAATAATCCACAAAAACAACAGCGACAACAACAAACAACAACAAGAACATTTACAAACAACAACAAGAACATCTACAAAAAAACAACAAGGACAATAGTGACAAACAACAAGAAGAATATCAACAACAACAGCCACAACGAAACCAATAGTATGAAAAATAACGCGAAAATCGATGCCATTGGCTTTTCTAAGGATTTCCCACCAAAACAAAGGGCAAAAGTAACTTTCAAACAAACCTTATTTAAATGTGAAACAAACCTCTCTCTCTCTCTCTCTCTTCGCACAACCTTCTCCTCTTCTCACTAAACTCCCCTCTTCTCTTTATCCTCCACTCTTCTCACCATCCTCCTTTCTTCTCGCAACCCTCCCCTTTTCGACTCCTCTGCCGCCAACTTTTCATGACCCTTAATTTATTTACTCATCAAATATTAATTTCACGGCCGATCAGGGGACGACGAATCGAGAGGACGACGAATCGAGGGGACGTCAAAGTCGAAGAAACCTCTAATGGAGACCCTCGTTCGTCGACGAACCCACGCTTCCACCGCGACTTCTCCACAGCTCCTCGGTTGAAACAGCAATTTATCAGCGGCTTCGATGCTCGAGCCTCTCAAGGACGTCGTCCGACGCCTTTGATTCCATGTCGTTTTGTGTTTGTTTCGCCTTCTTCAAACACTTCTTCATTCCCTTCACTATTCCCTTCTTCATTCTCTTCTCCGTACCTTTCTTTATTTTTTTTTTTCTTTATTCTCTTTTCCATTGCCCTCTTCATTCACTTCTTCATACTCTAGTCATCTACTTCTTCATACCTTTATTCATTACCATCTTCAATACTTTCTCAATCACTTCACCATCTCTATTTTCTTCTCCAAATATTGATTAATTTTTTCTTCACTTCCCTTTTTCATATATTTTCGCCTTTTCAATATTTGTTATGCATAAGAATATTTAAGAAATTCTATATGTATTCAAAATATATTCGTTTTCTATTTCAATATACCACATTTTATTTCATTGATTTATTAAATATATATATTTTTTCAAAACAAATTGTTAAAAAATATTTTCGCGTTATATATGCGATGTCTTTTAAAACAAACTCGAAACATTTGCGGCGACAACTTTGGAAATAAAATAAATTATTTTACCAAAAATAAAACAAAAATTCAAAAATATGATAAACGAGCGATAGCTGCGTGTGCCGAGATTCTACAAATAAATACCACGCCTTCAACTTTTCTTTCGATGGTTTTGAACTCATTTTTTTTTATTTATTTTCTGTATTTATTATGGATGGTTTTGGGTTTGGATGGTTTTATATTCAATCTGATTTTGCAAAAATTTGCACCTTTGCAATAATACAAATTTTCTTTCGTATTTTTCTCTACTCCTTCTTTTTTATGATTTTCTTTTCTTTCTATGTACATACATAGGTATATTTTAAAATAAGAACCTTGTTGAGAAATTTTTGCACGTCTAGGTGTCGTCGTTAATATTGTTGTTGTTTTTTATTTAACATTTGTAATTGTTGTTGTTTAACTGTTGTAATTGTTGTACAATGTCTAACTCATGTTTGAGTTGTTCTTAACCCAACTCTATTCTTGTTGTTGTTGTTTTTGTTGCTCATCGTCACCCAGTGCGATGAACTCGTCTACGACCGCGTCAGCTCTTGGCGATGAAACTCTTGACGCTTCGCATAAATTAAAAGTTAGCACGGAATAAAGACAAATCGTGGTTGGAGAAGGGGGCGGAGGAGGGGTCCGAGCAGGGTGGGACTCGAGACCAAGAGTCTTGACATGGGGGAACATTTTTTTTTGCAACATAAGAACATAGATGGGTTTGTTTGTGTTTTGTAGTAGGATAGAATTTCACGTCATGTCCATTAAATATAACTTTATATATATTATATCTTTATTTTATAAGAGTAAAGTAAGAATTTTTCTATTATATTATTTTATGGTATTTTATACTACCATTATATGATGTACTATTTTATTATGCTAAATTATAATTTTAAACTATTATTAAACTAAACTATTATTTGTGATTAAATCAGAAATTTTTATTATAAATTATTTCATATAATTTTAATTTAATTTTATTTTTTATACATTTTATTATATTTTGAAATTGTTGAATTCTATGCAAATTAGGGTTTTATGATATTATGATTAATATGTTACATTATTTTATAATGATTACATATTTTTTACATTATTATTACTATATTATGCTACGGTTTCAATGATGAAATTCTTTAATTATTTATTTCACATAGTCTTTTTTCCTATTATTTTTCATTAACAGCAATTTTAATTTAATCTATGATTTCTCAGGCTCCAAATTAATTTCAGTCATATAATTTAATGATCATATACATATATTAATTTCTACTATAATTATGAAAATACCTTTATGAAAACGAATCCGTCTTTTTCACTCAATTCGCAAAATAAACCAAGAACAATAAATTCGATTGTCATGCCATGCAAGGAATTCAACAGTGATGTTTATATGAAATTGCACATTTTATTCGAACATAAAACCCCGCAACGTGTAAAAAAAACAGAACCGAATTAATTAAATCAACAGAAAACAAGGAGGAAGAAGAGAAAGAAAACCCCGCCAATTTCCCTAAAGACGCAGCATCGAAACGACTCCAATCCATTCGTTTGTTTGTTTGATTTTCGTAATGCTCGAGCATTGCGATTGCATAAACA
Source organism: Coelopa frigida (assembly GCA_017309665.1). NCBI lineage: Eukaryota > Metazoa > Arthropoda > Insecta > Diptera > Coelopidae > Coelopa > Coelopa frigida. The sequence goes on along the minus strand of CM029563.1, from coordinate 30,434,452 downwards.
AATAATACTATATATATACATACATATGTATGTATTGTATGTATTGGTGTGGAAATGTGTGTTTGAAGAAATTAATTAATGCGCCACTCGGACGCTGGGTGGCGCTCGGCCACAACTTGATTTGCGAAATAAACGATCGTTCGCTCAGAGTTTTCTTTTGGATTTATTTCAATTTTTTCTTTCTTCGTTTGTTTTTCGGTGTATACAGTCTGAAAGTTGTTGTTGTTGTTATTGTTTCGATTGTTGTTGTTATTCTTTCGATTGTCGTTCTTATTGTTATTTTTGTTGTTACCGGTGTTGTTTGTTGTGGCTATCGATGTTGTTGTTATTGTTGTTGTTTGTATGGGTCTCCTGTAGCTTTTTTTCGCCTGGTGATTTTTCTCTCGTCAGTATGAAAATAAATCCCTCAACGCTAGAACATTTGCCTCCAAGTGTGAAAATTTCATCCTTCGAGCATGGTTTGTTCTTGTTGTTATTGTTGTTTTGGCGTGTGGTTTTGCCATAGTAGTTGTTGTTTTTGTTGTTTTTGTTGTTTTCGCTATTGTTGTTGGAATATATAATCTATCCAAGTATATGTTGTTTCCAAGTTTCATGTTCTTGTTCCTCACGATGGTACTGTTGTTATTGTAGCTGTTATTGTTATTATTGTTATTGTAGCTATTGTTGTTGTTATTGTTGTTTTTGTTATTTTCCCCACGGTGTCGATGTTTATTGCCTCGACTCACGTCGTTTTCCTCCGCATCGGAGACCATCGTGAATTTATGTTAATTACGTATTTGCAGCTCACCATTAAATGGTGAATATTTTAGCTTGTTCTTATTTAGCTTATTGTTTTTGTAATTTGCCTTTTTTCTTCTTCTTACTGTTTTTGTAATTTGCCATTTTTCTTCTTATTGTTTTTGTAATTTGCCATTTTTCTTCTTATTGTTTTTGTAATTTGCCATTTTTCTTCTTATTGTTTTTATAATATTATTTTCTTGTTTTGTACTATGTTTTTCTTCTCCACTGTTGTTCCTTTTGTTAGTATTGCAAATTTTCTTGAAAGGAAATCGAATTGATTCGGTTTCTTCGGTTTCTTGTTCTTCATTCCTTCCTTCACGGTCCGTGTTCTCTCCTCCTTGGCCTCTCCCCCTCTCCCTCCCTCCCTCATCACGATCATCATCATCGTCGTCATGGTTTCTATTTTGTGTCGGTTCATGCTTTTGATCTCGATTTGTTTGTGGTATAAATATTTATATCTCTTAGTTTTTTAGAATCCATTGACTACTATATCTCTCGATTCTCGGGAAGTTCGTAAATTTTTCCATCTCGAATTTATGTCTTTTGGAAAATTTGTATTTCTCGAAATTTTTCTATAAATTTTTTTATTTCAGTATTTTTGTTGTTACATTTTTTTGTATAGTTTTTGTTGTTTTTTGATTTTTTTGTATTTAATTTTTGTTTTTAGTTTTCGTTGATTTTTGTTTCTATTTTTAACAAAATTTATGAGGTTTCTTCATTCAGTTGCCGGACGTTGTCGTTACTTTGGGGAAATCATCAAGATTCTTGTTTCTCATTGGTTTTACAAGGGATTTCATTATTTTTCTTTATTTGAGATCCTTAGTTTTTATTGCTCCACTGTGCGTATTTTTACTAGTTTATTTGAGTGCGTAGGTTGGATGTTTTTACGATAATTACCTATAATCAGGAATTGTTTGATTTTTTCTATTATTTATAGAATTCTAATTCTTCAATTTTATTTCATTTAATTTATTATTATTTTTATATTTTTAATTTTTTTATAAATAACTTGAAATATAATCAATTTTTATGTCATATTGTAAAATAATCCATTTTTTCCATATCCATAGCATGCTTACCGAAGTTATTATCCTTAATTTCAATTAGTAGAATTATATAAAATCTCATATTATTCAATTGTTTCTTTCCATTCCTCGTAATTCTCTCTTTAATCTTCTGATGGATATTGCATCCATTATTATTCAACAGTTTATGATGATGATGACGATCTTCATATGATTTGATGGAAATGCAATAAAAACGAATGGATTAACGAGAATATGGTAAAAACCAAGAAGACAACGAAGTGAAGAGGGAGAGATATGAAAGAAATAACAATAAAGTCTAAAACTGTGCAAGAGCTTAAAAACACAAAGGACATCCCTCTCTTTTATTCCCTCACATTCTGTCTCTCTCTCTCTCTCTTTCTCTCTCTCTTTCTCCTTCTATCATGTCTCTATCACTCTTTTTCTCGTCGGTAAGCAAAAGAATTAAAAACCAAAGCACTCAAAGCATTGAAATCAGAATCCATGGAATTAAAACCCATGGAATCCAAAGTCAACGAATTATAAACCGAAACAAAGAGAAATGAAATGCTTCAGGGAATGGTTAGAAGAGAGCGGAGGAAATGGTTAGAAGGAGGAGGAAATGGTTAGAGGGAGGGTGGGAGAGGGAGAAAAAACCGCCAGTCGAAGCAACAAGTTGAAGAATGATACCACAAAGATATCGGCTTACACGAAGTCGCGCACTCAGTGGGTTGAAATAAAAAAAACCGTCGCGTATAGAAAAATAAATTGAGAGGAAAAAAATGCAAGAAAAATACACACACACACTAGGACAGACAGACACATACAGACACACACATACACATGACAGACAAGTGACGGTAGAATCCATGAATTATTCGAGTTCAGAAGCTCGGTAGTAAGTTAAGGCAAAGAGAGAGAGAGAGACAAAAGGAGATAACAAGAGAGAGCCAAATAGGAAGAGACAGAAAGATAGAAGGAAAGATAGAAGGACCCATATAGAGAGAGATAGATTTATCCAGAAAGAAATAGAGTGAGCGAGAAAAATGAATTGTTAAAGGAATGAAATTCGAGAAAAATCCTCAACGATTGAGTGAATGAAAATCTCATGATATTTAAATGATGGTTGAGCAAGCGAGACAGATAGAATAGGTGGAGTGACAGACAATGGAGCAGAAAGATAGAGAGAGAGAGAGAGAGAGAGATGGAAGAGGAGTCGAGTTAAGTGCCGTGGCTGTCCTCGAATGTCAAAGTTAACAATGAACTTGGCAGCAGCGATGCTGGGGCAAAAACTCCAAGAACAAAAAATAACAAGCAGATATAACAACTACTAAAGCAACAACTAACTATAACAAGTACAGCAATAGCACCTATGACTACAACAACAACTTACTTTAACAACAACTAACTATACCAACTACTACAACAACAACTAACTATAACAACTACTATAACAACAAAGAAGAGCTACTACTTGAACTGCAAAAACAACATCAATTGTAACAATTTCAAGTACAACAATGAAGAGCATAACAACTAAAATGAAGCCAAAAACAACTACGACAACAACAGCAACATCAAAGACAACAACACCAAAGACAACAACAAAAAAGACTCTGAATGGCTCAATGAGAATGCAAAGGTTCGGAAGAACTGAAAATGATTTTCCGTTTTATTTTTTATATGTTGGAAAATTGCACACGTCATGCGACACAGAAACTCCGATGATAACGAGAACGTGGGTCAAAAGGAAGAATACTATGAAAGAGGAGAGAAAATAGGCGAAAGGTTAGTTTGGAGAGAAAGAGACAGATAGATGATGGGTGACCGGTTAACAAAGATACGAGCACTTAAAATTTTACCTTTTGAGAGAAATCTTTTCAACCAAAAAACTCAACACAGAAGCTTTGAGAAACCATTATAATAGAAATTGTTTTCCTGCTTTAAATGTTGGTTGCCAAAGGTTAACTATTTTTCCATTCTTATAAAATTTAATTTATGTCAAAACATTAAATTTAAGATGAGTTTAGAAAGGTGTCTTTTATGTCAAGCAAGAACTGAGAACTTTCACGTGAAGACGGATTTATTGTTATATACGACATTTTAATGTCGATGAGCAACTAAATTGAGAAACCCCACTTTAAATAAAGTCTTTGATCTTTCCTTTCGATCAAGGTGTCATGTCTGAATATAGACTTTAATGGAACAATTCCATAATTAAAGAAACCTCGTTATATTAAATTATTCGCACACGATCCTCATCCCTCGCAGGCTGACGACATTTCAATTCTGTCAACATTGTGACAGAAGCCAACGTAAATTTCACGCATAACTAGGTACTAAATTTAAATTTAATTGAAACATTTTATGTGTAAATTGAATCATTGACATGTCGAAACATTGACTTCCGCCACTTTGTTCTACTTCTCTCTCTCTCTCATCGTCCCTCTGTATTTTATTTATTCTAATATTTGTTTTTTTTTGATTGACAGGATATTTTGTAATTTGATTCCGCTTCCCTTATTCCCACAACTATTTATTCCTCTTATTGTTTTGCTCTCCATGGACGAATTTTGTAAATTGGTTTTTCGACATCCGATTTGAATTCAAAATCAAACAAACATCAGCAATAATAGAAGTAACAACAACAATGAAAGTGTTGCATAAATATAATAAATAAAGAATAGTCATAGTTAATTTATTTATTCATTTATTCGGATAGTTTTTGTAATTGGTTGCATGTGTTTGTTTTTTCGACGCTGTTTCAAATGTCATCGTGGACATTTAATTAAAATATTTGGATCCTCTGACATTTTCCCCACTACTCGGACATTTGTCTCACTGCTCTGACATTGATGTTTGTTCGTTGTTTTTACTTGAATATTTAAATGTTTATCAGATTTATCATTAAGTGTCCATATGAGAATAAAATAGAGTTTTACATTTTATTGCTGATTGTCTTTTTTATTTATCTATGATTGTTTGATGAATTGCAGTTTGAATCGTTTTTCGTGACTTCAAACAATTTCCGCTGAGTATTTTTCAAGAATGATAATTTTTTTATATTAATTTTTATATGAAAATCAAAGTTTCTCATCAACAATTATATAATTTACGTTTAAATGTATATTTTCTAAGATTTTGTATTATTTCATATATTTAGTAGCAATGTTTGATGATTATTTTTGCACATATTTTTATATGAATATAAACGTTTTTTCAATAATTATATTATTTACATTTTATTCCAGATATTTGAAGGCTTTCTAATTTTTATAAACTTGCCATTTGATACAAAAAACAAAAAGAATTTATTAAATAAACTCAATTCAATTAATAAACCGATCAAATCGAATTACAATTAACTATTATTTTACATTTTCCTTTTGATCTCAAATATTTTTTCTTTCGACCCAATTTCTAACAAAGAAATTCCCATCGGTCCTCGAAACTTTCCCTTCAGGTGAGGTTTGACATAAAATTGAAACCGCTTTTAAAAAATGGAAATGGCAATCAAGAGACGTTGAAATATGGCGCGGTCCTGGACCACATGGACTCATGGAAACTCAGGGAACTCAATTGAAGCCAACAATAAGGACAAAGGCAAGAACAACAACAGTAAGGATAACAACAACGATCACTGGGGCAACAACAATGGTCACAAGAGCAACAACAATGGTCGTAAGTGCAACAACAATGGTCTAATGTACAACAACAATAGTTACAAACACAACAAAAATGGTAAAAAGCACTACAACAATAACCACGAATAAGATATGGCTATCGATGAAATCTTTTAATCGAGAAAACATTTCGGGTCGCGCGAAACGAGCTGCCAACTGGACGCGATCGCTTGATCGTATGCAGCTGAGACACACATATGTACACACTTATCTATTGTAAAGTCACACATACACACACAATGATATATGCATAGAGGTATGCAAAGGGAAGTTGAATAAATGTGCCAGCTGAACGCAAGATGGCAGCAGCTTCTCCGTGTCCGTCTCCATTTCCATTAGAAGCGAAGAATGGGCGATCGGTTATCTATTGTTGTTGGTGTTCAAAGTGTTGTTGCCATTATTCTTGTTGCCATTTTTTGTTATTTTTATTTAACAACAAATAACGAGCGCACACTTTGATGGAGTCAGAGTGCAGAAAAAGAACACCAAAAATGCATGGTTGAGGAAGAGGAAAAACTAATTGCACGTGGGAGTCGACACTGGACAAACACACACAAGACCGACCGACCGACTGTCTGTCCATACACATCTGTCTATCCATTCATCTATCTGTCTGTCCGAAAAGTTTTCTGTCTGTTCGAATCGTTGGTCCTCCTGGTTCACCTGGTGATGAGTCATTGCGATCGTGCACGCATCATCGACGATCTGAAGAGGGGGAAATCGTGTGCACGCTGATTAATCGTTACAAATAAAGATTACTCCACAATTTATGTTTTCCTTACTTTTTATGTTTTCTTTTCGTTTTCCAAAAGAAACTTGAGAATGCTTCTTACTTCAAGTTCTTAGGTGGAAATGAGGACACACCTGATTAATCGTTACACGAATGATTAACCGATAATTGTATGGAGAATTCCATGACTCATTCAACTGTGACTGACAAGACGATTGCAACGAGTAATCGAAACAATGCATGAGTAATCAGATCGAAATCGGGAGAACAATAAATGAAGATATAACAAATTTAAAAAAAAAAATAGAAATAAAAAATTTAAAAAAAAAAGAAATAAAATATGTAGAAACAAAAAATTAATAAAAATATTAAATGTCTATTCTATAACTCATTATTAATAGAATTTAAACTAATTTTGATTTTCTTTGATTTGATTTGATTTTTTTTTGAGAAAATTATATTTGTAAATAATTTTTGATTTTGAAATAATTTTTGATTTGGTAATAACTTTTAATTTGGAAATAATTTTTTGATTTAGAAAAACTTTTGTATTTCGAAATTTATTTATTGTTACTAGAAATCAGTTTTTGTTCTTTTTTGGATACCGGATAGATCAATTTATTAGGAAATTAATTGATCTATTGTTTTGATTCTCTGGTTTCTTAAAATTGCGATGTAATGACTACTTTGAGATGGGAATCGTAGTTTTTAACTCATTCGAATGATAGATGAAAACCGATTAATCATCAGTCGCAAATAAATTTCGCTCACGGTCCAACGATCGCAGCCACCGACTACCGTGGGTTCTTTCCCTAGAATTTATGACGACGACCCGATGATTAATCAAGCATAAGATCAAAGAAGGAACCAACCGATAGATTATGGAATCATTGCTTCAATTCCAGATAAATCGTCATCATTAGAAAAATAAAGAAATAGTCACTTACCTTAGCTTGAAATGTGATGCCATGGAAGAAGGCCTGCTCGGCGTGCAGCGGCACCCGAAGGTCCTGATCGTCCTGGACGAGGTCGTAGGGGGTCGACGGCATTCTTAAATAATTCAATATCACTGACTCTGACCACTTGTAGTATCATGTGATAGTTTTCATCTTTTTCCCGCCACGCTTGCGCAGTGATTTTTTGATGTGTAGCAAAAAATCGCTTTGATTTCGGGCACTCATGCAAGCTCTCTAACTCTTTCTCTATTCGTTTGCACTATCACTATCTCTGTTGCACACTTATTCGTCACTCACACGCGGTTACCGGGTTTTTTATTTGTTTTCTTTTGTTTCGAATCGATTAAACAAATTTTGATTGATTTTCTTCAATTTTCAATCGTATTGCCAAAGTGGGATTCTCGAGACCGCAGATGCAGATGTTCCTTCTTTTTTTCTCCTTTTAATTCTATTCTCGCTGCCTCTCCTACTTCTTCTTCTTCTAATTCTTCTATTCTCACAACAGTCTCGATGGTTTTAATGGCGGCAGCAGATGGCAATCAATGGCGAGCGTTGATTTTAAATGATTTTTTATGCCTCAATTTATTTCAATCCGATTGAATTTTAAGTCGTTTCCAGAGTTGAACGATCTGCACGTTTCTATTTCGCCTTTTCTCTCTCTCTCTCTATCTCTCTCTCACTGTCTGTCTGTGTATTTTTCTCACTCTGAGAGGATTTTCTTGAAGAATTTAAGGTTTTCCGAATGAGCGTTGGTGGAAAAGTCTGGCCGCCGATTGAGGAAATGTCTGAAAGATTGAAGAAGAGAAGGAAAATAAACAACTATTAGAATGGTTTTAAATTTACGATATCAGGAAATTTTTGTCATATTCATGATAATAAAATAGTCAAATGAATTTACATAAGTTCTTGCAAAATGTATATAAAGTAGTTCTCTCTTAAAACGAAGTTAAAGAAAAATAATGAAAACAATCACGTGTTGAAATGATTTTCAAGAAAACCACAATTAAATAATCATCTTTATGTTTCAAGAAAATTATAATTTTTCTTCTGAAAACCACAAATACAAATTAATAATTCTTGGAAAAAGGAAACCAAAGTACAAATTAGTCAAAAATTGTTTTATAATAAACTAATGATATGTTCTTCTAACGATCTCACTAAAGACGTCACTAAGAGTAAATTAGAAGACATATTCTGACTGAAGCGGCAGAACAAAACTCTCCACATTCAAATATCTATTCTAATTACATTGAATCGTGTGAATAAAGAAACGATTTTATTTGATGACAAAAATACATAACAAAAAATGCAAGTAGCACAACAAAAATATCATCAACAACAACAATATTAACAACGATAGCAAAAACAAAGAGATAAAAATAATGACTTAGTAACCGATTGACAAAGTTTCCGGTTGCTTCGCGTCTCGATTTACAATGAATGGACAATTTGAAAACCTGCAACGACAATCGCACAGCGAGCATTTCTACCCCATGAGTCATAAAATCATGTAAAATATACTCCATGATAGGCGAGTCATCATCGCTTACGTTAAGTCTAAAGTTCGGCTTACGTTGTGTCTATAGTTCGGTTTACGTTGTGCCTAAAGTTTGGCTTACACCTCACACAAAAATAGATAAAACCTCGCAATTAAATGACGGCAACGTCTTCCTCTATGCCAAATCATCGTCACTTCATTTGAAAAATGTAAATTTCTTTTTTCTCTCTTTTTCACTCTGTCGTTATATTCGCCGTGTGTATTGTTGTTGGCATGAGTGACGAAGAGCACAACAACAACGAGAACTAGTTTCGAAAAAACAACCCGGTACAAACGCACCAAACACCGGCTCCTATGGAAAGCCTACCACCAATGGTGGTGGTGTCGTTTTGGTGCCCACCGACCAAAGTTTAGATCGAGTTTATGTTTTATTAATCTTTATGTAGTTGTTTTTTACGCGATTTTATTAATTGTCCAAGTTACGTTTCGGTTGACAGACAGACAGACAGACAGACATGTGGATGAACGGAGCGATAGACAGACAAACGGATGGAACGACAAATATACCGACAGACCAAACCAGACTAGACTATGTGAAGTGGTTGGTTACATAAATGGATGGTTGTTCGCTCTCTGTGGTAGAGAATTTTTTCGACAATTTATTACTTTTTTTTACCATAAACAATTTATTATTTTTCGACTATCAACAATTGATTTTTTTTTACCATCCAAAAAAAATCAATTGTTTTTTATTACCATGGGGTTCCAAACCATTATTTTTATACCATCAACAATTGATGTGATGGTTTTAGTCGGAAAAATCGGATGAAAAGTCATCCCGACGTCTGACCAATTGGCAAAGCAACTTTTTTTTCGTAGTAACATGATTCAATCGTTTGACGAATGATTGATCCATTCAGAGGTCGACATCAAGTGGTTTGTCTAATGGATAGTCATGGATAGTTTCGTTCGCGACTAATGGATTTAATTTCTTGTAATTGGATCCAAGGTTTTATCGAGAGAATATTCAAGTGCAGAGAGAACGGTTTATAGTTGTTGTTGCTACGGTATATTGTTGGTACGTTATTATTGATAGTTATAACAATATAATTAATATCGTTCAACTAATAGGATATCATAATAACAACCAAAAGACAATTATCGATTCATTGATCATTTTGTAAGTCGTTACAACATAATTCATGGTTCTTATTAGTAGAATTATATAGAAATTAACAAAGGACGTTCCCAAAATGGTTCTATAAACGAAATAACTCCATATATGTATGATCGTCAGTTTAACACACTTGTGTGTAGAATAAATCGCTCAAATGCCTCCCACAACCGTTTGACCAGTGGTTACCTCAAACGTGACGATGGCTCAGCTTTCATCAAGAGCCATTTAATTGTTCAAATTGTCGGCCGCTAGTCGGAAACTGACCGAACTTCCGTCGGTCTTGTTGTAACTCTGTCTGTCTATCCTCAGTCCGTCCGTCCATCAGTCTATCCATTCGTCTATTGGTCTCTCTGTGTACCGAAGTCAGTCAGTGGATCGTGCGGATGATTGTGAAGCCCTCTTGCGTGCTTTTGGCTTGTCGCTGGAATCGTTGTGGGTAAAAGTGTGAGTGACCGCATAATTTTAAGCGTTCTCATTGTTGTTATTTATTTCCGTACATTGGACATGAACTCATGCTGCATGCAAGCAATTTATTTCTCTTCTTTTTTTCGTCTTGTTGTTCCTTTCTTCATCTGTCAACGTTTTGTTATTTGCTTGTTGTTCTTCGGAGAGTTATTTTTTGCTATATTTTAAACGTTGGTTTCAATTTTGAATGTTTTCGCGGGGGATTTTTTGATACCGTATTGTTCCTCCCATTATGATTATTATTTTTGTTTTGATCTTTTTATTTTTGTGTTCATTTTTGTTTTGATTTTTTAGCTTTTGTTTCATTTTTTTTACTTCTGTTAGATGTTTTTATTTTGTTTTGATTTTTATTTTTATTTTTGTTTTTGTTTTGATTTTTATTTTTGCTTCACAACAGGTTTTTAAGCTTTCGTGCGAGCTTATTGGCGATTTCACCTACTAGCCGATTTTAGCAGCTGTCGTCGAATAACTCGTTTCCCCCCAAATATAATACAATACAATTTGGGGTTTCGTAATCGCTTGCAAACGTTGCTAAAACGATGGAGGGCGAGGGTTAGACGAGGTTTATCTACCTCCACTCAAGGTCATGGGGTTCCTAACTCTAGGTTAGACTTAGTGAAACCTATAAATTAAAGTTAAATATGTTTCCCGGTACTTGCTATTAAAAAATAATTTCATTGCTTTGAACATTTTTGAATTTAAAAATAGATCCATGCTTCATGATCCATGTATGCTTTAAAATAGTTTAGTTTATTGTTTGAAAATCATTTCCGTGTTATTATTGTAAATATTTTGGTTTCAATTGTCAAATTAATGAAACTTTAGCGTGTTCTTTTCAGATTTTATTCCATGGTGACGGCAACTAAAACAATGTTCAGCCCTGAATTTCTATTTCATTTGGGTTTTCATTGTTTTCGCAACTCATTGTTTGCGAATTTCTATTGAGAGAAATATAATTTATGTACATGAAATGTTCCTGGTTGACATTTTGAATCGTTTCCTATTATCGAACGATATTCTGTTGAGTCAAATTTGGATGCATTTAAATTTTTGAATAAAAAATAGAATGTTAAATCAATAATGTAGGATGATAGGAAAAAATCAATTGAATAGATTGAACCAAGTTTATAGATAACAATTCAAAATAAAGTCTATTTTAAATGCAATATTTTAATCAATTATGAATGAACTTTTTCTTCATATGTTTTTCATTTTTATTATTATCCTTATTTTTATTTTTTTTTTTGATGAGAGATGTTTTGATTGTTTTCTTTATGGCTCCTGGGAAAAACGAAGAAAAGCCTGAAGTAGGGATCTGATTTAAATTACAGCTCTAACAACTAACAACATCAAGACAAGAAAAAGAAATAAAAAATAGAAAAGGAAAAGTTAAAACAAAGAAATCACATAAAAAAGAACTAATAATAATAATAAATTTCAACAACAACCTGCATGAGAAACAATAAAAACTGCACCTACAAGAACAAAAACTGTAACAATAACAGCAAAAGCAGACACGACAACCATTCAATTGAATCATTAATTTTGAGCTCACAACAAAATTAGACGATTTCCGGTGCGGGATCGAGCCGTGGTTCTATCGATGACCCGGGGCAAAAGAAGGCGGTGCAAAGAAGAAGTTAACGAAAAGGAAAACGAGAGGAAAGAACACGTAGAAAAAGGAGACCAGAAGACAAAGGGCTCCGGCGATCGAGGGTGGGCCAGGAGTCGCAGTGACGATTGAATGAAGGCAGATGGCGATCCGAAGAATAAAGAGAAAGAGTGAAAGAATATAGAAATAGGAATGAGCCACCTACGAGAGAGGGAGAGGGAGAGAGTTGCATTCTGAATTCATTAGCCAAGCAATCAACTGCCAGAGTAGAAGCAGCAACAATAATAACAACAACATCGACAATAACAACTATAACAACATCGACAGCAATAATTGCAACAATGTCTGCCCACAAAACAATAACAAATTCTTCTGGAGGAAGTCCACAGTAATGAACAACATCTGAAAGTTAATTTTTCCCTGACGTTGCTGATTCTCCTTCGTTTGTTTTTAATTTAAACTCTCCACTCCTTTTCTATTCTTTTCCTTTTCCAACCTCTTTTATCCTCTACTTCTCCCCTCTTCACCTTCTTCTCTCTCCTTCTCTACTCTTCTTTCCCTTTTTCATCTATTCTCTTAGTTCCTCGTGTGCAATCGAAGTTAGATTCAATTTAATGTATTTTTATTTCATTTCCTATAATCAAAAGCACTGTAAAAGGGTCAAAATAACAACTGCTAATAAGAAGAAGAAGAAACTCCAAGTTATAGGTTGCATACAAAGTTTTTTTAAAGAGAAGTTGTTTTGAACAAGAATAACTAAAAATAACAATAACACTCCTGGTAAAAACTAATGAAAGCCAATAAAAAGAAAAAAAGAAGAACATTTTGCAGAAAAGTTTGCAGTTGAATGTTGCTGATTCTCTTATTGTTGTAGTTGCTATTGTTGTTATAGTTTTGGTTGTTATAGTTGTTGCTGTTATAGTTTTTTATTGTTGTTGTTTACTGATCCTGCTGTTGCTGTTGCCGTTCGTTATAGTTCCAGTAGCTTCTATTTTTATTGTTCAGTCTCAATGCATCGTCGCCTTTTCCACACGACTCTTCCGATATCTATCTGTCTGTCCGTCCCTCGATTCGTTTGCTTGCATTATTTTCAAGTTACATTTTATCAGTGGAAAACTTCTTATGGTCATGACTCTTCTCCTTGGTTAAACTTGCTTCTATAGCTCTTGTTCTCTTTTCCAACGTCATCTCCACATTTGGGCGAAGTCGGATTGACATGACCGAGACAATGAGAGTCATTCTCATTGGCAATTAGATTAAATGTTCCAATTATGAAGAAACAGACGAAGAGAACGATCTACGGTGATACTCTAGGGAATGAATTTATAAACCCAATATACCCCAGAGTATTTATTTTTGGCCTAAGTCAGGATTTCAAGTTTAAACACGAAGCATAGTTTCCGTCGTAAATGCTATTTTTTCTTATTCTTATACTATTTTCTTATATTTCTTTATATATACGAAGCTGATTGCAAAATGTTGTTGCTTGTTGTTGTTATTGCAATTCTCTCTACCTTCTCTATGTTGTTCTTTATTTATTTATGTTTCTGTGATTTTATTGCTCTTGCTATTCGACTCATAAAAGTACCAATGAAGAATATTAAGAAGGGTCCTTAACCTTCCTCACACGTAGACTTACACTCACACAAGGAGACCAATCACACAATGAGAACACACACACAAAGAGACCACTCACACGTACGCACAACATATACACGCACATACAATCAGAGTGAACCCTTTGAGTTCCATCGGCAACCATTGGAAAAACGAAGAAGAACAACAGAAAATAGTTTCAAGTTTCGAGTGGAGAAGTAAAAAAAACTTCAAAGTGGCAACGCTTGTTACGTTTGCGCAGCAGCGTCTTGGCCAAGAACCAGAGTTACAACAACACATAATTCAATTTATTGGTATAAGTGTGTGTGTGTTTGCGAGAGAAGAGAATGGAATTCGTGAGTGAAGAATTGAATTTGCAGAAGAGTGTGTTAGTTAGTGGTGTGTGTGTGTGTGTGTGGTGAGGGTGTGTAGATCTATGGGTGTGTGTCTGTGAAAGAACAGAAACATGTTTCATTCATAGTAACAGCAACAACAACAATTGCATAAAAAACAACAATCACAAAAACAACAAGCGATTGCACAACAAGTTTCAAATACAAAACATAAACTAAGAACGAAAACGAAATGAAAAATGCATAAAGATGAGGTTGAAGCAGTGGAAGAGAGAGAGGCAGAGTGAGAGAGAGAGGTAGATTAAGAGAGAGAGAGAGAGGGAAAGGTCAGACCGCATTATGGGGAGTATGATAGATGAAGGAAAGAGAAACATCAGGCAAGATACAAATGTACATAGGCGGGCAGACAGACGAACAGAAAAAAAAACTGATATATAGAAAAATTAAATTAATTAAATAAAATTAAAAATTATGAAAACGAACAAAATGAAAAATTATGAAAAAGGACAAAATTAACAATTATTAAAATAAATGAACAAAATTAAAAATTACGAAAATAAATGGACAACATTAAAAACCGAATGGAGAAATATAGAGAAAGACAAAAGGACGAAGGAAAGTCGATTATGGCAAAATATGGACCCTAATCGAAATCGATTAAAACAACATATGGACATCAATCAAGAGACAGAATGAATGGATATATAATCGATGATAATTTCCAAAAGAAGACGGACTGAAGGAGGCGAAACCAAAGAAGACCAGGCTGAAGAAGACGAAGCTGAAAAGGTTAAAACTGAAGAAAACGATACTTAAAAAGATGAAGCTGAAGAAGGCGAAGTTAAAGAAGGCGAAGCTGAAGAAGGCGAAGTTGAAGAAGGCGAAGCTAAAGAAGACGAAATTGAAGAAGACGAACCTGAAGACAATTAGACAGACATGCGAACGAACGATCAAAGGAACGACATAGAACTTGTTAAAATTCAACGGACAGATAGACAGACGGCCGGTCAGACATATCGATGAACAGCTAGCGCATAAATTGCTGCCAGTGATTCTTGGTCGGAAAATGAAAAGCGATTCGCTTCAGCGCAGTTCGGATGCCGACTTCTGACAACAACAATAATAATAATAATAACAACAACAAATAATGGAAGGAAGAGAGAAACAAAAAACAAGTAAAAACTAAACGTAAATAATCGTCTAAAAGACTGTGAGCTCCACCTTCTGCTCAGTCGAAGCGACAGCCAAAGTCAAGCCGACGATCGTCTGCGCAAGCGCGCACGTTTTTTCCTATTTCTCTTTTGTCTTCTTATTCGCTTTATCTTCTCTCAGTCTCACTCTCTCTCTCAGTCTCATTCTCTCTCTGTCTATCTATCTCACTATTTATCTTAAGAATTTTACATATTTTTGTAATTTTTATTTTATTATAATTTTATAAATTTTTTGCTACTTTTTTGTTTGATTTTAGTTGCTTCAACTTCAGTTATTGTTGTTGCAATTGTCGTTGTGGTTTTTTTGTTCTTGTTATTATTGTTATTGTTGTTCTTTTTGTAAGGTGCCTCTCTCGCTTCAAGTTGAACCATGAATGCAGCTGATCGATCGAACGAACCTTGCGTTCCATCCCAATGCAACAAGAGAACAAGACCAGCGAACAAAAACTTGTTTAACTTGTCTATTGCCTCGTCTCTCTCTCCTTTCATTCTTCTGACTCCACTCCTTCTGTCCACACACCGTAGCCGATGACTGGCCATCGCCTTCGAACAACTATGCTGGGTTCTTGTTGTGGAAGTTGAAGTGGAAGCAATGAGAAGTGAGGAATGAAAAGTGGAAGGAATGAGAAATAGAGGTGGTAACAATGAGAAGAGGGCGAGACTGAGAAACAAAAGGTGAGAGAGAGAGAGAGAGGAGTTCAAGGGGGACCCTGAGAAAGGAGGATATAATGAGAGAGATGATGGTACAAAGAGCGAAGAGGATAGAAAAAGAGATGAGGATAAAAAGAGAGAGAGTGTTAAAAAGTGAAGCAGCAGAATGCATGCTAAGCGAAGCAGGTGGGAAGGAAGAAGAGAAAGACTCCTTGAAGACAAAGGTTCCATAAAGGTGGAAGACCAGAAAAGGGATTCATAAAAGGGACAAGAAATATGCGAAGAAATGAGGAGTTAAAAAGAAGATCAACAAGAAGTAGGGAGATTAAAAGGAGTTAGTGAGATCAATGAGAGAAGAAGAAGTTGAGGAAGAAGTTAAAGAAGAGGTTAAAGAAGGAATTGAAGAAGATGTTGAAAAAGAGTTTGAAGAAGATATTGAAGAAGAGGTTCCAACCTGAAGTTGAAGACGAATTTGAACTTGAAGGATTAAAGATTATGTTAAAGATGCGATTGTAGAAGAAAGAATAGTTTAAAGACAATATTAAAGACTAAATTGATAAAGAGATTGAAGCATATGTTGAGGAATTGATTGACGAAGAAGTTGAAAAGTACTTTGACGATGAAATTGAACTTGAAGGATTAAACATTATATATAAAAAATTATGGCAAAGAAAAGGTTGAAGAAGAAAGATAGGTTCAAGAAAATGTTGAAGAAGGTTCAACAAATTGTTGAAGTAGAGGTTGTAAAAGAGATTCAAGTAGAGATAGAAGAGGACTGAAGGAAACAATCAAGGAATTCACAAGGGTGGAGAAAAAGCGGTCAGAAAGATCGGGGGGAGAGCGAAAGAAATGAAGAGAGAAACCAGAAGATGATATCAGTGAGAGTGGCTCCAGGAGCCACCCGATCATTTTTATTTTATTTCTCATCTTCTTATGCAGCTCATTCTCGTTGATGTCGCCGCCGACATGATGATGCTGATGTTGTTGTTTTTTATACTGTTGTTGTTATTTCTTATACTGTTTTTGTTGTAACGATTATTTTCTGCAGAATTATGCAGTTTTTCAAGTTTTTATCTCCCTCGTTTACGTTCTTCCTCTTTGAGTCTGGCTCTGGCTCCTGCTCTGGCTTTTGCTCTCTCGCTCACTCTCATTCATCGATCTATCTCTGTCTCTCTCTCTCTCTCTCTCTCTCTCTTTGACTCTCCCATTCATTTGATCGTAATTATTAAAAATTATAAAAAAAAGAGAAAGAGAGAGAGCGAACAAAATGTCTATAAAAAAAATGCACTTGCGGCTCGGATGTTGAAACTGAAATTATCCAACAACAACAACAACATCGAGCACTGCAGTAATAACAACAACAACAACGAGCACTGGAGTAACAACAACAACAACAACAACAACGAGTAATGCAACAACAACATCTGCAATAACAACAAGAATATTAACAACAACAACAACGAGAGGAAACACTCTCTCATTATGTAAGCGAAATATTTTTGCAGCGATTGTCGCTTGTTTTTGTTGTTATTTTTGTTGTTACTATTGTTGTTATTATTCTTGTTATTATTATTGTTGTTGTTATTGTCGTTATTGTTGTTTTTGGCCAAATTACTATAAAGCCAAGTGTTTCGAAGCGAACACAGGGCGATAATTGAGCAAGGGGGGGAGGAGTGATTTGGTTTTTGCTCTCAACTGAATTTTTGATTTTTAAAGTTATTACCATGCAGAATAAATGCTGCCAGATGTTCGGTAGATTGGATAGATTGGAAAAAAATGTACAAATTATTAAATTATTTTTATTCTTTTAAAGTATAAAAATATTAGATGTGTAAAAAATATGAAACATTAAAATAATGTAAAATATTAATAATTTAATAAATACAAAAAACAACAATATAAAAACTGTAAAAATATAAATAATAATTACTAATATTAATTAATTAATTAAAAAAGAATAAAAAAATATAAAAAAAAATATAAGAAATGGTTAAAAATTAAAAGAACCTAAAAATATATAAAAATTAAAAAAATAGATATCAAAATATAAAAAAGTAATTTTATACACAACTTTTATACGTAAAAAGTGTAAAATTATAAATTATTATATGTAAAATATTAAGAAAAATATAAGTAGATATACAAAATGTATAAAGTATAAAAAAGTGAAAAAATATAAAAAAAGTTAAAAAATAGAAAAAAGTTAAGAAATATAAAAAAGTTAAAAAATAAAAAAAAATTAAAAAAATATAAAAGTTAAACAAATCTCTGTTTAGATCAATTTGTTTCGCATTTTTTAAATGTCATCCCTCTTTATCACAAACTCCCCCCTGTCTCTTGATGGGGCCAGGACCATCGCCAGCATCTGATGTCAAGGACAAACGGTTGCCATTTGGAGACAATGTTAGCGACGAGAGAAGAAGGAGAAACTAAACGAGAAGGAGTAGAAATCACGAGAAACAACGATGAAATCGGATGCAAATCAAATCAACGACGAAGAGACAATAACAAAAAACAACGAAAACAATGAGACAAAAACAGTAAAACAAAAACAACATTGAACCAAAGACAACGATGAAAAATCAACAACAACTACGATGAAAAATCAACAACAACAACGATGAAAAATCAACAACAACAATGATGGAACAACAATGCAAAAAAAACAACAACCACGAGACAACAATGGAAAAAGGAGCAACAAAAAAACCAAACAAGGCACGCCAAAATAAATTTGAAGAAATTCATGAATAAAATGCATGAAGCAAATTTAGAGAGAGAGGGAGACAGAAAGAGAAAAAGAAAGAAAGAAAAAAGAAATAGAAAAAATATTCATTCACATACCAAATGCGAGTGAAATTCGTTTGAAATCCAAAAGGTATGAAAAGGATATTTTTTGAAAAATTTAAATCAGAAAAATGGGTCTGAAAATAATACCTTTGGAAATTCTATACAAGAAAATTGGAGAAAGAGAGAGAGAGAGTGTGGTATTATGGTAATAATAATGGTAAAGAAGGAGGAGAAAAAATTTAAATTATTAAAAACTGGGAGAGGTAAAAATTTTGAAATAAAAGAAGAGAGAAATAGTAGAGACTAAAAAAGTCGAGACTAAAAAAGTCGAGACTGAAAAAAAGACTAAAAGCCAGTCATAAAAGTCAAATCGAGACAGAAATTTGAGACGATCCAAGGATAATCCAAGGTTAGTTAGAACCGAGTTTATGTTAGGAATACTAGAAGAATGAATCAAAGGAAAAGGAAGAGAAACAGACAGGAATTCTGATGAAGCTGATGTTGATGAAGATTCGTGAAAACAACAACCAACAACAACTGAGAGATGTACCTTGCATTCAACTGCAAAATTGGATAAACATTGATCGGACAGGAGCAACAACAAGAATTGCAACAACTACAACAACAATTGCAACAACAACAATCACTAAATAACAACCAAAAAACTACAACTACAAAAACAACCAAAAAACTACAACTACGACAAAGCCATGAGACTAAACCAAGAGAATAATTGCGACAAGAACAACATCAACAACAACAGCAACAATAGCAACAACAATGAAATCCCATTCATTCCATTTGCATGGCTTAAGCTTTCGTCTGCTCGTCGTCTGTTGTTCGCGAATCTCTCTCAGTCTATATCTGTGTATTTTGTATCTGCAGCAATGTATCTCAATGTTCTCATTCAACTTGTTGTTCAAATTCTTTTTTATTGTTGTTTATCTGACTCTTGTTTTTGTTTGTCAACGTCATCTCTTCTCCGATCCATTTCGTTTTCATTCGCCATTCGTTTAGTGCCAACCGCAACCGTCCGACAGAACGAGACACGAGAAGGTGGGCGAACGAAGGGGGAGGCGATGGCGAAGGGGGCGGGGGCGGGGCAATAGAAGCAAAACGTATCTGCAGGAAAGAAAAAAATTAAACTCGCTCGAGAAGATACGCATCCATCCCATCCCATCCCATAGATACTCGGGATACACAACATTCAGAGTAGATATAAACAGAGGCAATGGCAAAAGAGAGCTCTAGATTTCTGCCGGTGGCTGGTCATTTGTTGTTGATATTATTCTTCTTGTTGTTGTTGTACTATACTATACTGCTATAGTCTATAGATATGTGGTTGTTGTTGTTCGTTATTCTCTGGTTGTTTTAGTTGCTTGTGAATGCTCATAGTTTTCGAAACTATGCAGATCCGCGCACGGCGTCGTCGTCGTCGTCGTCATCATCTCGTCGTCCAAAAGGTGAATCCAAAGTAGAGTTCTAGAGGCGAACAGAAAAAGCTTTCGCTCTATGTGGCAGCAACAACCACAATATAGACAAGAAACAACAACAAAGACAATAACAAAAACTAAGACAACAACAAAAACTAAGACAACAACATCATTGGCCACTCTTCGTTACGTTGCGGCATCCAACAGATACGCATCCGTATTTTTAGCCACATGCGAAGAAATACAAAATAACAAAAATGTACAAAAAAACAACAAAAAAAACGAGAACAAGAATCAAAATACACGAGATGAAAAAATCTACAAAAAATAAGAGAAATTTCGAAAAAAATAGAAGAAGTCACAAAAAATAGGAAAAAAGCAATGAAATAAGAAAAAACACATGAATTAGGAAAAAATAGAGAAAATCCCAAAAGGAAAATAAAGGAAAAAGTAGAAGAAAAAAACAAAAAATAGGAAAATTCAACAAAATGTAGAAGAAAACTTGAAAAGTAGAAAAAATCATAGAAAAGAAAAAAAAAATCGACAACGTGAACACAAACAACAAGAACAAGAGCAACAACAACAATGAGAATAATTCGAAAAAAACATTAGGGAAAAATTCGTAAAAACGCAAAATCTTTCGACGAAAAATTCCCTCTCGGGGCAAAAAAAAAAACTCAGGTGGAGAATCTAAAGTGAGGGAGAGAGAGAGGGAAGACAACGGGGAGAAGGGGATGAAGGGAAGAAGTTAGTAGAAAAAGTGGTAAAAGAGAGAGAGGGATACGATGATCGTGGTGAAGCCATCAATGCACTAAAGGCCAGTTTGCTACAAAAACAAAAGCGGATATAGGGAGGAAGTAGTGAATTTTTCACCATATTTGCAATCGTGATCAAAAGGGCGAATGAAACGAAAAACTATGTGGAAAAGGAGCGGAAAAATTTAAAAAAAATTGAAAAAAAAAACTAAACGAAAATTCACATAAAAATGCAAAAAAATGAAGACAAAAATGTAAATAAAAATGCAAAAAAAAATGAAAACGAAAATGAAGACAACAATTTTGACAAAAATCCAGGGAAAACGCAATAAAAAATATTAAAAAAGAACTAGTCAAGAGGAAAGAATTTCATGGATTTAAGAGGATTTCCAATCAAAACCGGCAGCAGTCAAAAGTGGAGAAAAGCGGAAATTTATGGCTTCGAGTTTTGTTTAGCTGAGGTCAATATTTTGGACATAAAATAGAGACGGGAACTTTTTGGCATAACGAACTAAATGTCATGGTCAAAGGAAACGAACAAGAGTCATATGGAAGTGGGGGGGGAAAAAGAACTAAAAAAAGAAAAACTAAAAATTCAACAAAAAACGCAATTTCGAAAATGTAAACGACAAAATTAAACTGAACAAATGAAGCTTTTTTTTAAAAAAAAAAGAAGAAAAAGGCAGAAAAAAAGGACAGAAAAAATAATTTGCCAAATTTTGTAGTCAATCGTAAATATCACTACCACTGTCAAAAATAGATTGAAAACCTCACCAATACAGAGAGAGAGAGAGATGAATTCTATCCGAACATCAATCGTCAGATGACTCAATCAGGGCAAAATACTAAAACCGGAACTAAAAAAAAAAAAAGAATTCCATTCCCCAACCCAAAGTGAGCAATAAATCTACAGAACGAACGAAAAATCTGTGTCACAAGGAGCGGTAAAACACACACAAACAAACACTTCCTCAAAGGGAACGAAAAGTCGTTGACACTGAGAGAAAGAGAGAAAAAACGAGAGAGAGAGCAAAAAGAGTTGGGGAAGTCGAGGAAAGAAAGAAATCTTCGAAAAGTTCCACGAAGAGACAAAAACGACAAAAATGTTGAATGAATGAATGAATTGAAAAAAAAAAACACTCTGTGAAATCGTAAAAAAGAAAACTTTGCAGACGAAAATGCAATTATTAGGAAAATATTTTCGCGCCTCGATCTGCAAAAATAGTCGTAAAATTAGGAGAGAAATGTGGAATGTGAAAATGTAATTATTTACGAGCCACACAAAACTTTCATAACCGACAACAGATGGCGCTCAAAGACCCTTCGCCTAATTAAATCCGATTTGAAATATTTTAAATGTTTTAATATTTATGAAATTTTCATTTGAAATTAATATAATTTTTTTTTTCAATTTCCGACTGACATTTAATTATATTTTTTTCAATTTTTTGATTTCATTTTATTTGTTTCATTTTATTTATTCATTTTTTTTATTTCATTTTATTTATTGTTTTTTCTATTTCTTTTTTAATTTCATTTTCTCGTCATTCCTATTGTTTCGTTTTCTTCTTCGGGTTCAAAAGCTCAGGTTTTAACGACCTTGACAGTAGCTTCGAAGTCAGAAACAGAACCTCATCCATCGATCATTAATTGTTGAGCTTAGAATGGAAATAAATTAAGAAAACAGAATAAAAGAAGTCATCGTCATTAGAGCGAAAGAGAGAGAGGGGTCGATGATGGAGTTTCGAGGGACGATGATGGCAAAGAAGGAGAGGACGAATGGACGAATGAAGGAGGGGACGAATAAGAGGAGGAAGGAGGAGACCAATAAATGGAAGGAAAAGAAGTCGAAGGGAACAAAGGGGAGACGCAAAGGTCTCCACACATCGAGTAGCGTCTCGGATCGGATCGTATCGACTTGAGTTCACGCTGGGATTCTGCGAATCGGACACAGAATGCGAGTTAAATGACGTAGAGTGAAAGAGAGAGAAAGAGAGACATGGGGGGAAGAGGGGGAGGGAAGAAAAACGAAAGACATGAGAGAACGAGAGGAATGCGAGCGGAGCGAGCGAGAAAAAAATGGACATAAAGCATGAGCGCTGACATGTCGGAGTCGTGTGGAGAAGGAGAGGATAAAAGGGAGACAGAGATGTAGACATAAAGGGAGTGAAAGAGATAGAGGTGGAGACCAGACAGGGAGCGGCTGGCGTGTGAAGTGCGAGAGAAGACAACAGTGGAACGAACCACGTTGGAAGAGTAAGAAAATAAGACGTTCGAAGAGAAGTTTGTGGAAGCGAAGACGTCGGTGGATGTCGTTGAAGACACCGGCTAAGACGACAGTCGACATTCGCTCGAGTCTTGATTGTTGTCTGGCAAATGATATATAGCTTCGGAATAATTAATCAAACCTTTGATAACCGAAAAATTTCACGTCTTTAATGAACCTAAAATAGCATAATATCGCAAACTCAAAAATCACACAATTCTAATGGTTAAAGGCCAATTTCCTTCAGTGAAATTTGTTGAATTCTTTCGATTACAAAGGTTTGTTGCGAATTCATGGTGCTATAAAGGGAGTCTCCACCTCGGAACGAGATCAGGTTTTTGGGAATCTGAAAATGCAGCTGCCTTCCGGTTTCGGTTTCTTTATTCAACAACCTGATGCAATTCAACAAAAAATATTCATCAGCGAACAAATATTCAGATATTTCGCTCAGTTCTTCAGATATTTCACCCAGATACTTCTCTCAGATACGCATACATTTCTCTCACATTCTCAGATACTTCATCATCTTCTCTAGATACACTGTATCTTAATTGAAAGAAAAAATGCATCTGAATTCATAGGAAAAAAGAGATCGTTGGATTTGCTTCTTAAATTCAAAGAAATTGAATTAAATTGATGGCGAAAGGCAAAACAAGAAATTAATCACGGAACGAGTGCAGGGACGACTATTTTGAAAATGCATCTGCAAGATACTTAAAATACCCGCATGTATCTACGGACTATGGTATGTATCTTCTTCGATAAAAAATGCATTGTCTATATATAAAGCTCATTCTATCTATCTCTCTCATTTGCTCCTTTTTCTTTTTCTCTCTCTCTTTATCTCTTTGTCTCCCTCTTTATCTCTCTGCCTCCCTCTCTCCCCCATATCTCTCTGTCTCCCTCAGTCTAAATATATATTTTTATGTTGATATTACAACGATCGTAATTCACAATAGCCACAAATAGAGAGGAACAAAATTTACGATACAAGAAGAAAAAGAAGAAGAAGAAGAACAGAAGGAAAAAAAGAATAAAACAAAAAATTAAAATGATAAAAAGATAGAAGACTAGATCGAGTGAACTTTCGTTTTCGTTTTTCACATTTTTTTTTTGCCTCGATTCGCGATTTTCCTGAGAAAACAACAGTAACAACAAAATCGTTTACATCGTGAGATCGTGTGTAAAAATTTTGTCAACTAGTTTCGGGTTCAAGAAAACAGAATTAAAATCATTTTTAAATCGAGAAAAATGAGTGGATAGAAAAATGTGAGGAGAGAAAAATGTGAGGAGAGAAAAATTTAAGGAGAGAAAAATATTTAGAGAAAAAAATTGTTGGAGAGAAAAATTGTTGAAGAAAAATATGCATAGAAGTACATTTTGTGTAAATTATGAAATTGAAAAAAATTAGGAATTAGTCGAATAAATTTTGATTGGAGAGGAAATCAAGGATCAACAAAGGATCCTTAGTAGGAAGGAATTCTTTGATTATGTCATGATTTTTATGATTCTCTCATAATGAAAAACACTGATAACTACGGAAATTGAGAAATTCTCATTATTTCTCTCAGTGTAATGAGGGGAAAATAATGAAAAAATAGTGTTGCCGAACTTCGGTGATGAAACTACTGCATGTGTGTGTAACACGTACCTCGTTCTCGATGGCGTCGATCGTGCCCAAGAGATCGATCGATCGGTCGGTTGTTTGTCGTTTGCGCTGTCGCTATCGTTGGGTTGGGGTCGCTCCGCTCTTTGGGGCCCGCTGCGCAGCAAACTAAATTTGAACCGAGAATTTGTTTCGTTTCGTTTATTTTTATTGGATTTTTCACCCTTCTTTCTTTTTGGTTTACTTCTTCCTTTTTTGTTTCTTTCTTTCGATGTTTCTTTCTTTCTATTTCGATAGTTGTTTCTTTATTTTTTAATTTTTCTTTCAATCGTTGTTTCTTTATTTCTCTATTTTTCTTTTTTGTTTCGTTCGATGTTTCTTTATTTTTGATTTATTTCTTTCTCTCGTTTTTTTCTCACTTCACTCACTTCGTGCGTTTCGGCTGTCGGAGGGTTTTTGAAAATAACCGTCGTTTCGGGGAACTAATTAATAAACAAGGGAGTGGAACCGGAAGCCGCAACTTGTTGTTGCCCCGTTTATTGTTGTTTTATTATTTTTATTTTTAATTTTCGCAGAACTCGGCCTCCTCACAAAAACAAAAAAAAAAAAATAAACCGCAGTCTAGGCCAAGTTTAGAGGAAGCTCGACTGTAATGGAACTTCACTTTCGTTGACGACGACCTCGCGACAACTGTTGCTTCACCTTTTTTTTTTAGTCTCGATGGCGATATCGATGTGAGTGTGTGTGTGTGCGCGGATGGCCAGATCTTGATCTTGCGATTTATGTGTGCGAGTGTGTGTGTGTAAAATGAAGCTAATGCGAAATTTTAGCAAAAACTTCTTGAACGAATTCCGTGGCCGAAACAATAGAACCGGCGATCGAAGTCAAAAACTTGTTTCTCACCGTGAATGCGACGAAGAAGTCGACGACGACGTTGACGTCGGACGATGCTGACGACGACGGACACGACGACGGGCTCGACGGATGCGACGTTGGGGCCAAAAATATTCTGGCTAGAAGCAGAAGAAGAACCAACAACAACGCAGACGGATGGATGGAGCGGCTGGCGATGATGATGATGATGATGTGCTCGATGCTTATGATGACGACGATGTCGATGATGCACACGGAAGAATCGTGGACTCGAGAAGGAATCGAAAATAAAACGACGACTGCGGCCACGGCGAGGTACGAAGAAGACGACGACGACGACGCGGACGATGAACGACAACGACTACGATGAACGGCGGACGACGTGAGCAACGAACGCAGATGGGATCCAAACTCAGTCAGCGCCGGACAACAACTGGCGGCGAGCGGCGCGTTGTCGGCTAAAATGCTTCTTCGCTCCTTCGTTCGTTCGTTCGTTCATTCGTTCGTCGCTTGGCTTGTTTGTTTGTTGGCAACACATACACACAAACACACACATGAACGCACATTCCCGAGCTCTCCATTGAGTTCGCTCTCTGCTGCTCTCTCGCACAGTGGGACAAGTCGTGCGATGCGATTAAACCTGTCTGCGAAACCAGTTCCTGCAGCCCCCCCCCCCACAATGAACGGGCAGCTGTTGCGCGCCTTCGTTGTTGAGCTTCGCAACGAGGGGTGGGGCCGGAGGCGTTCGGGCGTTGAGAGTGAATGCGTCGGTGGAGCACACGACTCTCTCTCGGGTTCTCTCGTCGTTCGGGAGCTCGGCCAATGAGCGTCCGATAAACAACGTGCTTTGGCGCTGGGCTCCAAACGCGGTTCTCTGTTTTGGTTCACGTCGGGGTTGGCAGCGCTGCGGCATCGGCGACATGGGGACCCGACTGAGTACTATTTTGTCCATACCAAATTTACCCTTCGCTGAAGTGTAATAAATAGGTAAATTTTGTAATTCATCACATTTACTTAATATTATTATAATTAAAAAAAAAAAAAATTAATAATTTCATTAAATATATAAATATCGTTGACATTTAATAAAATTTTCATAATGTATTCTATTAAATAATTGTAATTATTCACAATATTATTAAAATTATTAAAATTAAAATTAAAGAAAAAAATCAAAAATAATAATTTCCAGAAATATAGGTATAAATATAAAATTAAAAAAAAATTTTCATAATTGTAATTAATTACTTTCCAAAGAAATAAAAAAATATATATTATCAATAATATTAGATAGTATTTATTTTAGAAAAAAATATTTTCTATTTTAATGCCGAAAATTTATAAACAAAAATTTTACAACATTCGATTATATTTTGAATACGCGTTTTTTTCATTATTATATTAAATTTTTACAAACATCATTTTACATATCAAATTTTGAAATATAAAACAGTAATATTGCTGAGTAACTTTAAATAATAATAAAAAAAACATAATATTGAATTTTACTTGGAAATTGAATAAAACCAAACTTCACTGTTTGGGTTTTCTTTAATTAAATCAAAATAAAAAATAAAATGAAAATGCAACAATGGGAACGAATCTCAAAATATCTATTACTATTAGACGACATGTTTGAACAAGCCCCGTATTTGATATGAACGAAAAATTTAAATTTTGAAATGAAAATTTGATGTTTTTATTAATAAAAATAACTTATTAGTTATTTGAAACTCACTCACATACTCACCTTTATTAAAAATTAAAAAACAATACTTTCTTGATTTCACATACATATGCTGTTGTCAACACTTGTATTTTATATCATGTTTATATACATTTGTATATCACGTCACGACATACATGAACTGTTTTAAAATCTACGATCAATTGATATTTCTCACATTTATTAAAAACATATAAAAAATCAAAAACCGTCACGCGACGACTTTTGGCAAATTTCACAACCGATTGTAATAGATTCTGCAATGTAAAATAACAGACTTGTCAGCCAACATGGCGCCCTCGGCTGTCATCCAAGCGAGCCAATCTTTTACGTTTTCTCTCGTTTCTCCTTCTTTCATCGTGAACCGTCAAACCGAACGTACGTTTGCTCATCTTGTAAAAATTATTTACCCCATATTTTAAGTATTTATTTTCCAACATTGAAAAAGATTTGTGTTTTCCTACTGTAAATGAAATCATTTTTTATATTTAATTCAAATTTAATGAAAAACTCTTGTGATGTTTGCAGTAATTGAAGATTTCCTCAACTAACCTCAAACTTTTCTACAATTACAGTACTCGGTTGAGGAAGAGAAAACATGGTAAACGGACGTATTCCATCCGTCTTCTCGAAGACGTACGTGACTCCACGTCGCCCCTATGAAAAGGCGCGTCTGGATCAGGAATTGAAGATCATCGGCGAGTATGGTCTTCGCAACAAGCGCGAGGTCTGGAGGGTCAAGTACGCCTTGGCCAAGATCCGTAAGGCTGCCCGTGAGTTGCTCACTTTGGATGAGAAGGACGAGAAGAGATTGTTCCAGGGTAAGTTCGCCTTTCAAACAAACAGTGTACGCTGTCCACATAATGATGATAATTACTTTCAATGACACTTCTTGTCGGAAAACATTATGTCGAGAGTTTCTAACTGATGCATTCGCCCCCAACCACTTGGCGTCATTCACTTGTGAAAATATTTAACGTTCCATTCTCTTGTTTTAGGTAACGCTTTGTTGCGTCGTTTGGTGCGCATCGGTGTCTTGGACGAGTCCCGCATGAAGCTCGATTACGTGTTGGGTTTGAAAATCGAAGATTTCTTGGAACGCCGTCTCCAGACCCAGGTCTTCAAGTTGGGATTGGCCAAGTCCATCCATCACGCTCGCGTCTTGATCCGTCAGAGACACATTCGGTAAATATCCGCTGACCACTTCTTGTGTGTGTGCACATGGCTCATTTATGTAATGTTCAGTAAGACCACTTGGGAGTCGAACAAGGACACCGGCGCGTGCTCTTGTACCGGCTCTCAACGTCTTTTGGTTTCTAAAAGATTTGACTAGTTCGAATCGAACCGATCGTAAGTCCATAGAACTGAACTAATTTCTTCAAACCTTTGCAGCCAACCAAATTCCTCAAGCATTTGATCTAATTGTGCATTATTTTGGTTTTATCTCCAGTGTCCGCAAGCAGGTGGTGAACATCCCATCGTTCGTTGTGCGTCTGGACTCCCAGAAACACATTGACTTCTCCCTGAAGTCGCCCTTCGGTGGCGGCCGCCCTGGCCGCGTGAAGAGGAAGAACATGAAGAAGAACCAAGGTGGCAGCGGTGGTGCCGAAGAGGAGGAAGATTAGACTGTAGTCTTGGAGCTCTTTTATTGAACTTTGACCTTTTACTAGAGGAACAATAAAAATAAAAGATTTTTATTAACTAGAAAGAATTTTTGTATTTCTTTTTGGATGGATTGTATCTTTCAGAATTTTTTGTGGTTATTTGGATTTTGTGATTCTATTTTTTTTTTATTACTTGCTATTTTTATCTTAATTTTTCATTTTGAAAAAAATTGTTTATAAACTAATATATTTATTTTTACCTAAAAAAAATTTTTTTTTTTATCGATTTCATGAAAGCTATTCTTAAGTGAGCGGCATCCCTGATTTTCTCCCATGAACACATCCCAAACAGTGCTACCAACATTGCCATCGAAATATGCGATAAGACAGCTGTCAGCGAATCTACAGCGACCGCTCTCGCCCTCTCCGTCTTTCACTGCACCTCTCTCACTCACTCACCGACCGCTGTTTTTTCACTCCACGGTCGGCTACGTGGTTATAAACAAACAAATCCTTGACCTTCAACTTCTCCGTATCGCTCGCTCGGGTTCTCCTTTTTTCGATTCCTTTCGTTTCGATTTTTTACCCAGCTGCCGTCGATCGATCGACGAAAATCGTACGAAAATCGACCCGCATCTTGTGATAAAATATTGGGAGTAGAACCAGAGAACCGAAGTCGGTGATTCGTTGAAGATGTCGAAGCGCGAGAAGGTAAAGGTGAACGTGAAGGAGCGCGTCGAGGACAACGTCTGCGACCTGAGTCTCTCGGAGCTCACGGAGGTTCCTGTTCGAGAAATCGTAAGTCTTTCCACGGGCTGCAGAAGTGAAAATTCAATCGATTTAAAATCGAAAAATCCATCGGACAACGGTGGGTTCCATGGGCCTCACCCTCAACCCCCTCCACACCCTCTGCAACAACAGCAACAAAAACAATGGTGCGGCTACGCATGTGAGCATGACGGCGCCCCTCCCCCAAAAGGGGAAGTTCTTCTGTCTGTCTGGCCGGCTGGAAGGACGTGGCTGGCATAGGGGTGGCTTCAATTTCGGCAACTTGAATAAATTTTCGGTTTTGGGGGATTGAATTACATTTTCGAGGTTTTCGCTTCTACAGTTCTTTCTCAGTCGGCGTCTACAAGTTGTCGAAAGACGAGGAGAATCCTTTTTTTTTCATACATATATCTTCTAATTTCATTACCATTGCAGGCTTCCTTCAAGCGTGTCACGGTCTTGGATCTATCGAGCAATCGACTCATCACACTCGGAGTAAGATTCTCAACTATAATCGCTTAATACTTAATAAACAAATGTGTGTGTTTGTTTTGTTTTTAGAAAAACTTTCCCTCATTGACGCGTCTCACCCGGTTGGACTTGAGTAAGAATCAAATCAAATTCTTGCCCGACGACTTCGGGTTGCTGCGAAACCTGAGACATCTGGATCTGTACGACAACAAACTCGAGCATTTGCCACTGAGTTTCGGTGATTTGTCGAATCTCCGCTACCTGGACCTAAAGGGAAATCCATTGACGCCAGCTCTGTCCAAGATCGTGGGCCTCTGTTTCACCACCAAGGACTGTCAGGACTCCGCAAGAAACACGGTTAATATCCATATTAATTCTATTCATCGCTTTAAAGTTCCAAATTAATCGTTCATCTTTCTTTTGCGCAGGTTCGTTTTCTCACACTCATGCAAAAGGAGGCGGAGAAGGCCAAACAAAAGTATCAAATGGAGCAAAGTGAGCTGCCGGCGGCAACGGATGGCATGGACAAAGAGTCGGAGGAACAACAGAAAAGCAATAAAAAGACAAACAAGAAAGCCAAATCAAAAAATAAGAAATCATCAAATCAAAATCAACTCAAGTTGGAGGAGATCGCGACCGCTGCTCAATTGAAGGCGGACAATGGACGAGCAACGAAATCGAACAAGAAACACGCCAATGGAAAGGCGTCGAAATCTAGGAACAATACGGGAACTACGGCATTAACATCGATATTCGTGTTCTTCTTGCTGCTCGCCATCAATATTCTGATCATCTATGTCATTGCGTTCAAGAATCCGGATATTGCGGAGAAGCTAGTGGAAATCATTCCACCGCAATATCGTGACTGGATTGTGGCCAAATCGGAAATCTTTCGCATTCGCGTCTCCGACTGGATTCAGGAGTTTCGCACGCCGCCTGAGGAAAACTGACGGTTCATTTATTTGAAGCCTTAAGTCTGGTCAGGCAATGGCTTCAAATAAGTCTCAAATCTCAATCGGAAATGATGAAATATATTTATGAAATTTATGAATCTTTGATTCGGTCGTTCACTCAAAGTTCGTTCACCAAAGAACCAAAGTTTAGAAAGTTGCGTTAGAAAATAATATTCGTGAAATATATTCGGAATTCTAAATTAAACTGCCAATTGTACTTTCACATACCACGGATAACATAATAATTATGATGATCAGTAATAATTTTAAGCATCTTGTAGAGATTTATAGAGCAACATTTATGCTAACATAACGTCCAATGAAGTTAACTACATCAACATCAATTGAAACCCTACACCTACCATAATAAGCAGCCATAGACAAATGTTACAAAACAATAAAACGCACAAACATAGTTCCATATCGAAGCAAACACAACTCAAACTACAACAGATATCAAAAATGCAATATAAATACATAAGAGTATAACAAATAAGCATATTCTAAATAGACCTCACAAGCACAACAGACACTCAGTGAACAACAATAAACCGAACTACAACGAACCATAGTTAAACTCAAGTTAAATGTTTCAAAAACAACTCCTTATGTTGGTCGTTAGTGATTCATTGATAAGTTCTAAGCTTAATGCATTATTACCCAGAAGTTTTTGAAAAACTTATAATAAACATTCTCATTAAGAACTATACGATATATATATGATATTTTATAATTGTAATTTATATAAATTCTTGAGGAAGCCACACCATCATACATTGGCTTAATTATGTTTTTGTAAAAATATTGTTTCTAGTATACAATTTGACATTCTGATAAGCTCGTATTTAGTCATATAGTTTTTGCTTATTTGAAACACTTTTACACAAAACTTGAATAAAATATTTAACGTTTAATTGAAAAACTTGTTTAAGGTTTAATTGAAAAAAATGTGTTTTTTAAAAGATTTCTTCCTTGTTTCCCTCTTCCCGTATTCTTTTCCTGATTTGCCTCTCTTCACAATCGTCATTGCAAACGGTTCCCATGCTTTGATTTGTCGTCTGATAAATATTCAGTTCCGAGTTCTCCCCCCTCTGGAAGTCGAAGCCGGCGATAATGGATAGCGAGAACCTCTCGCTCGACTCGAACATCGGAACTCGGTTCCATGAACACGCGACTAAGCTCAGTGTGAGAGCAGCCGAGCTGCCAACAAGTCGTGATTCCCGAGGGCTCGTCACGGGTGAGACGAGAGAGAAAACCACAAGCATTCCAATAAAAACATAATAATAGAGAATTGAAATAATGAGCCGGCTGCAGCTTATCGCCGGTTTTATCTACTTGCTCTACGGCATGCAGGCCACGATGCCGGGTGGAGCCGGCTTCGCGGCGGGAGTGAAACGTCCACGATACGAACCCAATTGGGAGAGTTTGGACAAGCGTCCGTTGCCGCGCTGGTACGATGAGGCCAAAGTGGGCATCTTCTTGCACTGGGGCGTCTACTCGGTGCCCAGTTTCGGATCCGAGTGGTTCTGGACCGATTGGAAAAGTAAGTTGATGGGGTCCACCTTCCACCTCATTCGCTTTCGATCCTAGCACGAACTCATTGAATAGTGTTTTCTCTCCTCGACAGATCAGAAGATCCCATCCTATGTGGACTTCATGGCTCGCAATTACAAGCCGAGCTTCACATATCAGGAGTTTGCCGATGACTTCACAGCTGAACTCTTCAACGCCACACAGTGGGCTCTGCTCTTCCGCGACAGTGGAGCAATGTGAGTGGGGGAGTTTAAAGAATTTCTCAATCTCTTAAACCCTTCTAAACCAATTTTAGGTATGTTGTTCTGACGAGCAAACATCACGATGGCTTCACGTTGTGGCCCTCGCTGGAGTCGTTCGGTTGGAATTCGATGGACGTCGGTCCGAAGCGTGACATCATCAGTGGGTTGCATCAATAGTAATTCCACTGCTATATAATTATTTTCTCTTGCTCATCCCTTAGAGGAACTTGTCGCCGCCATTCGATTGCACACTCGCCTGAGATTTGGTCTCTACTACTCGCTCTTTGAGTGGTTCAATCGAATGTATGTCGACGACAAGCTGCACATCTTCCTGCAGCAGAACTATGTGGAGCGAAAGGTGCGACCGGAACAGATGGAGTTGGTGCGTCTCTATCAGCCGGAGATCATTTGGTCCGATGGCGATTGGGAGGCGCCGGCCAAGTACTGGAAGTCCGAGGAGTTCATCGCCTGGTGAGTATGAGGATTAATGAGAAATTAACTAAGGATAAGAAGTGAATTTCCTTTCAGGCTTTACAACGACAGCCCGGTTCGTGACACGGTGGTGACCAATGATCGCTGGGGCTTCGGGACGGCCTGCAAACATGGTGACTTCTACAATTGCGCCGATCGCTTCAATCCGGGCGTCCTGCAGGAGCACAAGTGGGAGAACGCCTTCACGTTGGACAAGTCCAGCTGGGGCCAACGCTTCGATGTGACCCTGAGCGACTTCATGACTTCGAAGGAGGTGATCAAAGGTTTGGTTTCATCAAGGTGGAGATGTTTCCATTATTTCACTCGTTCTCTTTTGTAGAACTTGTGACGACGGTCAGCTGCAATGGGAACGTTCTGATCAATGTGGGACCGACGAAATACGGCACGATTCTGCCCATTTTCGAGGAGCGTCTGCGCGACATGGGCGCCTGGCTGAGGACGAACGGCGAAGCGATCTATGCCTCGTCGCCTTGGCTCTATCAGAACGACAGCGTGACGCCCGACGTTTGGTACACGAGCCGGGCGATGGACGGCGACGCAGAGGAAGAACCCAAAGCAATCGCTGTCTATGCCATAGTCCTGGAGTATCCTTATGATACGAACTCATTGGATGTGTATCCTTTGGGGGAGATCGTGTCGGAGGTGGGCAATGCCAAGGTCACGTTGGCCGGCCTGAACGAGCTCAACGAGCTCCAGGTTCAGTTGGTCACGGCTGTGGAGATGTTGGGGCTCCCTGGAGTCCCCATTAAGGTGAGTATTCATTTGGATTCTTGAGGTTTCTCATATTATTTTTCTTTGGATTCCTTCCGCAGTGGACGACCAAGAAGAATGCGCTCCACATCGTCTTCCCGGCGAAGAACATCATCGACAAGCATGGGCTGCAGTTCGCTTGGACCTTCAAAATCACAATTAAAAAATAAATAAGAAATATATTTTTTACGAAAATTTATTTTGGATATAATAAAAAATTATGAAAAACTTAAATACATAGAAATAATCTAATAAAATGGATTTTTATTTGTGAGGACAAATTCAACCAAATGTTATTTAACATGTAATTTCCAGAACATTTGCTCGACATACAAAATGTTAATAAGAATAATTATTTAAAAAATATTGAAAATATTTGTATAATAAACTAAAATTAAATTAATAATTTTAAAAAATTAAAAAAGTGCTATTATTTTTAAATAAATTAATAATTTTTAAGTATTAAAAAAATATATATTTATTTTAGAGAAAATTTTTAGTTTAAATAAATTTTTAAAAGACACAAATTTTAGAGAAATTAAAAAAAGTTTTAAATTTTTTTTTTTAATTTTGAGAATTTAAAAAATTTTAAAAAATAAGAGAAACCAATTATAGAATTTTGAAAATAATATAAAAATTTTACAGTTAAAATAATGTTAATTGTATAGAAATTTAAAAAATAATAGTATAAAAATGTTAGAGTAAAAGTAAAATAGAGTAAAAGTATAAATATTTTGAAGAAATTTAAAAATAAAATTACATGAAATTACAAACCATTGGGAACAATGCAATGAGAACGAAAAGAGAACATTTTCACATTCGAAGCGTTCGCAATCTTTTTAGGGAAAGAGAAATCAATGCAGTTGTGTTGGTTTTGTTGCATTTCCCTTATATGAAAGCGGTGTTGCCAACTAGCGGCGAATTATTGCTTGCACTAATACAAAGAGATCCTTTCACAGCGAAGAAGAGAAGGAAAATGTGTAAATTGCATGCGTTGCATTTTCTCAATATTTAAGCCGATAATTATTTATAGCATTGAAAGAGAGAAACAAGAGAATAAAAAACAAAAATAGAGGATGCGAAGGCGATTGGTGAAGAGATAGAGAGTGAAGGCGGGAGAGAGAGACAAGGTGTGGATTTGTGTCCATTGTCACGGGTGAGAAAATTAGCACATGTTCGTGAGAATCACCGGAATCACCTTCGGATCATCGACAACAAATTCCACTCTCTTTTCGCTCCCGACAGAGACACTCAGAAATAGAGAGAGAGAGAGAGAGAAGAGAGTTTAGAAAAGACCGCGAGAGTTGAGGACGTCATCGTGAGTTGCAGTATTTTGGAAATTAAAATTATCACAGATACAAAATTAGATAGTTCTTGTGAAGTTGTTGAGAGATAAAAAAAACATTTTCAAATTCAAAAATAAAACTACATACAATCGATGATTCATTTCATGGCGAAATAATTGCAGCAAATCAATAAACATTTAACTATAAATTGAACATTTAACTATAAATTGAACATTTAACTATAAATTGAACATTTAACTATAGATTGACAACTAAAATAATTATAGCCAAAATAACAAGAATGAATTTGCAAATCATCTTGGATTTCATCATGGACTTTTTACTTAATTTTTTTCTCCCGCTATCACTCTCAATTCTCATGTACCACGCGCTCACCATGTGCTTGAATTTCGAGACATCTGTCGGCATTTCAAAAACCTCCTGCACTCCTCTTCCTACCACTCCAATCCTCTTCCTTCCACTCGACTCCTCTTCTCTTCTCCTCTTCGTCGACAACACTGCCGTCTACCTAAACCTCTCAGCTAGCCCGCTTGCATGTGTTCGTGTTTATAATAATAATAGGATACCTGTTAGAAGAACCACGATCTGCTGACGAAACTAACGTCTTTCGATTTCATCATCCTGCCTGCCCTCTGGAGGCCAACACGCAGGCTCAAGCCGGCCGAACCTTCACCATGCCGTGTCCTTTTTTTGGCAGGAACCCCGTTGGGCGTGTGAGAGTGAAAAGGATAAAGAAGTGTTCTCAAAGGAGGTAGAAAGAGAGGAAGTTCGGTGTAGACGAACTCCGATTATTTGTTCGTTGACTCGTCTACCTGGTAGGATTGTTTTCCATCGATGACACCGAAGCTCTTATACGAAGGTTCTAGCTATATATATTTTGAGACCTTCTGGAACAAGGGAGGAAGGTGATTAATTATATGCTCATGATAAGGAAGGTCCTGTGTATATCTTGAAGGATGTTTGAAGTAATGAGAGTAGTGTTCTAATATTTTATTTTCAGAAAATATCGCTTCTTGTATTATTTTGAAGTATTTAGTATATGATTTGAAAGATTTTTATTTCAATAATGGACACTAAACCATATTTCTAAGGTACTGCAATGAGTTCGATTTCGAAGGTTCTTCAACGAGGTTTCGAGATCGAGAAGTTTCAGGTTCTTCCAGTGACTCCGTGGACTCCACAAGATCTCTTGCAGGTGCCCCTTGGATCTCGTGGTAATCCTTTGATTCACATTGAGCACCATCGTCGATTTTTTTCCAACAAGGCAGCTGGTCGAATGGTGCTGTGTGCAATGTATAAGAGAATCGAAGAGAGAGAGAGAGAACGACTTGAGTCTGGCTTTCTCGTCACTCTCTGGGTTCTTTGGTTCGGTGGTGAACCACGCCGGTTTGGTTGTGGATGGTTTCTTTGACATGTTGGCAAAAATAAAAGAACAACGTGTTTTTTCCTAGCACTCCTCTCTCTCTCTCGGGTAGTGTTTTTGCTCCCGGTCGACCTTCTTGCTCTCTGCTCCTGCTTTCAGACTTCTTCTCTCTCTCTCTGCTCCCCTTTCAGACCATTCTCTCTCTCTCTCTCTGCTCCCTTTCGGTCTCCCCAAGTAGAGAATCGACGCCGTTGAACTCCCCTCGATTCGCAGCCGCTGTCGTCGTTTCCGTCGTCGTCGCCGCCAACGTTGTCTGTGCCTTCGCCGCCGCCGCCGCCGTTGGCGTTGTCGGCACCGCTGTCGATTCGAATATATATTTACACGCGGCCCGCGAAGACGTTCAGTTGCGGACGGTTTTTCGACAGACGCGGATCGCCTCGGTTTCCCGGAGCTACCACAGAGTATTACAACAAAAACAGAAGAAGAACAAAAAAAGAAACGTTAATTCAAACGATTGAATTTCAGTGTCGAATTTAAAAAACAAAAAAAGTGTCTAGTGAATTTTTGTCAAGATCATAAAAGTAAGTTAGTTCTACCTTGATATAAAGAAACTATGAGACGAAAAATAAATCGGTGATTGAAATAGAAATGAGCGTCCTTTGAGCAAAAAATAGTAATAGTAGTTGTAGTGAAAGGGAGACAACAAATGTGAAGAAGGGAAAGGATCGAAAAGGCGAGGCTTCCTAGTGAGAAGGGAGGTGGGGGACGAGACGACGTCGGGCTCGAGGGAAAACGAGTTCTACGAAATGACCGATCGACTGTGGGAAAGCGAAAGGTCGGCCTCGTCTTCGGTTGCGACGACGGGGCCGAGGCATTCGTCTGGCTGGCTCTTGGCAAGCGGCGAGGATTTCTTTCTTTCCATCTTCCTGGCCTTCCTCCTTGGCGTGGCCACGCCGTGCCACGCGGTTTTCGCCACAGTCGGTCGTCGGCGGTTCGAAAGTGTGACCCATTTTCTCCTTGATTTTGTCTCGTTTTTTTTTTTTGGCAAACACTTTCTTCCTTCTCGGAAAATTTCAAATTGTTTGCAATTGTAAATAGGAATAAAAATGCGATTTTATTGCAATAGTCAATAAAATTGTATAAACAATGTGTGATAGAGAGCGAGGGAAAATGCAATATAACGTCGCAGTTGGATAATAAAGGTCAGTTACAACAACATTTACAACAACCACAACAACAATTGGAATATCGACTGCTGCCGTCAGGAGGAGCTCAACAAGAAACGTCCAATTAGTTGCAGCGCATTAAGACGCAACCACGTAACGTTATAACGTAACATTACGTAGATAATTTGCAACAAATAGTGGAACGAAATGAGGAAGACAGACAGACAGACTAAGCGGGAAGGAGAAAAAAAACATGAAAATGAAACACATGACAACACTTTAGTGGCGTATAAAATCTCGAAGGAAAACATGAAAATAATAATGAACAGAAAAAATGCCAACGCACACGTGTTTGCAAAAAAGAAAAAAAACAACTCGATATCTTCACTCCAACTATGTCAACAATCTCCGGTCCATCACTCCAGTCTCCTCTCTCCTCATCAGTCGTCATCATTCGTTGCATTTCCTAGTGGGGCGACGAAGTCTTCGCAGACACGGCGGACGTCACGTTTTCTTTGCGACAACAACAACAACTACAATCATCATTAAGCCCAAGAACTATGTACAATCAATATCAAGAGACCAACAACTAAAATCAACATCAAGAGTCCAACAACTAAAATCAACACCAAGAGTCCAACAACTATTTCCGCCAAGAGCCGCCCAACCCATCTCCCGAGATCATATTTCCTTCCCGTTCTCTCCTCTTTTTCCCTCCCGTTCTCTCCTCTTTGTCCCTTCCGTTGTCTCCTCTTTTTCCCTCTTGTTCTCTCCTCTTTTTCCCTCCCGTTCTCGCTCCATTTTCTCTCTCCTTCTTGCCCCTTCCCCCTCCCCCTCTCGTTCCCGCCCCATTTTCTCTCTCATTTTCGTCTCCACATGTGCCTCTTATCTTCGGCTCCACCTTTATTGATTTTCCGTCGTCGTCAGTTTTCCATGTGACGCATCTCGTGGCCGACCCGAGGACACAACGAGAGAATCACAAATGTAAACAGGAACATACCATAAACAGCATTAATTCATTGGAGGAAAGTGACGAAAGAAGAGGAGAGGAGTGAAAAAAGAGGAGCGAAGAAAGAGGAGAACGAAATGAGGATCAAATAATAGTATCAAGTAGAAGAAGAGGAAGAAATCAGCGTAATGAGCAGAGGAGTCGTCGTTGCCTTGACGTAATCTCCGCCAAAGTCTTCCAACACAGCCGGCGTGGTCGTGTGGGTGTCGATGTGAACGTGGGCGTGTCAATCTTGGGGGCGGTGGGATTTCCCAAAAAGGTTGGGGGTGTTCGTGGGTGACAGAGAGAATGAGAGAGGGAGAGAGAGAAGGGCGAGTGGTGACTAATTCCACGTCTTTCTTGACGTCGTCGGTTGCACGTTGTGAACCGTCAAAATGAACGAATGTAACTTTATTGGACATGCGTGATGGCTAAGAGCGGGGGCAGGGTTGCCAAGGGATTCGTGGGAATATGAGCAATTTTTCCGAGAAACAATAGAAGAAGAAAATACAAACAATGCATATGGCTTTAATCGAGTTCTAAAGCAAAATATCGTAATGTTTACTTATTTTCTGAAATTTCGACTACTTTTTGATTGCAATATTTTAGTTATTTTTAAAATAATTTTTTCATTTTTATTTCAATTTTCAAGTTTACTACGAAAATGTGGATTTTACTACTATTTTGTGTCATATAACAATAAAATAGTAGGAATGAACGGAAGAATTTTATTAAATGTAAAATTAATTAATGATAATTCTATTAAAAATCAAACTGAAAAACATTTAGTTGATCAATCGAAGTTATTTAGAAAATTTTTTAAAAAACGTAGTATATTTGCTAAGATAGTAGTAAAGTCCAAACCATAATTGGAGGCAAAACTACCATTTCTACCATTTCCTTTCTTTCCCTGTCCATATATTACTTAAAATGGTCGATCATGTGGTCATTTCGACGATTCATCATTATTTGGCGTTAATTACTCTGGGCCAGAAATGACTGACAACTAGCGGCTTCATAAGAAAACCTCTAACGTGCAACGTTTCACTTATCTAAAGAAAGAATCCAACAACAATGGGACCAACATTAATAACAACAATAGGAAGAACAACAACAACTGCAACAAAATTGTCATCTATAAAAGTGACACCAACAACAACAACTGACAAATGATTCTGTCAAGCGAAGATAGAGAGACAAATAATGAATGAGAAAGAGCAAGTGTGAGAGAGATTGACAGTAGAATAACAACGAAAGGTAGTCTTTATACTACGTGGAAGAAGTCCCGATAACTCTAGAATTCGATTGCATTCGATTGCATTCGACTTATTGACGGAATGATTGACTTAATGTCGGAATGAATGATAGAATAAACATGCACTTGACATTCATTTTCAATAAATATTTACATAAGTTTTTCTATTCGCGCACTTGGAGAATATTAAATTGACGTAATAAATATTTACAAAAGTTCTGAGAGATGAGTGACTGGTAGGAGAAAAGGGAGTAGATCGATAAAAGGGCGGGAAAGAGATCATAAGAGGAATTCATAATAGAATGGGAGGAGATGTAATTTTAATTAATGTAATTTAAAGGGGTTTCTGGTTCTTTTATTTAATATTTTCAGCAGGTGTATTTTCTTTGAGTATATAAATTAATTAGTAGTAGGATTTATCTTAAGAACAGCAGTAGAACTTTTTAAATAATACTATGGTATAGCTCTAGCATTACATTGGAATCAAAATCGATTGATTAGATGTGGAAATAACATCAGTAATAAAAACTAACAATGGCAATAGCAGAACGTGCCGTTGGCTGAGTTCGAGAAACCCGACTATTGCAACGAATCTTCAAGATCCTCCACGTGCAAGACTCATCACGTTCCATATCGCACGTGTAAAGAACGAAACTAACAACAAAAAGTCGATGAATTTAAATACCTACTACTATTTTGTGGTTTTGCGGAATTCTACTGCGTAAATGAAGAAAATTCATGTGGTTTTCGCAAACAAGGAGGGAAATGATTTGTGAAATGAGTGGTAAAGTAGAGCAGAAGGAGAGAAGAGTGGGGTGGGAAGACGAAACGTGCGGAAATATTTATCAATGGCGTATGCAAACAGATAATAGAAGCATTTGTTTGCCATCAACTCTACTATAATAGCAATAAATAACAATGTCCACAAAAAAATAACAATATTTTCGATATTTTCGTTTTTACAAATATGTACATGTATGTTTTTGTAATTATCTACGTCGACATGTAGGTAGAGAAGGAAAGCACTGCAAGTACAAAATATTGACGATAAACAAACAATAGACAAATATCGATACAATTCGTCAGAACCTTTTCCAGTGGGGCTCCACAAAGAGAGAGAGAGAGAGAGAGACAAAAGCCAACTGCATAAATGCAGGCACATGGCCACCAAAATAGACCAGGAGAGAGATAGGCAGATGGAACGATAGATAGGCGGGAAGATAGATAGACAGCTAAAAGCGTGGGGTGTTAGAGGTCACTTACGTAAGCTCGGTAATTGCATTCTCGCGTACCGACTTAAGTAGCTCAAGTATACCCTTTATCTCTCTTTTCCTCGCTCGCATCTTTATCTCCCTCTCTTTCTACCTTGTTCTGTATATTCGTCATTTGTCGGTCTATCTGTCTATAATGTGCTTGTGCGAATTGGTAATTACATGTCGGGCCATTAAATAATTTGGCAAAGTTGTGGGATTTTTATGGCCATTGTGTGTACAGTACATCAATTTATATGACATGCAATATGGTTTCTTCAATACATCCATCCATCTGTCCGTTCGTCCGTTAATTTATCTGTGTCTGTTTGCCTGACCAGACTTCCGTCAGTTAGTTTCATTAGTTAGTCCATATTTTCATCTGTTAGTTCATACATTCCCGGTTTCTATATCGTTCTCTACCAATTTATCTCTCTCTATCTCTCTACCAATTAGTTTTACTCCCTCGCTCTTTCATTTTTCCGGTCTGTTTCTTGTCGTGTGCATCCACTTCCCATGCAATTTTACGTCAATTTTGCATTTTTATCTCAAGCATTAATTCTATTTTAATCTTCTATTTAAAATCCATATTAATTTTGTGGACACGTCGTAATAATAATTTCACCATTTTGAATTATTTCGGGATCAAAGGTGATATTATTTCTGTAAGGTAAAAATTGTTTACGTCAATATTGTGCAAAATGACAAATTTAGTTGGTTTTTCCCAAACTCCTGACTATTTTAATAAGGGGGACAATTATAATTTAACTAAAGAAAATTAAATATTTAACAGTGCTATCGATGGTGATGATCACGATGACAATGCGATTTTTTAAGAGATCGACAGCCAAGTTAAGATGAAAAAAGAGAAAAAATATAGAGAAAGCGGGGGAGATGGTCACGGAGCGATATTGTATGATGCAATAAGCAGACAGAGAGCGAAATCCAAACGAGAGATCGAAATGCTAAGATAAATAACAACAACTACTGCACATGGACAAAAAATGAGGAGAGAAAAAATAAGAAGTGAAAAAATGAGGACAGAGAACAAAATCAACAGAGAATAAAATCAACCGAGAATCCAAATGGTAGATTGATAGACGAAAAGAGAGAGAGATGTTGGATTGGTAGAAGAACTGAGGATGATGAGGCACAAAATCGGCGGACCGAGACCAAACGAACAAATGTCTGACCACAGAGTGCGGGACAAGAAAACCAGATCCATGCTATGATATCAATTACACTTCAACAAAAAAATTAATAAAATCGAATCGACTAATTGCTAAATAATGATATTTCTAAAAATAAACATATCCATTTCTCAAGTGTTTCATAAATTATCAATTAAATGTGAAACACTTGGACTTTAAAAGATAATCGCAATTGTTATCGGAGCCAAAGATACCGTTAGTAGATTAGAGTAAGACAACGGTATTTTGACGTCACACTATTCACCGTTCAAAGATCACTGATGACGACAGCAACGTCAACGACTTTGCGTGAATAAATGAATAACACACTCGAGCGAATAAATAATGCGAAAAAATATGGGATTCGGTTCTCTCAGAGAGAAACAAACAGAGAGCAAAAAGCGTGCAAATGAGTAGAACTAAAAATAAAAATCAACCCGTGTAAAATGACACTCACTATGTTAGCAAATAGTAAAAAAGCAACAGTACAAAAAACATTGGAAACTTCAAAAAGATGATGAAATTTCGAGTTTCGTTACGAAGTTCAAACTATTGTATATTTCTATTTTTGTTTATTTTTTCTCTAAACAAACAATTCGATTCATTAACATTCGAGCTTCGTGTTTCAACATTCTCGTTGTTATAACTGTTGTAGTTGTTCTTGCTGTTGCAGTTGGTACCATCAACATTGTCATTCTGAGAATATACTGATAAAACCTCAGAATTCTTAACATGTCTGCAGATAAAAGTAGAATGGCGACTGATATACCACACGTATATATAGAAAGTATTTTTGACTTTTTCTTGGTTCAAGGTTTTCTTTCACCAACTTCTTCTTCGAATCAATCTTTTTCGAAATAGCTTTGAGCTTCTAAAGTAGGTTATCGAAACGTGTTCATTCACACCTTTGAGGGGAATAATTACACGATTAACAATGAGTTGCCAGATTGTTGGTTTTTTTTTAAATTTCATTCAGAAGGTTGAAAAAAATGTATTTAAAAATAAAAAAAATTGTTGAAGCAAAAAAAAGAATAATAATATAAATATATAAAAAAAAGTATGCAAAAACTGAGAAAACATACGATAAATATATTTCATATAAAAAAACATAAATAAATACACACAGCTGTCATTTATTTGATCTAAAGAAATTATTGAAAATTGAGAATTTTTTCATGAAAACCATAGGTTAATATATTTAATTACAATACGTTAAGTAAATGATTTACGAAGTTATTAATGACAAATAGTTTGTTCTTCTTCCCAAAACATCGATGGGCGCCATGTGCATCAACAAACATCTGACGTCCAAAATGCATTCAGAACCAATCGTAAAATTGTATACAAAAATAGATCGAGCAAATAAAATACAAAAACAATACAAAAAAAATTAAGAGAAATTTTATATTCTCGTAGGAAGCCAAAAATTCACAAAGCATGAGAAAAAAATATATAAATAAAATAATAGAATGTGTAAAATTATGCGACATCAGATGGGGGTGGCAACCTTGACGCAATAAGGAACAGGAAGCAAAGATTATCAACAACAATAAATTTAGGAGGAGGAATTTAAAAACATGATTTTATTTTATAAGATACACGTCGTAGATTGCGTAAAAATCAAGGAATTCATTTTATTCTTTTATTTGAGTACCTCTTTATTTTTTAATATTTGAGAAATTAAAATCTTATTGGCCTACAATAAACTATGTATATATTTATTTTAGCCTTAATGACTATTTAAGAAAAACTTAAAGTATATGTAAATTAAGGGCATGAAAAATATGCATGAATCTTCATCTGCACTGATAAAACAAGGAGATAAGAGATATGAAATATCATGATGGAAATATTTGCTCAACCCCATTATTCATTTCCATATTTCCATGTAGTTTTCAATATAATTTTTTTAAACCACAATTTATTACTCAGGCCTGATTGCGATTTTCTGTAACATTCCTCAAAAAAATAATTCTTTTTAATATTTTTGGGCAAACGAATAATTCAAAATATGAAAATAGAAATATTTTTGTGAAAATTCTCAGCGTGGTTGCCACGCGTAAATGC
This sequence comes from Coelopa frigida, assembly GCA_017309665.1. Classification (NCBI taxonomy): domain Eukaryota; kingdom Metazoa; phylum Arthropoda; class Insecta; order Diptera; family Coelopidae; genus Coelopa; species Coelopa frigida. Next base: position 30,389,867 of record CM029563.1, on the reverse strand, counting down.
GACTCAGCAAATTCACACGCTCTTAACGATTGCAACAAAGTGTACAATTACAACAAATAAATTAACAAAAATTTATTAGAATACGTCAGCAACAACAATTTCACACCGAATCAACAACAAGTTTTTTCTATGGAATCAACAACAAGATAATACTACGGAATCAACAACAATTTTTGCTACAGAATTAACAACAATTTTGCCTTCATACTCAACAACAACAATTGTATCAACAACACGAACAATAATAATTGACAACAACAACAACAACGACGACATATTATTTCTCGAATGAATGAATAAAGGATTCAAATTTCAAAACAAATCCGCACGGAAGTGGAGAATATTCAAATTTAACGACCAGAAATAAATGAAAGAAAATACAAAAATAATATTCATATAAATAAAAGACTAAAAGAAGCCGACGACGGAAGCACGTGTTGCTCCAAAGCGCAGGCTTCATCCAGATGCCAGATGCAGACGCAGTCGAAGAGAATTCGCTCTCTCTCTCTCTCTCTCGCTGTCGAGAGATCCCCAATGAGAGGCGAGAGAGCGGTCATCATTGAAAGAGTTTTATCCGAGCCAGACATAAAGAGCAATAGATGGGGTGAGTGAGAGAGATGGGGAGTGAAAATGATGGGGAGTGAAGAGTGCCAGAGATGAAGAGTGAGAGAGATTCAATGAGAGCGATGGAGCCGAGAAGTTTAAAGCATCATCACGTGGTCACGTTTGGTGGCGTTGGGCGCCAAATTTTCAAACGTCGCGACAAACGCAGGATGCGAACGCCAGCCGACACGACTGTCTCTGTCTCCGTCTGCGTTCTTCGCCATCCTCATTCTCCACTCTGGCCCCCTGTCTGGCGACGTTGCATTTCTGTCTTTCCGATGTTTATTGACCGTCTGTGAAATTGATTTGCGGCGAATTTCGGATTCCGTTTTTGTCATCGTTGCGCGTTCTTTGACCGCGTGTCCGTCCGTCCGTCCGTCGGTGTTGCCAGCGAAATAAATTCTTTGTCGATATTGACAAAAACTTTTCAATTGATCACAAGTTTTTGTTCTGAGAATTTTCATTAGTGCTAATTGATCGAATACAATGTTTGCGAACATGTTCCTTAATGTGGCCAAAAAGTCAATAATCTCACCGATCTCTCTTGAATGCAGAAAAATTCGTCGTCCCAACCAAAAATAGATTCCATTTTAGTTGCACCATCTCTCTCTGTCTCCCTCTCTCAATGCGAATTTCATACACCACAACGTGTTCTCTCTCTCGATTTATTTCTATCGTTGGGTTTTTCTATTGCTGTTCTTTGAATTCAATTTCTTGGTTGATGCAATTCTTCTGGTTGTTGCGTGCGTTCAACATTTTCTTCATTCTCTTGTTTCTCACTCTTGTTCTTTTTATCACTACTAATGGAATTTCTTGGTATTTTCGACTCTTGCATCATTCATTGATCAGACCATTTTTCGTTATTTATTTCTTATTCTGAAATTAGATATCACTTAACTTAAGACTTAAGATTTAAGAACTAAATCACAAAGATCTAATAACTAAAATCCCAATAAATCGTTTAAAATACATATTACAAAATTTCTTCTGAACCTTGTAAAATCTTACAACCACCTCCCTTCATAGATAATCACCGTCCCCAGTTTTCACCATCACCTTCTCTAAAAATACTCAGCGACCACTTTTTTATAACCATATGCACCTTTCTCTCAACATTCAAGAACTTAAGCCAACACCTATCGCATGACACTCATGACTTCCTCATGACCACCACCATTATCATCATCATCATTCACATTATCATCGACCCTCAGTTAGCCTCTAAAAATACTCCTCGATCGGAAACTTGTGCCAAAATCCACCCGTCACTGGGTGAAGGTTCTTCACGGTGCATGGCGCCCAGGCAGGCGCTTCGCTACACGATATCCATGTATATCATAGTGTCGATAATCAACTTTATGTCCGTCCTTCCTTCCGACCATCCACCCATCCGTCCATCCATCCGTTCGTTCGTTTATTATACAAAGCTTATACGACCGGCAGAGCTTTACGTTTTTACTGTTGGCTCGATGACTCGCTATCTATCCGACTGTCTGTCTGTCCGTGAGTTTATTATTTACCTACAATCGGAGAGATAATTGCGCGCGAATACCATAATTCATGAATGAAAACTATATATTCTCGACAATGTATGAAATTCATACGTCATGCTAGAAGAATGTCGAGGGTGAAAAAATATTCCTAGAATGGTTTTTTATTCTCGTGACTCGATACTTTCATGCGTCCATAGTACTGAGAAAGAAGTCCGTCATGCGGATTCTTAATTATTTACATAGATAAGCTTTTCTTATCAGGAGATGGTCATGAACTTGAAGTCGACATCTCTATCTCTTTCTCTCTCTCTCTCTCTTTCTTTGTCCCCTACTCCTCCTCCTATATCTATCGCTGACAACTTAATCGAGAGATGTTTCCATGGGATTCCAGCATTTCGAAGTCGGCGCTTCGTTTCAATCGATCGCTGGCGCTGACATTCCACGAAGTCATAACTCGATACTCACTAGATTCACTCGAAGCAATTAGCATTGCTCTAATGTTACCACTTAGCACGAGAGCGGAACGGTTGGCGTCGTAACGTTTACGTTTTCGCAAGTGAGAACCGTAGCTTGCGACGAAATAGCATCCGCATGACGTATCATCGTAGCAATGATCGCCCTCCATGTTGTCTCAAGCATTTAACATCAAACTCAAAACGTTGGGATGTGATCGAACTTTAATCGAAATGATCGCCTTTCCGCTCGCATGTGATCTATGTTAATCGATTGAGCTGACCATGAACTCGGATTCTTAACTTGATTGTAGGAACATAACTGATAATTTATTAAGAGATCATATGGGGGATAACAACTTGTAGTCAATAATGGACTATAATTTCATCATAGAGATGGGAAACAGATTATTATAATGAAGAATATTTCAATTGAATTTGCACTATTCGAATATATAGATTCCTAAAATCTATTACATCTCAATTATATGGAAATTCCACTCTATACAGAAAGATCTCATTTAGTCTATCATTACGTCAAATCTGATGACGAGATGAACTCAGTTGAAAGGTAGGTGTGTGAGGTGGATTCTGGATTCCCGTTAACTGTTATATCACATTAGAATGAAAACCAGATCTCGACTGATCAGATTTAGCATATTCTATAAATACGTTCAGACCAGACGAATGGACTCATGACATTGAAATTCGATTTACATTTAAATGAGATGGCAACAAACAACGACCAGCTGAAGCTGAAGATAGCGCATAATTAAATCTCGACAGGAGATGACCCAACAACAACAACAATAACTGATAGAATAGAATATTGAAATATTGACCCAGAAACCCATATCGCATTTATCGCTACCAAAAATAGAATTCGAATTGAAAGTGAAAGCAATACAATAAATTGTATTGATATTGTTCCTCGATAGACGTGTGATATAACCAAACGTGTAGTAATAAACGAAAAGTAAAAGTAATAAAAGGCAATAAATATAGAGGAGCTCAATTGTTGTTGTACGCTTCAATTGCTTCGAATCATTCCTTTCGATTTCTTCGATCTTCGATATGGACAATATCTTTACTATTGAGACACGACGAATGCGGGCAGCAACCCCGATCATTAAGCAATTAATTAAAATACAATCATTTAATTTCAATATTTCCTTCTCTTTTTTCAGTACTCAACAATACACTCCCTTCTGTCCATCTGGAGCACATTTTGATATATTGATAAATTTCTGTTGAAGTCCATAGCAACAAGAAAAACAAAAAAAATGGTGAATATATCTGTGAGTGTTGTCTATTTCTTTTTCTATTTTATTTCTTTTATTGGTTTTATTTCTTTTATTATTTGTAATTTGATCAATTTTGATTTGTTAATTAATTGTGAATCGCTTTGTAATTTCAGGACAGCGGCGGCAAAAATGTCGCTCAAGAGATGGAGCAATTTCTGCCTGGCGACGGCACCAACTCGGTGACAAAGTGAGTATCGGGCGGCAACCCGGATATCAAGCCACCACATGTCTCATGTGTAATTGCAATAGTTTCGAAATTCAGCTATCTTTCTTCAATAACCCTCAATTGATGGAATTCGGCAATGACCGAAGGAGGCGGATTCCTCCATTTCTATTCAATTCTCTCACGCGATGTCATTTAGCTCGTTTTAATTGGGTTCTAATTTAATTGAAGACATCACGTTTGCTCCGAACCCCTTTCATGAGGTCGTCGTGGAAACCTCTGAGGAATGCAATGAATTAATCACGCAAAATAAGGAAATACTAAATCCTTTACTCATGACATTATTTCTTCTAATACTCTTCCAAACCCCTTCTGCCGAGGTGAACTTCCGGCTCTTCTCGCTCTTATCGCTTCCCCAAATACACTCCACAGAAAGGAACAATTTAGATTGCAGTAGTGGCAGTGGTTTTGTTATTGTTGTTGTAGTCGGTAAAACAATTAGCAAGATAAATAAAAGTACAAGTAGCCGAACACACAATAAAAATACCACCGCACTCATAAACGAAACGAAATGAATGAACGCGAAGTTGGTGGTCAAATGTTAAAGTGCGATAAGAAATCAATTTCAATAAATTTTATATTTCTCCTCCGATGGAAGCCTCCTCCAATTGAGAAACAGTTCATTGTCCATTATAAAAACGTAGTTTCGCCGACAAATCTACATACAAAGTTCAATGGAATTTAATAAAACATGCAAATTGTCTTTTTCTAATCATTTTTTTTTTTCGTTTCCCTCTTGACGTTAGTACTTTTTTATTATACATATGTATTTTCCATGATAAGAATTTAATCAGAATTTTCTGCTTTGCTGTCGCGGAACGAATGAAATTTTTCCAATTGGTTCCGCTCTCGAGATCAATAGTTTAAGGATCTGTTGTTGTTTTGGTTTTTTGTATTAATTTCACGCGAAAATATTTTCATACAGTTTTTACTGTGTTTTACTGACGTAGCACTATTTGCTATTTTGATTGATGGCCAAGGGTTATTTCCTCATTGGGGAAAAAACCCTGAGAACGTGGAGAGAGTTTTGCTGAAAATAATTAATGAGAATGGGTTTTGATAGTTGTAGTGGGATAGTGATAGTTGTAAACTAATAGATTTTAAATGTATACTCACGAAGTTGTTTAATTTTTTGTATTTTAATTTTCAAGCAATAGTTGAACATGTGGAAAAGTTGAATAATTATAATAATATTTAAAAAATAGTAGGCTTCACTCCATACAGAACTAAACTAATCTATAGTCAGTGGCCTAAAATTTCCCCCACAAGCCTAAAAGTATGCCACACATTTTTGGCCTTCACCAAACTCCCAGCCAAAGTCGAAAATAGCTGATGCAACCGACGCATTGGAACAAATCACTCGTCGGCGTCTCGCCTGTGGACGTCAATTAAAAGCAAGAAAGAAATTAACTGCAGTCTAGCATTTTTCCTTCTGTGCTGTTGCTATTGCTGCTGCTGCTTCTTGTTAACACACAATAACCATTATTATTGTTGTTGTTGTCGATGCAGTTATTTGAGTTGGAATCGCTCTTGTCCGAAGCGAGTGTAAAATTATGGTCTAGCCATCGAGACCATATTGAATTTTGAGCTTATATGGCGGCCAATTGGAGCCTCGATTTAGCGCGAATTTCTGCACAAGTTGCAGAAATTTTCTTTCATTGTTTTTGTTTTTCATCCAATTTCACTACAAAAACCGCAAACACCGAGAAATTCTGCTTTATTTGATTGAACAACTTCGTTGCATCGACATCATGTCCGTGAATTTAGACAGTGAACCCTTAGAGCTGAGGTTTATTCAACCCACACCCCACACCGCCAACGACTCAGCATTTAATCGTCTCTTTTCGCACTCTTCTCGCCCTCAGGTATAAGATCCAGCCTCGCAAAGACACGGAACAGGCCTTGGCCACGACGGATTTCGATCCATTTGCAGAGCGAAAAAATGAGCATCCCACCACGTGAGTAAAATTTGTTCTCTTACCCTAAGACACCTTCTTTAACTTGACTTTACTTACAATTCGCAGAGATAATGAAACTCTTACACATCTGCTGAAGGCCTCCCTGGGCACCGGCATCCTCTCGATGCCCATCGCCTTCATGTACTCAGGTATCGTGATGGGCATCTTCGCCACCATCTTTACCGCCTTCATCTGTACACACTGCAGTTATGTACTGGTGAGTGAACATCGACGAGATGCCTCCACAATCTGACGCCTCCAACTGACTTTCTCTTTTATTCTTTTGCGCATGGTTCCAGGTGAAATGCGGCCACAAATTGTACTACAAGACACGTCGTACGAAGATGAGTTTCGCCGAGATCGCCGAGGTTTCCTTCCAGCACGGCCCGAAGTGGGCTCGCGGTTTTGCGCCCATTGCCAAGTTCTCCATTCTGTTCGGGTTGTTTTTGACCTATTTCGGCACCTGCTCGGTGTACACGGTCATCGTGGCGAAGAACTTCGAACAGGTCATGGAGCATTGGCTCGGCTACAATCTGTCGCTGCGCATGCTCATCTCCGCCCTGCTGATCCCCCTGATTCTGCTCTCGTGGATCCCGAATCTCAAGTACCTGGCGCCCGTATCGATGATCGCCAATGTGTTCATGGGCCTGGGTCTGGGCATCACCTTCTACTACTTGGTCATGGATTTGCCGTCGATTGAGACGCGCGAGTTCGCCAACGTGTCCACACTGCCGGCATTCTTTGCCATCACCATCTTTGCGATGGAAGCCATCGGTGTCGTGATGCCGCTGGAGAACAACATGCAGACGCCGCGGCATTTCCTCGGCATCTGCGGTGTCCTGAGCCGTGGTATGTCGGGCGTGACCATGATCTACATGTTCTTGGGCTTCTTGGGCTACCTGCGCTACGGTGAGTCGACGGAGGAGAGCATCACACTCAATCTGCCGGTGCACGAGTGGCCGGCACAGGCTGTCAAGGTGTTGATCGCCCTGGCCGTCTACTGCACATTTGGCCTGCAGTTCTACGTTTGCCTGGAGATCGTCTGGGATGGCATCAAGGACAAGTGCACGAAACGCCCCATGTTGGTCAATTATGTCCTCAGGTAAATTAACCTTAATCCACTCCAATTTGAATGGTATTCAAATATTCGTTTATTCATTGCAGAACTGTGCTGGTTACAGCTGCCGTGGTGCTGGCCGTCTCCGTGCCGACCATCGCTCCCTTCATGGGTCTCATCGGTGCCTTCTGCTTCTCCATACTCGGCCTCATCTTCCCAGTAAGTTCACGAAATTGATTACTTTTAAAGGAGTTTTTTTTTAATCTTGATTTTCTTCTCATCAGGTACTCATTGAGCTGATCACACACTGGGACACCGGCTTCGGCCCTGGCAACTGGATACTCTGGAAGAACATCGTCATCGGTATTTGCGGTGTTTTGGCCTTGGTCTTCGGCTCGATGAGCGCCATCAAGGACATCGTCAATCTCTACACTGAAGCGCCCGAGAGCAGTACATAAGACGTGAAAATGCTAGATATATGTAAAGAGAAGTGAAGATTCGTGTTATCGAAAGAACCCGAGATGGAGTATTAGACGTCTAGAACAACAAAGAATAAAGGAAAACAACAAAAGAAAAGGAAAAAACATAAAAGACATAGTAGTATGAAGATGATGGCGTCCGTCGCTACCGTTGCCCAAACTGGAGTATGGAAAATTAGCTAATATTAGTTTTTACTGCTATATTATTGTAGTTCCAATGCCGAGCATCCGACATTTGTCCGATGAAAAACAATGCTAACTGCGAATTCTACATTTTTATTATACATATACATACATTTAATTAATGATATACATATATACATTGAATTAATGATATACATATATATCGATACACATACAATTATATATAGTTGTATGTGTATTATGAGAACTATTACTAAGTAAGATCCTTGCGGAATAGTGCCTCAAGTAACTATTTCTAGTTGTAAGTGAGAAAATCCCTCTCCATCAATTGCTTTTGCACCAAACTCTACGATGTATTTCAAAAATTAAAAAAAAAAATAACTCACCTATGTAGTTTTTTCCCCAAACCAAGAACAGTAAACAAAACATTGCCTAAAGGTTTCCACAACACCGAGAACCTAAATCAAACCGAACAGAAGAAGGTATTCCAAATTGGTTTCGATATTATTTGTACCTTATTTTTGAGTATTCCTCTTTCAATTGAAATTCAACAAATAATTTAATTTTTCCAAAATAATTTTTCCAATGTGTATAAAAACATCAACTAAAATAAAACAAGTAGTGTAATTAGCAGTTAGGGACTAGAATAACCTTAGTTTAAACCCGTTGAACTCAATTTTCGTTTTCCAAATCGGTCGAATTTTCTATTTCGTATTTTTTGTTCTTTTCATATTCGTTTCCGTTTCTTTTCATATATGATTTTTTGATAAAATTTGTTTTTTTTGTTTTATTCTCGAGAAAGTAAGTTTATTGAAAGAATTACCAAATAATTTGGAAATTGTTGCATTTTCAAAGATTCTGCATAAAAAAAATACTGTAGAATAAATAATTCGGAAGCAACGAGTTTATTTTTCACATCGAAAATAATCATTTGATGAGGACTCATGTGAAATCTATGTCCAATTTATTTAAATTGCGTTTTTTTTTTATAGTAAACTTATATATTAGTTTAGATATATTTTTTGAAATAATATACATACATGTATACATTATAAATATATAAATTATTTCCTATTTTTTTCCAAAAAAGAAAATATGTGTTTTCTTTGAAGGTTTTTTGACAAAGGTATTTCTCAATTTTTTTTCGTAATTTGAGGCACTAAAAATTTCAAAGCTAATGATCGTGCTACGAGTCCAAACGACATTCATCAAATGGCTTAATTAGTCTGTCCAAAGAGATTCGCAACATTACTACGGTAGTTGTTGTGGTAATTAAAGACTCTTTAGAGTTCAGCCGGAAATCGTGGCCGACCCTAGGCCTCTGTTCAAAAAGGCCTCTCCGCTCTATCGGTGGAACTAAATCTATTTTCCATCGAAGGAAACGAATTATCCCACGCTTATCTCTTATGCAATTTCAATGCCACTTGGAATCGTAAAACTCCAAAACTCTCCTCCCCTCACCCTGCACCCGAACCCGAGACGAACCCATCTTCGCGCAGAAAGTACTCAAAATTCGGTCGGTGTTTGTTTACGATCATGTTGTATGTCGTTCGAATCCCATCAAAGTAGCATAAATCAACTGCAGTGGATGAATTTTAGTTTTATTTTTTTTTCACTCAAGTCTCCGATTACCCATGGTGAATTTTTGTTGGTACTTGATACTATTATGGTCTATGTGGTGAAAGTTGAAAATGTCGATCACATTTGCTCGAGTTTGAAAATATTTTTGGATTTTTTAATACATATGTCACGAAGATCATTTAACAGGCAATTGATGAGTTAGGAGTACGGAATTTGTAATTTTCCATCAGGGAGTGGAATCGAGATAATGAAAAAAAATTTCGTTAATTGATATTCTTTGCGTTTTAATCATCGTTCAAGATTAATAATAATAATAATGTTATTTTTTGGATTTATCACATTTATCAGAGAAATTCAAAGTAATATATTGAAAGTATTAAAAATGTAGTAATTTACCATGAAACTAAAATGTTTTCCCTATTTTCAAGAGAATTTACTTCAAATGAGTTCAAATACTAAAGTTTTAAAATGATAAAGATCGGGATTTTAAGACAATTTATTCATAATGCGTTGAAATTCTAGGATTTTAAATTCTTGTTTTATCAAATTATTCAGTGTTTCATGGTATTTTAGAAGAAATATTCAATTCATAAAAAATTTAGTAATTCTCCAAAGACCTCAACTTTCAAAACAGTTCACTCCGAGTGACATAAATCTTTATAACGAGTAATAACCAATTACCAATTAGTCAAGGATCTTGAATAAATACGGAAACACTCGACCCGTCTTGTTCTCGTTCAAATCGAAATGACATTTCATTGTCAAAACTAACACGAAGTAGTTCGGAAAAAAATCTCCAACACGAAAAGTTCCACAAACAAACAAATGAAAAAGGTAACATTTTGAAGAACATCTCGAAAACCAAACGAAGAGCACTCGAACATTTCAATCTCGTCATCGCCGATTCGCCGATAGACCAAATACCAGACATAGTCTGTGGTATTTGACCTCAGACGATCATGATCATCGAGAGTGTAGTTGTCAGTTTCCACCAAGGTGTTTAGAAAGGAACCGATGGGTAGAGAATCCATCCACGATGACTATCTATCTATCTATCGGTCGATCGGTCGGGCTATCTGTCTGTCTGTCCGTCCCTGGTGCCACCAATTACGCGGTACTCAGTGGTTGATTATTGAGTTTCCAATTAGAAATTTGTATTTTATTTCATCAACGACCGCAAGAGCACCAAATTTTATACGTTCCTCGGAAGGAAAACCTTGATAGTGTGAAAAGATGATGAAAATGATGAGAAGAGAGGGGGAAGATTGAGTAGGAGAGGGAGGGAAGATTGTGAAGGAGAGGGAGAGACAGCTGGAGAAGGGGAGGAAACGATGTCGGCGATGCTGATGCAGATTAATTGCTGCAATAATTAGTGGCCTTGATAGCACTTGATTTGATTGTAACTTTATTGGAGTAGTTTTCACGTGGTCTTCAACTCCCTCTTCACCATGGTCTTCGGTTCGGTTCGTTTCGATTCGCTTCGTCTCGCTCTTGCCTGATGTTTTCCTCTTGGACTTGGCTTCCTCTCGATTGGATCCACTTGGCTTTGTTTGGCCTATAACTATATGGTTATGGTATTGTTGTACTAGTTGTTGTTATTATTGTTGTGAGTGATCGTGAGATGATTAGGATGCTTCAAAAATTGTGCCTACGTGATGGCAATAACAACAACAACAATAATAACAATGGTAATACCAAAAAAAAAAGGAACGTGAAGACCACCAACCAACAACAATAACAATAAATTGTAGATACCAACAATTACAAGCAACAACCTAAATTGATATTGAAAATGAGTTCATTAGCAACAACACGGCAATTCATGTCTTTAATTAAACTCACTTGGAGAAGTTTTCGACATTTCGTTGAGGCTGAAATAGAAACATTGAATGTCAATTCGATCCATCCATCGGTGGGTTCAGTGATCCAGATATGAGTCTTAGTCCACGGTCCACATGAATACCGCCGACGATTATGTCCATGGCGAAGGACAGACATCAAATGTCACGGCTCACGGTGACATTTTGGACACAATGAAGAGTTTCCAACGGGTTCGAAAAACTTGAGCAGACGACCTTAATGTTCTCCTATTTGAAGTAGATACTCTAATTTTTTATTGATCACTTTTTTTTCGGAATCGCTACAATCATCCTATATCCTACCATCAACTTTGAATTATTTTTGTATGGTTTATTTTTGCAATAAACCATTTTTCGAAAGAGTTCGCATCAAACGACCTCATCCGACAGCATTTTGTAATATTATTTATTTTCATTTCAAGATCACTTCAATCACGATTTACATCGTCTTTCAAAGTCATCTCTTTGCCATAAACTCCTCGCGAACTTCGCGCTGTAACGGTCGTAATCTTCGGTTTTAATTTCATTTAATATTTTAATAATTCAACTAATTGGTAGATCGTGTATAGCGTTTACGATGATAACCACATCTACAACCGCATCCCGAAATCCATTTCGTGGCCGCCGTTTCGCAATTCCCACGATTTTTACAGCTGAATTCAACATAATCCAACATCGCATTCACCAAAATGTTGGCCAATTGTGACAAATACAATAAATAAAATAAATTATTGGCAACAACAAATGGATAAAATAAATTATTGGCAACAACAAATGGACAAAATAAAAGGAACAAAGGTATTCAAATTGATGGCCAGCCCGAGACGTACGAAGATCGTCTGCAAGGGATTTATTAATGATCATCTCCTACTGCTACTGATGATTATGAAGAGAATTATGGCGTTCGATAATGAATGCTAATGAGCGGAAGTCTAAAATGACGATAACATCATTTCGTTGATGATGATAATGGAAATTTCTAAGCTTTGAATGATGAATGATAATATAATGAATGATAATGTTATGAATAATAATGTGATTAATGATAATGGAATTAATGATAATGTTTACTTAATGACATTTCGATCACGATAATGATGTTTAATTGTTGTTGTTATGAGGTTCACCCGCGAGGGAAAAACAAAAAATATCAAAAGCAACTGTGACCAACACTTGTTTGTGATTCTTTTTCATGTTATTGATGGTGTTTTGATATCAATTTGGTCCAACACAGTAGCAACCATGTTAACAATAACGAAAACAACATGATCTTTACAACAATACAACACGTGCGGTTTTGGGTTGCGCATGCGCAGACAATGCCAAAAAAATCAAAAATCCATCAATGAACATAATTTGGCAACACCCAACAACAAATCGGAGTTTATCCTACGATTGCTTATTGCTGTTGACGGTGTGATCGATGTCGGTGTCGGCGAGTTCACCAACAATGGGCGGGAGCAATTATTGAACGAAATTGAAATGAAGCCAGCAATTCGACACAAATGATAAATTGAGATCAATTGATTGTTGGGGTTGTTTTCAAGATGTTGTGATTGTTGATCGGGGGCGAAGGTGGAAGATGAGGAGAAGGGTGAAAATGAGGAGAAGGTCGGGAATGAGGAGAAGAAGTCGTTGAAGAGAGGGCGAAGGATGAGAAGAAGGTGAGCGATGAGGAGGAGAAGGAGGATGAGTTGATGGAGGAGGTGAAAACAAAAAACATTCACTTTCATTTCATTTCGCTTCAACAACCCACAAAGAAGATGTAGATCTCATCATTGGATCATCAGCTTATCTCATTTTCATGATGAGATCATCAACGTCGCTGAATCTCTTTCCAAACAGTTAATGGACTTCTCATCGAATTTATCATTATCCGATCCTCAGCGGCAGTTAATCATCTTCATCATTAGGTGTATCATGTTCGGAATCCATGGATAGATCAATGGAACCGTCACAAACAAAAGTATTTATTTAATTTTGTTTTATTAAAATAAAGACGAACGTTTTAATTTTACCTTGCTGTCTGTTGATCCATCCATCTACTAGTCGATCTATCTGTCTATTAGTCTACCTATGTAACTACTAGTCTGTCTCTATATCAACCAATCTGTCTGTCCCTATTCAATTGCTCAATAGAATACCTCGCGGCTACTCCACGCCACCTCTCAGGGCTTCCAGCCATGGTCGAGATGGGTGCGATCGACAAAGCCGACAACGATGATCCTCAGTTCCAGTCGTCAGCCATTCACCCAGTTAAGTTGCGCCTCAACCACGACCACCGTCAACACCATTGTTATTGCTGTAGTCGTTGTTGTTGTCGTTGTCATCGTATCGTCTGCCGCAAGAAATACAGCTGGAGCAACAACATAGTTGACGCCAAGAGGCATTGTTACAGCTTGGCATCAGCATCCGATGAACCTTTCGGGCATTTGCAACATTGTCATCATGATCATCACGAACAATATCATTATAGCCATTTGGGAACTACGTTATTGTATTTTGGAACTATGTTAATGGTCATAATCAGCTTGAAATGAACAATAGGATGTTTGGAATCGTGATGATTATCATGATGTTGCTTGACATTGCAACGTTGCCAACAGCAACAGAGGAAACAACAACAACTGATATACCAACAACAATCACAACCATAAACGAAACCATAAACAACCACAACAACAACTACAACTCCATCAACAGAGACGTCTTCAATTCATAACGAGATCTGCGCGATCACCATCGATCGCTCGGACAGACATTTAGCCAGACAGCACAGCACAGACAGACAGACAGACAGACTCAACGATCGTCCCCCAATGCCTGGTACGAGGCCCCATAGACGCCAACGTCGCTAACGCTAATGATAATCGCTCGGATCGGCGGTATTAACGCCATGTCTGATCGTCGCTGGCAGCCAGTCATTGTTTTACTCCGGTAGCTTCCGTTGCTGCGATCGCATCGCATCGTGATTTCTTCGTCCGCGATCGTGTTCCTCCTTCATCTTGATCCACTCATTGTTTCACTTGCATATTTAACTCGTTCGTTTTCGTTTTCATTTTTGCGAATCATATTTTATTTCACTTCACGAGCACGAGATAAAAAATTAACGAGAAAAATTCTTAAACGCGAAGCATTATTAAACATTATTTTATAAGAATAGTTTGTGAAGATCGTGCCAACTGAATATACAGACTATAGTATAATTGGTAGACTTCGTCGATCGTGGTGTTGTTGTCATTAATCGTAGTGGAAGAACTTTGTTTTCGATCGTGCAGACATTGTCTTCAAGGAGCACAGATCTTGAAGCGATCTTTGACTGATCGTCGTGTGATCTTCGCGGAGACGGTGGCCCAGTCGATCTCGTTCGTAGGAGTCGTTCAAGTGATCCACAGTTCCGACGTGTCTCGTTTCGCTTCGACGTCTGGCATCGCCGCATTCGCAATTCCGTCCGTGGATTCTGCGCCCTCGTCAATCGCTTTGCATTCATTCTCTCTGCAGTCACTTGCGATCGTCGCGTTGAAGAAGTTGAACTTCTTTTGACTTCTCGAGGAAATCACTTTGTGTGTGTTTGGATTGTGTGGGATTACGAAATTATAATAACTATAGATAGAAATATAGTTCAGTGTTTAAAATGCAATCGAAATATATTTCACTGCTGGTGGTGCTTGTGATAGGCGCCGTGGGTGCCGAGGAGAAAACCCTCAAAGTGAGTGAAATCAAGAAAATATATACATATAGGTCAAAGTATGAAGTGAATTCTAAGGACATAGGCTAAAGGACATTTTGAAAAAGAAAAAGAAATAGAAATTTTGAAAATAGAATTAACTAAAAAATGAAACCAGAAAGGACGAGTACAAAGGATATTGAAAAAACGTTCTATAACACAATCGACTATACGATATATCGAATAGTCGAAGAAAAAATGTATATAAAATTATGATTAATTATTAAAAAGGACGAAAGCGGAAGATTAATTTGTAACGTAAAAGTTTAAATGCAAATAATCAATATTAAGAATAAAATTTATTTCATTAGACAAAAAAATATATTTTCTGAAAAAATTAATAATAATAACTAATAGTAGTAAATCGCGATTAATACTAAATAAAGGACAAAAGGATGAATAAAATAATTTTTCTAGTAAAGATTTTGAAGATTAATTTATAACATAAAATATTAAATGCTAATAGATAATCGATATTAATAAAAAATGTATTAAAACAAAAAAAATAAATAAATTACAAAAAAAAAAATCCATTTATATTAATAATGTGATTATAATTATAAAAAAGACGAAAACGATAAATAAAATAGTTTTTAAAGTAAAGATTTTGAAGATTAACTTATAACATAAAATATAAAATCGAAAAATCGATTTAAAAAAGTGCTTATTAAAATAAAATATAAAAAAAGGATTTTCCCAAAAAATCAACAGAAAATATAAAAAAGACAAATATTAAATATGAATTATGAATATAACGAATTATTTAAAAACAATAAAAAATATATCCAAATTTTTTTTTTCTTTTTTGAAAAAAAAAAAACAATGTTCAATCTTCATTTTGATTGACCTCTTTCCTGCTACCGATCTTAATTGCGACTGCCTAAGTATATACCATTTGGCAGCTGTGCTATTACTGTCTGTCTATCTATGGAAAACTTTACAAAATCATAATTGAAACATTTCTGCAATCAGTTCACTATCGACATAGTAGCGCCTTCTATGATTAATGATCATGAAGTATGCAAAATTTGTTGATTTTAATAATTTCATGTTAAATAATCAAATCAACCAACATCAATTCAACTCAATTCAACCTCATAAATTACCAATTCAACTGAATATACAAATACACCGCATATTGATTCGCAATCATTAGTTTCTCAAGATCCCCAAATCATCATCAAATTAAAACGATGAATGAATAATTTTCACAAATCAAATATAATCAAGGCACGAATTTTAATCAAATCATGCTGGGCCTAGAGCGAGTCTTTAACGAGAAGGACGGTTGATAATCGACGAGAGTTGTAATAGTTTTTTCTTCCTTCCTCTTTTCACCAGAAACGCCAAATCTATCGGGAGCAGGTTCTGCCCCATGCTGGGGGTCGCATCCCGGACACGGCCTTCCAGAGTGATCGACTCTTCCTGAATCGTTTGCAGAAGGATGGAATCTCAGTGCCCGATGGTATCGTGCCGGAGCAACGCAATCCACAAGTGGGTTTTCTCTCTTTCTACCCTCAACATTCATCGATCATTGTCATCATCGCTCTCTCGATAATTTTAAGGTATATCCATTCCTGAACAAGAGCCAGCGCACGGTCTACCGCGTCGCCCTCAGTTCCGATGGTCGCTATACGCCCAACGAGGGTCGCTACCACCACAAGGAGGTGCCGTCCGTTGAGACGACCTACCTCTATCCCCAAATCCATGGCCAGAAGATGCGCACGCCAGCGAAGACGCCCGTCTTTCCGGTGTACAAACAGTTCCAGATTCACAACTCCCAACTCAATCAGGTCAAGCTGCAGCCGAAGAAGAAAGGTAACCAAAATATGAATCCAACCTTCTGTTCAAACTCTATCCAAAGTGATTCCCTTCCAGCTCAAGTTCTGAACATCACACCATCGACGAGTGGCGGCAGCAAGAACAATCGACTGAAGTCCTACAAAACGGAGTCGTATCAGAATTTCAACATCATCAATACGCCCGTGGCTCCAACTCTGAGCACTGCAGGCTACCACTATATACCCGAGTACGAGTCGTCACATGTGAGTCGAGTCAAATTTATATACGATCCCATGAGTTGTGATTTGTTCTTGATCCCTCTACCTTTCAGCTGTTCAATGAGTTCGATGACCTCTTCAACAATTTCGAGATCGGACGTACCTCGGGTGGCAGCTCCACCTTCCATGGAAAGACCAGCTCCAAGGCACATCCGGTTCATGTTTTTCGGTATTGAAGTGTAGGCGAGACCATTGATTAGGCCATATTTGTGCATTTGCGAATTTATAGTAAAAAAAACAAGACATGAATTTCATTCACGAATTTCGTTAATTTATTCTTAAGATTAGCTAATTTTTTAAAACTAAATCAAATACAATTTATGATGATCGTAAGATTTTGGTGTTTATTTTGAAAAAGCTGATTCATTTAACTATTGGACACTTCCGGTTCCAAAGCTGAGTGGAGTGATATTTTTCCATGGCATACTTTCAGGCTTCTGTTTAAAGAAGGAGGAAAGGTATGTGTTTTATGTTCAAAACGATTTTAAGCGAAGAATTTAATTAAAATTTTAATGCATTTATGTAGAAAACAAAAAAAAATGCCAAGGTAATTTTTGTTTGAATAATTCAGACACAAAAATTGGTCCATTTTGTGAATTTTAATTAATAAATTCGATTATATCACATCGACTATGATCAGAGGGGGGTTGAGAAAAATTCATATAAAAAAAATAATGAGGTTTTAGAAGCTTGAGTCAACAACACCCAAATAGAGTTCAGAGTTCAGCCAATCAAAGAGGTCAACCACCCACAGAGCTCATTACAACAGGTAGCAAATAATTTGTTGCCTTCGAATGGCGCCAGCATCAATGGACGAAAACTCATTAGGAGTTTTCAATATTCCACCAAAACAAAATAATATTGGTATTTTTTTCGTGGATTAATTTAGAAATTAAAAGTAAAAGTAAATCAGTCGAACATAACGAGTTACCGAAGTCGACCGAAGCTTTTGGCCGAACGTTAGAGGCACGCGAAATTGCAGAAAACATTGAAGCAACGTTGAAGTTGCAGCTCGAGGAGTAGTTGTAAGTGGAGTAACGACGATATCAATAACAACGACAACAACGACGCCAATGACAGCAACAACGAGTCAGCCACAAACTCAGTTACGGTTACGCCCTCGAAAGCTTTTCGCTGAACAGCCGCAGAGCCTACGAGCATCGGTGGCTTGGTGGCTGCAGTTTAGTTTCACTTCATTTTCCCAACTTTGCGGAGGCCAAACGCAAGGCAAGGTGTCGGAGATAATATTTTGAAAAAGAGTATTTTTGAAAACTCGAAAAAACCGATCGACGACATCATCATCATCATCATGCGAACGCAGTTGGCAACACTTTCGCTGGGTCTGCTGCTGGCCATCGGTTATGTGGTCAGTGTGGAGGTGCAGGTGAGTGTGACGTGGTGGAGTTGAATTGAAGGGAGGGGTGGAGTATGGTAGGGTGGGGGAAGGAAGGGATTTTGCCATACAGTGGATGTATAATTTTTATGGGAACCTCAAATTGAGATGTTATTTTCCGTCAGCCAAGTGTTCAATCATTTCGCCATTTGTATTTGATATATGACTCAAAACGATTAGTTTTAATGGCACTTAATACAGTTAACAACAATAACTCAATGACAAAAACAACAACAACAACAATAACTAAATGACAACAATAACAACAAAGACAAAAGAAAACCCCGTTCACTTTTGACCCAAAAATCTATTTTATTGGTTAATTGATCGACTCTTGTGGTGCAGGCAACTCCACCATCGAATCGGAGTCAGAGTCTGCTACCAAAACGAAGTCGAACCGGTTCCGAATTCAAATTGTTACACTTTTGATTTCCTTTGTCGCTCCACTCTGGCAATTGTTGTGTCTGCTGCGGTTGAGTCTCAAGTTTCGGCAGCATACGTTTGTAAACAAATGTTGCATAAGATCGACCTGTGCTTGAGGCGGAAGACGACAACAGCAACAACAACAACGGTGTCGACGACTATTCGACTCACCCTACACTTGATCTTCTCAGTATTTGGCTTCAACTCCAGACTTCTTCTTCTCAATACTTGGCTTCAATTCCACACTTCTTCTACTCAATATTTGGCTTCAACTGAATTAATGTTCTTTTCCACTTGACTCATCTTCCTTCATCCTCCAACCGACAGACCTTTGGTCACCTGTTCCATCCGCCCGCCGAGGAGCATCACAAGCGCGAGGAGAAGCAGGACCTCAGCAAGATTCCCGGCGTGGCCGGTGTCGATTACCCCATCTACCACACGGTGCCCGAGACCCACTTCCATTGTGGCAACGTGCCGGCGGTGCCGGGAATGTATGCCAACGTCGAAACCGGCTGCCAGGCCTATCACGTGTGCCATGATGGGCGCGAGGGCCACCAGGGCTCCTCCTTCCTGTGCACGAACGGCACCCTTTTCAACCAAAAGGAATTTACCTGCGACTGGTGGTACAACGTAAAGTGCGAGGAGGCCACCAGCTACTATCAGTGAGTTATTTTCCTCAACAAATTTGAATCTCTTTTAATGTAACTAATGGATTTTTCGGTTACAGTTTGAATGCTGATCCAGAGCACAACCCCTACTTCCCCAAGAAGAAGGCAGAGGAGAAGGAACATAACTCGTTCTTGATTCACGCCTAAATTGGGGTCTTCTTTCACACTATCATATGTTGTATATTTATCATTTTTGTTACAAAATCACATTCAATAAAATTAAAGTTTTCGAAAATATAAATTTGAACTTTTTCTATCATAAACAAATAAAACAGTCCCACTGTGCGCGGTTTTCGACTATAGTGAAGAACGCGGTCGGTTGTCAAAATCAGCTGATCGAGTGTAAACAAAACAAAGCGGGGATTTTCCCCCATACGAATGGGGCAACAATGCAAGTACTGCATTTTTCCTACAGATCACATGAGGTTCCAAACAAGCCGTGGGATCTAATGAAACAACCAATTTCCTCCTTATGGACCGCAGTCTGCTCGTTATATTTCTTTATATGAAAATGTCTCATATAAATGTAAAAAAGATAAAACTTATCATATAAATGCTTTAAAGAGAACTCGGAAGAACCGCAGAATGACCTAGATTGATTTTGCTTGCGAGTGCTGAGGTAAGAGATGTTCGAGAACAATCGAACAATAACTACAGGTTCAGTAATCCATCCGTCATTCTTTTAGCGAAATTTTGAAGAAATTTTTTAAGGTTTTTTAAAAAAGTATTCACAATTCTTAGGCCTTAAAACACTCAGAATCAACGAACTCATGTTTGGAGCACACACAAATTGAGATGCAAGACAAATCCAATAGAAGCAGCAATAGTTTCAATTGCTTTTACTTAAACTACACACAAAGGAAGCTGGACCATGAGAGTTCAGTACTTCCAGAAGTTGGGATTCTGCTCCATGCGCCGCTGGAACGTGGTGTACCAGTTCTGAAGTGTGGACAATGGCACCATCGGCTCCGATGTCATGGGTGGAGCTAACTGCGGGTTGACACTGAAACTGGAAGCGTAGTTGAAAAAGTTCTCCAGCATCTTTTGGCTGAACTGCAGGTTGGCAGTAGCGCTTGACTGGAAGATAAAATATGGTTGGAATTTTGAAGAATGAATACTGATATCCATATTTACCACGGCAGGAGTCAGTTGGGAAACCGAGAGATCCGGCTCCACGGAAATACCAATCTGCGCGATATGTGAAATCTCCTGAGCACCAAATATCATTCCATTCTCGTGCGATTCGATCTCGTGGCTCTTCTTCAGCTGTGATATTTTAAATATTGCCGAGGGCTTCGAGTTCGAAATGTGTCCCAGGTATTGCCAGGTTGGGGCCGAGCTGGCGTCCGGCCAACTGAAGTAAACGGCCGCCGATGTGCCCTCGGGCAGGGGAGCGACTCCCGTGAGGAACACCACAATATAGTTGACATGATCGATGTCAGGAACATTGATGAGCACCTTATTCTCGTCGACAGGGGTGAAATCCGTTTGCGGCTGCAGGGAAAACAAAATGGAATTCATCAGTTGCCGAAATTTCTGGAATTTTCCACAATATTATGACTCACCAAACGTCCAGAGATAATTAAACCAAACATGTTTGGCGAATTTCAGGATTTCTATACAATTTTTTAGTTATTGAAAATTATTCTAGAACAATTTCGTTGGATGGATTCCTTGTTCGGTGCGAGCGGCGACGATGACAATAAAACAACAACAACAATTATGCGTTTATTTTGACGTCACGGTCAGCTGTTGATTGACAATAGGAAAATAGGGTGCGTTCAGAAACAGCCATTCAAACTGTAAACCAGGGAAGGCTAATAGTTGGTTCCGAATAACGTTTTATTGACGTCCGGAAATTCTGATTTTTTATAGTGCTTTTTTGAATGAATCTTTTCTCTCTATCACAACACAGTTGTTGAACCGAAATAATTGAAAATTTTGAATTTTAATGAAAATTTTGAATTTTATTGAAAATTTTGAATTTTATTGAAAATTTTGAATTTATTGAAAATTTGAATTTTATTGAAAATTTTGAATTTTATTGAAATTTTGAATTTATTGAAAATTTTGAATTTATTGAAATTTTGAATTTTATGAAAATTTTGAATTTATAAATTTTGAATTTTATTAAATTTTGAATTTTATTGAAAATTTTGAATTTTATTGAAAATTTTGAATTTTATTGAAAATTTTGAATTTTATTGAAAATTTTGAATTTATTGAAAATTTGAATTTTATTGAAAATTTTGAATTTATTGAAAATTTTGAATTTTATTGAAATTTTGAATTTATTGAAAATTTGAATTTTATTGAAAATTTTGAATTTTATTGAAATTTTGAATTTTATTGAAATTTTGAATTTTATTGAAATTTTGAATTTATTGAAAATTTGAATTTTATTGAAAATTTTGAATTTTATTGAAAATTTTGAATTTTATTGAAAATTTTGAATTTTATTGAATTTTGAATTTATTGAAATTTTGAATTTTATTGAATTTTGAATTTTATTGAAAATTTTGAATTTATTGAAAATTTTGAATTTATTGAAAATTTTGAATTTTATTGAAAATTTTGAATTTTATTGAAAATTTTGAATTTTATTGAAAATTTTGAATTTTATTGAAAATTTTGAATTTATTGAAAATTTTGAATTTTATTGAAATTTTGAATTTTATTGAAATTTTGAATTTATTGAAATTTTGAATTTTATTGAAAATTTTGAATTTTATTGAAAATTTTGAATTTTATTGAAATTTTGAATTTTATTGAAATTTTGAATTTTATTGAAAATTTTGAATTTTATTGAAAATTTTGAATTTTATTGAAAATTTTGAAATTTTATTGAAAATTTTGAATTTTATTGAAAATTTTGAATTTTATTGAAAATTTTGAATTTTATTGAAAATTTTGAATTTTATTGAAAATTTTGAATTTTATTGAAAATTTTGAATTTTATTGAAAATTTTGAATTTTATTGAAAATTTTGAATTATATTGAAAATTTATGTATATAAGATAATGCGGAATTTTCTTAGATTTCTCTGAAATTAAAGACCTATAATCCATAAAACCCTAAAATCATATTCATAACATAATAAAGTATTTATAATAACATTTTAATAGATAATTAACTAATTTAAATTATTGAAATTTAGATTAGTTAATTTTCCATCAAAATGTTATTTAATTTATTCGCATTATAATATATAAAACATTTTGCATTTAATTTATGTTAAATTTATCTATAATTGTATTTTATTTCTTGTCTTTTGGAGTCTTATCGGGTTCCACATTCGGTTTTGATCCAGGAGGTTTTTGTTCTTTCTCATTTTTGTCTCCTTCTTTCGCCTTAGCTGCACCATCCTCGGTCTTTCCATCGGATTTCGCATCAGTCTTTGATCCTGCATCCTTCCCCTTGGCCGAAGCTTTCTCGCTCACCTTCGGTTTCGCCGCCTCGGCTGCCTCTCTCATGTATTCCTTCTGCTCCTCGGTCAACTCGCCGAACACACACACCATGAAGCTATCGAATTCCTTCTCGTGCTGCTTCTTGTTTCCGGTCGCTGTGGCCGCAGCTGACTTTCGTCCACAATACTCGATTTCACGACTATGGAATAGAAGAAGACGGTAAGAGAGAGTCTTGGAGTAAAAGATATAAAGTTAATTCCAATAAAGTCTTCAATTTAGAGTAAATATTGATCTACATAATAACCATTTTTAAATAGAAATAAGGTAGGGAAAATTCCATTCTTCACTATCTATAGATATAATCTAAGATATATATATATTTCTGAAGAATATTTAATTTGAACATCGGCACTACCTTGAGAGATTTTAAAGAAACATTTTTTATGATCAGATGATTTACGTGACCACGAAATTTGTTTGTTTTTGAAATGTTCTTCCCATGTTTTTCAATTTGTTATTCAAAATTTCGGTGGTTTATAAAAGGAAATTGATGTTCTTGGCGCCATCTCCTTCTCTCTCTGTCTCCCAACATTTATACTTAATACCAATAAATATCATGCAACAATTTCCTATTTCTAATACATGTTGTATTCAATTTATATAAATTTAAAAACTTCCAAGAATTTCACTCAATGTCTATGTGTCCAAAGCATTTATGCCCGAGGAGCAGCCTTTTCGTGTTTCCTTTGAACATCATCATGATCTCTGACTCGAGCATCATCACACAAACAAATGTAGACGAGCATGTTTTGTTTAATTGCAATTTATGAATTACATTTTGTTGAAATTTGCCAAAATCCACATTTAATACTCGCTTTGAATGGCTGCCAACGACAGAGGAAGCAAAAAGGAAAAAAATATAAATAAATTATATGGTTATTGTCTGGGTGCCAAGTTGAAAGAAAGTCTTCAACAAAACAATTCCCACCAAGACAAATACCAGCACAGCACCCAATAATAAAACCAACCAACCAACGACGACAACAACAACAACACCCTTGCCATCAACAACATATGACGATGATTGAAAGTTTTGAATGAATTTCGTGAAAAAAAAAATAAAATTAAAAATTATATGAATCGTGTGTTGGTTTTTGTCATATTTTGAAAACAGTCGGAGGAAAATACACAGAATAATCTATATATGAAATTTCATTCGTGTTCTTTGGCCTGTGTATCGTGTGTCTTATGTAAACACACATGTGCCAAAAGGATGGGAGTAAATGAACTTACGTTTCCTCCTCCTCCTCCTCTTCCTCCTCTGTGTGTGCAGATGATAGAACGGGCATGTTGCAACGGACTTTATCAACCAAATTATCCCAGCATTGTTTTAGAGCAGACGTCCTGCAAGAATCAGATAGACGTCAGAAGAGCTATATTATAATATAGTATAGAGTATAGCTATACTATAGAGTCTGATGACCAACGATCGGAGGAGAAATTGGGAAGAGGAATCAGGAGAATAAACCTTAACACCCCATAACTTTACTCGATATCATATGGACTCTAATGAGATCCCTGGAACAAAATGAAACTTTGGTTTCAACTGAAAATCACAACATGAGAACCGACTGACGAAGGAAAACCCTCCTAGATTAACGTCGATGGCTCAATTTGTAGGCAACACGACACGCCAGCAGTCATAAAATTGGCAACGCAACCGAAAATTTGGCAACGCCGCCGAGAGGCGACCAACAATCGTTTGTGAAAAAATAACAAAAAACATAGAAAACATTCTAAAATAAATAATTGAAAGAAAATAGAGGAACATCAGAAAATGTTTTCGTGTATTTGAGCGACGGCGGTCTCTCGTCGTCGCCATCTTAACCCGAGGATCGCGATGGCGATGATGGTGATCGTGATGGGGCTGCCGAGTGATCTCAAAGTATTGTTTATTTGAGAATCTGAGAATCTCTATGTGGTCGTAGTTGATATATGTAGAAAATATATCATTGGCTTTTGGCTATTGTTTGGATTTTCAACATTTTTAATTTATTTGCAATTTAATTTTATCGGTATTGCATTAAATACAATAGCAACAACATTGGGTAGAAACAACAAACAATGGGGAGCAACAACAACAACAACAACAACTCAACGATGGGAACCACGGTCGAATCGACAATAAAAATTCTTTCATCAGTTGAGAATTAAAATATATAGACGACAAATGTGAAAAGTTTTCGATCGGCTGACGGAAGTTCGCGTAGAAAATCCGCCGAGATTTTCTTCGTATACAAAAAAGTACAGATATCAGTTAATATATTTATTTCCGTGGATTTTTGTTTCTCCTTTCGCTAAAACGAATAACATCATTGGTAGACGGAAATTTCCATCTCTGACTCGTGAGTTGAACACGGAGAGAAATCTCTATAATCGATCAATATAGGTCAATCTGTGACGAAAATCGATCCTTCCTCACCCGACCTTACCGAATCAACTGCAACCACTTCCATATCGTCAACAACAATCGGCTCCGCCTCCTCCGCCCACCGAAACACCTTCGCCTCTTCAGATCTTCGAGCGGAAACCTCAACGGAAGTCTCATCGTGGGCGAGTAGAAAAGTGATGTTGTTAGCGGATGCTGTCGACGATGTCGATGATGATGTTGCCGTTTCCTCTAATCGTAATAAAACCAATGATGATGATGATGTTATTGTCGACGATCAAGGGATGACGGAAATTCCAAGGCAATTGATTTCTTTGAATGATGAGAAAATTTCTATGATTGCGATAGAAAAATATGATGAGTCAGATGAAACGAAACGAATGCAGCAGAGACATCATCATCATCGATCGGAAGTAAACACATCTGCAAGTGATGACGAGAGAATGAGAATGATGAGATTTCCGATCATTTCGATCGACGATTCTCACCTGAGTGGAAGGCCGAACTTTTTGAGGCAGCGTCGAAAGAGAATCGAAGTGAGTGCGAGGGAAAGAATTGAAGACAAAGATGAAAGTGCGACTATCAAACGAGATCTTGAGAAGCCTTGGGTCTGCCACGCCTTCAGGGAATCGAGGTGGGAAGAAGATGCCGATTCAAAAAGGTTTCCAATGCTACGAAGACGACTCCATCGAAGTCACTCGTTCCCATGTCACGTTGAAGAAGTCGATCCATTGAAATTTAAGGAAAAAACAATTCGAATCGAAGGACCTCGATTCCCTATCACTAGAAAGTCGATTGAGGCCAAGGCTTCATTTTTGGAACCTCCTCGATATGAAGATTCCGATATGCTCCGGACTGTGGGACGTCTGCCTTCATCTCACTTCGAGACCGCAGAGAAATCCATTGGAAGGGGAAGATCGCGAGATGATCTTGAGAAATTTTCCGCTATTGAAAGTTTTCCCTTGACCCGTGGCAAGGAAATTCACATGCGACGAATATCGTTTCCGTGTGAAGAAGCACGATGTGGGCACGACGATATTAAAATAACAAAAATGACAACAACACCATCTAAATTTACGACAACAACAAAGCCATTCACAGCGACAACAACCATGACGCAGTTTGAGATTCAAGTTCAACAACGAGAGCAAATGTTGAATAATGAAGATCAACGACGAGGTCTTGGCGAAAGTAATAATTGCTTTTTCGAAACAAACCAACAAGAACAAGAACAACAACAAGAACAACATCAACATACTAATGACGTTACAATGGCAACGAAAAGAAGAACAACAATATCACAAACAACTTGTTCTAAAAATACAACTGAAACTAGAAGGCAAACACCAAACGATGATGAGAGCCATAATTCGCATGAGGAGATGATGATGATGATGATGATGAGTGAAGGAGAATTCTCCCACACATCGACGATCTCTCTGCCACCGACTCAAGCACACACTCGCCCCTGTGTCGATGAGCAACAACATGTGGCAACAACACCCCCGTTAACAATAACAACAATAACAACAACAAGTGGGCCGTCGTATTTGAGTTTAGAAAATTTAGAGATCGAGCGATCAGCCTCCTGCTCAGATGTACGCGATCCGCCTTCGGAAGAGGTTCCTCGAGACGGCGTCAGTGAACGAACGTGTTGTCGTCAGTCGTCGTCAGTGGTAGCAGCAGAACCAACAACAGCAGCAGCAACAACAACAAAAGAAGAAGAAAAGTCAGTCAAATTATTGGAATTGATATCGTCAGTAGGAGAAAAAAATTGCTACTTGTCGGTAGAAGAAGAACTGAATTGGGCTGAGGCTGATGAAGTAATCGGGGCCAACAAGGGCGAGGCCTTCAATCGTACTGAAGGTGAAAACAACCAAAGAGGAGGAGAAGAAGAAGGGAACAAACCACATAAGGAAAGACAAGAAGAAGATCATAATCGAAAACAAGTGGATAGAAAAGATCAAGGAGCCGATCATCATCAACAAAAACGAGAAACTTATCAAGAAGAAGGAGAACATCTTTATCAATCAGAGGGAGACCATCATCAAGAAGATTCCTATCAAGTAGTTGGAAATAATCATCAACATAGAGGAGAAGATAAATGTCAACAAAGTGGAGATCATCATCAATCACAAGGAGATCATCATCAACCAGAAGTAAATCATATTATATCGAAAGGAGATAAAAATCAATTGAAAGCAGATCACCATCAATCAGAAGGAAATCATCAATTCATAGAAGATTATTATCAAGATCAACATCAACTACGAGAATCTCTAGAGAAGAGTTCACAACGGAAGACAAAAGAGGAAAAACACCAACAACGGAAGTCCAACGAGAGGCGACACCGGAAGTCGCAACGGGAACCGGAAGGAGCCGAAAGTTCGCGGGCCAACGACGTCGACGCTGCGATGACCATAACGAAAAGCGAAGATAGTGAAATTCTAAGTGAACCCAGTGTTTTAGTAGACGACGACCAGATCTGCTGCTCCTCCCCGCCCAAGGTTGGTGGAGCAGCCGCTGTCGCAAGCGAAGGCGAGGTCGTTGGTGGTGGTTGTGTCGAAGGTGACGAGGAGGAGGAGGAGGAGTCGCGTGAAATGAAGTACGAAATGAAGACGAGTGCGAAGACGTCGAGTATACCGGAAACGGAAACGCTGCGTCGTCGCGCGCTGCTCAAGAACGAGCCGCCGAGTCTGGGTCGGTTGCGTGTCGGTGGAGCGGGCGGCATCGGGTCGGTTGGTGGCCATTCGATCGGTGGACACTCTGTCGGTGTTCGTCACTCACTCGGTGGTGGTCACTCGGGCTCGGATCTGTCGAAATATGGACGCGCGAGCGATCGGATTTCACACGTGCCAACAACATCGACAACGTCAGCAACGTCGAAACCGTTCACAACGTCGCTGACGTCAAAGTCGTTGCCACTAACGACGACTTCGGCAAAGTCCACGCCGTCGATGACACCGAAATCATCATCATCGTCATCATCGTCGTCGATGACAGCGCCGAAGACGACCGCCTTGTCGTCGATTTCTTCATCATCGTCGATATCGAGTCCGAAGTCGCCGCAGACGAACGACGTCAGCCGCTCGGTGTCGATGGATGCGATCGATGCGGCGTTGTCGTCGCGTGCCTCGACACGTTTGCGTCGCCAACGGCGCATGTTGTCGCAGGATTCGCTGGAGGAGGAGCCCGAGGATCCGATCGAGCGGCTGAATCGTCTGCGTGCTCGCATTTCGGGCGCCCTGAGCGAGGTGAAGGGTGTCCTCAAGCAGTACAGCACCGATGACGAGGGATCGGTGGCGGCTCCGGCGGATGAAGGCGTGGCCAAGAAACCACAATCGGTGGCTACGAAACCTGAGACGAAGGAGGAAACCGAGGGTCCGGTGAGGTTTCGCTTCGTGAAGGTCGTCCGTCGGCGGAGCATTTTCAACGAGGAGGATGAGGAGAAGGAAAAGGAGAACGAAAAAGAGAAAGAAAAGGAGTCTGGGGAAAAGGCGAAGATTCTGAAGGGAGAGCAGGAGAAGGAAAAAGAAGATGGAAAAGAACAAGTTAAGGAAAATAAGAAAGAACTAAAGGACGAGAAGGAAATTAAGGTGGAAACGATAAAAGAGTTGAAAGAAACGAAACCGGAGACAGTGGTGGAAGGAAAAGGAGGAAAAATTGGAGAAAAAAGTGAACGAGAAAGTGGAAGAGAAATTAGTGTCAACGTCTAGAGAGAAAGAGAAATTGGAGGCAGGCAAAGTGGAGGAATTTATCAAACATGTCCCACTCTTGACCGTTAAAGAGGAATCTGAAAAAATATCTAAAGAGAAGAAATCGATCTCAAAAGCTGATTCAATAGATGATTATAAAAAGCTTAAAGAATCATCTCATAAGAAAGGAGTCGAAATCAACAAAAATCTAGAAGAACATGAATCGGAAATCAGTTCTCGATCCCTCTCGACCGTGGAGGAGGAAACGAGCTCTGAGCAGAGTCAACCAAAAACATCGGCGACCAGCGGAAAAACCAAGAAAAAGATCGTCACAAAATCAGCCGATGAATCGGTGAAACGCACCGTTCGACGCGCCTCCATCGCCGCGGTCGAGGGATCGAAAATCGAGCCGCCCGTCGCGAGTTCGCTGCTGCCCTTGAACCTGAAGGCGCAGCGACGTCCCTCGGACTCGGAGGCAATTGTGAAAAAGAGAACGGTAGCGAAAATCGGCGCGACACAGGGAGAGGGCGAGAGAGAAGATGTGAAAAAGGTCAACAGAGCGATGAGCAGAGTTAAACGATCGTCCGTGAAGAGAGTGACAGCCCCGGGAGCAACAACAACAACAATGACAACAACAATGCCAATAACAACATCAACAATGGCAATAACGCAGGAGACAACAAAAACACTATCCGAATCAATCAAGAGCAACAACGTCGACGGTGTGGGCGGGAACGACACGAGTGCACGATCCATTTATAGCAACAAGGATGCAGTGACGGCGACTGCGACGTCAACGACGATGCCAACGGTAGCTGCAGACGAAGCATCAGCAGCAAAGCCAATGGCAACAACGACATTGGGAACGCAATTAGTGATCGATGATGCATCGTTAACTAAAGCATCGGCAATAGCAACAAAAGCATCAGCTTCAACAACAAAAGCATCAATAACAAAAGCATCAACACAAGCAATAGCAACAGCAACAATCGCCACAGTGATCGACACCGCCAGAGCAACTGAAGCCATCGACTCTGGCAGCACGGGGAAGCGAGTGGACGGTCAGATCGATGCAATGGTAGCATCATTGGTAAGTCCATTGGGAGCCAGCAAAGCGAGCGGTCAGGTCAGAGCCATCGGAGTGGAGTCAACAGCAACAGGTGCTGTTGTTGCTCCCACGAATCAACGACAATCGTTCGAAAATAAAGTTAAAGAAATTCTAGGGATTTCAAGAAAAGTCCAAAAAGACGTGGAGAAGACAAAGAACGAGGAGTTGAAAGATCAAGAGAAGAAGGAGGAGCTGAAAGATCAACAGAAGAAGGGGGTGCAGCAGGAGACGAAGAAAGAGGAGCGACTGGACTTGAAAAAAGAACAGCAGCAGAAAGAGGACGAACAAAAAACAGAGGATCTCAAAAAGGAGGACTTCAAACAAGAAGACCACAAAAAGGACGAATCGCACAAAGAGAAGCCGAGCCAGACGAAGGTCGAGCCATTGGAATCTGTGCCCGGAGCGGAGACGACTCCGCCTCCGCCCACGGCTACGAGCGAGCGAGAGGTGAGCGCCGAAGGCAAGAAACCCATTTATCAGGCGGCGATTCCGGCAGGCGAGCCGCAGTCGGCGAGCAAGAGCGAACAGGTGAAGCCCGAGCAACAGGTGGCAGCAGCAGCAGCAGCGTCGTTGCCGTCGTCGTCGCAGCCGGCGGCTCGGGAGTCCTCCACGTCCGGTGACGTCATCGCGATAGCGCCCGCCGAGGTCGCGTCAGATACAAAAACCGGACCCACATCGGCGCCAGCTCACAGTCCCGCGACAACTTCGACGGTTGCCACATCGATCGAGAAGCCACAACAAGTAGCAACAGCAGCAACAACAGTAGCTGAAGCAACAACAGCGATGCCAGAGTTGCAAGTGAAAGCATTGCAAGTGTTCGTTGAGGAGGATGCGGGGATTGCGGCGCCCTTCAACGTGCCCAAAGACGACTTCGCCCACAAGAAGAAGGTGATCCACAAGAAGGTCGTCGTCCACAAGATATCCGCGGAGAAAAGGGAAGCGGCCGCGGCCAAGAAACTCGAGTCCAGCGAGCACAAGAGCCCAACCACACAAGCCACCAAGGACAAGAGCAAAAAGGACACGCACGATGCGACTGCTCCGG
Source organism: Coelopa frigida (assembly GCA_017309665.1). NCBI lineage: Eukaryota > Metazoa > Arthropoda > Insecta > Diptera > Coelopidae > Coelopa > Coelopa frigida. The sequence goes on along the minus strand of CM029563.1, from coordinate 30,358,742 downwards.
ACTCGGAGAATCTGGAGGAGCCGCCACCAAAAGAGGACGAAACCGAACGAGTGACAGAGGAGGATGAGGACGAAACGACTGTGCTCGAGTCGGAAACGGAGGCACTTGTGGAGGAGCCGCCGGCGCCGGAGAAAAAGAAGCGCAAAGTGAAGAAGAAGGTGATCATTCGACGCCAACAGCGAAAACTCTCCATCAGCGATTCCTTCTTCAAGGGACCCGAGGAGGAGGCGCCCATCGGGGTCGAGGACACGCTGGAGAAGACGGTCGAGTACGTGAAGGTCGACACCGACGAGGAGGAGGACTACGAGGAGATCGCGGAGCCGGCGCAACCGCTGAAGAAGTGCATCAAGTCGCGCGAGTTCGAGGTGGGCGAGAAGGTGATGTATGCGGAGCGCTATCGCAAGACTCAGGTGCGATGGAAGCTGGGCGTCGTGCTGGAGCGCATCACGAGCATCTCGTACAAGCTGGAGGTCGACGGCAAAGAGGTGCCCGCCCACATCAGCTACATCAAGAAGTACACCGGGCGCAAGGTGAACTTCGGCGGCAAGGAATACCTCGAGATCGACTACGAGCAGATCGCCGAGGAGGAGGTGAGGGCGCGCCAGTACAGCATATGGAACATGGTGTGAACCCAGGTAGATCGACGACCCCGAAGCCATTGTATTTAGCTCCAACTCCACCATTGACCACTCTTGCTCTCTCTCTTTATCTCTCTAGCTATTCTGAGATGATTTCTGATTTTATCAATATTTCTTGTATTATTGCTATCCATTGAATTTTATGCATAATGCACAATTGCCATTTCTATTTACTATTTTACTACTATATTTCTAGCAGTAGTTATGTAGTCTAGTGCTTAGAATCAAACTTTAGTCTTGAGCTCTGTTAAAAAATATTCTTTGCTTATTTTTTAATGATCTCACTCACTCGCCCTCACTCTTTGTTGCATATGTTTATTACTCTCTTTATCTTTATCTTAGTAGGAGTGCTAATTTGACGTGATTCATAGTTGTATTTGTTAAGAACCCTTGTGTAAAATATTGAATCCCATGTAGATAAATTACTTGTAAACTTTTCTTATCGACTTATTGAAATCGAACTCAGGGATCTTTTCTTTTCTGAGTTCTACTACCATATGTATGTTTATCATAGTTTAGACTACAAAATCATTTTGTAAATAAGTAGTTAAACACGCTGTAAAATTGCTTTGTGGAAAATTTTTATACAATTGTTTAGATTTTAGTAGAGTATAGAAAAATATATATATTTTTATTTGCATATTGTAAATTTTGTATAACAAGTGTAATTATTTATTATTCGCCTACTCAAGCTCACAGCGTGTGTATGTGTGCGTTAGCCCATCATGTTTGCGTGTGTGTGTAATGTAGTTAGTTAGTTTATTCTGTAAATAGCGGTTAATGTAAACATCGACATGACATTGTTGTAAATTCATGCAGTTTGTATTTAGAAAAAAAAAAAGAACAAAACGAAAACCAATCATTTCGACGCTCACCAAACTATTCTGGAATAATAAAATAAACAATTTTAAAAATTTATAAAAACAAGAATGTGGGATTATTTATTTCTTCGAAAACATGGATCATGGAGGGGAAATTGTTGGAAATCCCAATTCGATTGCTCACTGAATTATTTTGTTTTTGGCTTTCTCATAATGGCTAATGATATACAACATCATCGCTCTCTCTCTCTCTCTCTTTCTCTCCCTGGCTCTGGCAATGAATGAATTTGGGGGTAAATAAACCGCTGTAAAGCCAATGGAATGCCAGCCACGGATCTAAGTCAAGAGCAGGGAATGCAAGGGAGCGAGAGAAAGAAAGAAAGAATGAGAGAGAATTCTTTATTTGGCGGTCGTTCATATGAAGATCATTCGATCGTCGTCGTCGTCGTTCACTCGCTGTTGGTCAAGTTTACAAAAACATGATGCTATAAATATACACAATTTTATTATATTGCTACATACATACATACAATGAAATTCCTCTGATTTGATCTCGTTGTTATTTTTTGCCGTTGTTTTTTGATTTTAAATGCGTACAATAAAACCAAAAACACCATTTCTTTATACCTATCTCTCTCTTGACACAACTCTTCATGTTCTTGTCAATGTCCGTGAATGCGGAAAATCAAATCACGGAGAGCAAAAACCAAAGTCTTTGGAGATATTTTTCGGTGCAGATTCCTTGGCCAAAACCCTGGGAAAATTTGAATTTCGCCCGATCGCCGGACATAAGTCGAAGGTCTTTTGAGCAGTCGCCATTGTCTCTAATCTGCCGGAGATAAATTGCGAAAATGTCCATTTTTATTTACTCTGTTCGCCCCTTTGTCTCTTTTCATTTACTGTCGTCGTCTTCACATTTGAGTTCCATTTGAATTGTGATAAATTGTCGAAAGATTTTCGAAGACATTCCACCCCCAGTCTATTTATCTGTCTGTCTGTCTGTCTGTCCGACTGTGGCGAATGGAGGTCTTTTCATTCTTTGCGAATTTCCTCTGTCAACCGTTATTTAGGAGATAACAAAATAAATCTCTTAACCCATGTTTTCTCTTAGTTTGTTTTTAGTTTTCTTTTTGAGTTTGTGTTAATTTTTATCGTTCTGCATAAAATGCGTGAAAAATGTGTTTCGAAAATTTGAGCAAAAATCAAAACTGTGCCAAGTTCTCGCCGTCCGATGGCTCAAGCGATGCCAAAAGGCCATGAGTTTTGTGAATCTTTGCTGCCATTAGATGTTGTTCCCTCTCCACATACATATACTATAGAGATATTTATTTATTATAATAAATACAAGAAAAAGCCAATAAATTTCAAAAACAGCCATGGGAGAGAGCGAGAGAGCAATGGAAAATATAGAAACACGTTTTGATCGCATCTCACATGATTGTTTAAATATTTTGAACCACGATACGAAATAGTCTTTTCTTTCGAAATTCCCATAATAATCGTAAATATCGTATATATAAACATCGTTGTTTAAAAATAATATTGGAAGCAAAATTTTGCTGGTATTTGGGATGGTTTTTCGAAACACTCGAATCCCATTGCCTTTTTGGGGAAAAGAATTATTGTTGTCTTTTTTGGTTCCCACTCTCAGGATTCTCATGAGTATGTTTACGACCAGACAACACTTGGTTATGACGACATTGAGTCTAGAATCGCGTCATGACATTGACGCGAGGCTGCGAATGTCAAATGAAAACAAGAGCAACCGACATCGGCATCTGCATGTTTGCCACGAAATTACACTGCACAAATCAATTCGGGAATTTTCTTTGGGGCGAGAGATCAAACGGTCCCCAAAATACAATTCACTTGGCACACTTTGGCACCTTCGGCCCTCGGCGAGAGATCACGATCAGCGGGCTCGATCGAGTGGTTTTGTGGCTTCAAATCGATCGATCGAACGATTGTCGCATCAATTGAAATCGATGACGACACACGATCTGCCGCGATCTGGCCACCTTCATTGGTGATCGTGAAGTATAATTAATTTCTCATCTCTTCCCAATTGACGCAGCTTTCGAATCGAATCAAATTCGAGTATCGTCCGTCTGTTCATCCGGTTGTTAAGACAGGAAGTCTGAAGGTTAAAAGAGACCAAAGGAAGAAGAGATGGACAAGAAAGAGAGAGGAGATGACGACGAGCACACGATGCACGCCATTTCCTTTGGCGCCTGCGGTGAAATCATTCATAAGCGTGAAATTAAACAACTGCGCTGCAGGAAGGCGAAGGGAAGTCGGGTGCGAAGGAAAGAGAAAACGAAGACGAATGGGACGCCGTGGTCTCGCCTGGGCGGAGCTAGACGTGGTAATCGATTAGCGGACGGTCCCTGATGCTGACAGCGCAAGGTTAGGGTCAGCGGTGAATCGCGGCTAAACGATGTCTGTCGAAGCCCTGAACTCAACGATCGACATTGTTTTTTTTTTTTTTTTTTGTATTCTAAAAAACAAATAGAGTACAAGAAAACACAAAATTAATGTTTCAATTTGTTCTAAAGTCAAGGTTAGGTGTTTCGAAACTTGGCCGCAAAACCAAAAAATGTTGCTCATACGCCGCGGTGCCCGAAGGCACAGCAATTAGCGCTATGAGTTGGCGTTTGGAAGATAATTGAATCGATTACTCATACGTCCAGAAGAACCAAGCTGTGATCGTTACTGATGTGTCCAATAATAAACATTTCATAACTGACTTCTAAAAAAAAAAATCGAAAATATAATCAAAACTTCATGAGGTGTCCTTTTCAATGATCACGTCTCCTTTATTTAATATTTACTTTGGGTGCAAATGTATATAGATATATATAGTATAATAGTTTAGGGGAAAGAGTTTCCCATATTTTTTTCTTGTTAAACAATATCTAGCAAAATTTGGTGCAACATTAAATTATCTTACAAACATACGCACATACTTCATTCCGTCACTTTCCACCCAATGGGCATCGCGTACGGAATGAACGAATTCCGATTATCATTTTCACATCTTATTATTTAAATTTCATTTCATTTTTTTTTTTTAATTTTTGGTATTGTTTTTAAAACATGATGCTACGCAAGAGCATTTCAAAGAAGTTCGACTCCAAACCTTACAGGTAGGTCCACGTAGTTCATTCCCTAGATAATATTTATCAATATAGTTTTATAAGTTCATAATCTATTCTACGAAATTCAATTTGTATTTTCTTATTATATGAGTTTCGTAATTCGTAAAAAAATTAAATATAACAACAGCTCTCAACTGTGATTAACAAAAAAATCGTTATCTTCTCGAAAAATCGTTCGCTTACAATCTAATGCTAATAACCTTCTAAAAAGTACAAGATCATTATTCCTCGTCCTACCTTTCGTGTTCGCACCGAGTAAAGTTGAAGTTCGCTTTGTGTTAAAGTTTGAAGAAATTTAAGTGATTTAAGTTGAATTTAACCTCGAGCGTTAGTTTTTATCAAAATATAAATACTCTATTTGTAAATGATCGGGTCTTAAGTAGATTTTGTCGAACCTCTCCTCACGTCAAGTTAATCGAATGGTCGAACATTTAAGGATTTAATATGCAAGGGTAAAGCTAAATACTTTACTATTAAATTTGTTACCTTTGGGGGAACATTTTTAACTCCTTTTGTCTTATTTCTAATGTTTCATGTTAAGTGTAGTTTTGTGAATTTCTACTTTTTTTTTATTTTTTTCGATTTAGATCATTTTTTTAAATAAAATACAAAATAACCAAACAAATAATAAACAACGAAAAAGCGAGGAGATACAAAAAAATTAGCTAAACTGAAAAGAACCAAAACCAAAATATTCAAATAAAACTCAGATTTTGCAATTAAATCACTTGCGACTATGTTTCAAATATTATTTTAATATCAAGCATTAAATATTTATCAAAAATATGCATTTGTCACTGCTATTGCAGACTATTGCGATTACAATATTTAGCTTTTATTCTGATTACTTCATTAATAACAACAAATTCATAAAAACGCAATTTAATTGTTTTGTTTTTGTTTTCTTCTTTTTTGTATTTAGTACTTTTTTAAAACTAGGTAAAATGAGTTGAAGAATAAATTATATTTTTAAAGCAACTGAGATTGAGTGTATTCAAGATTTGTTTGCCAAAATTTAGGGACATATTCGCTAGAAAACACGCCCATTGCCCATCCTCAGCCGCACAATAATCATATACTTTCTTTTATACAAAAAATAATACATTTACTTTTTAATCCCTGATTATGTTATGTTCTCTTTACTTTCATTTTGCTATGTTGTTGTTGGTGGAAACATTTCATTTAAAGTTTTAGCTCCTCAATTAAAAAATATTCATGCATCAAAAGGTAAAAAGAAAGTAACAACAGTTTTGTTGGTTTGTTTTTTGTTTCAATGTTTTTTTCTTCTTTTATAACGTAACTAAAATTATAAACAAAAAAAGTTACTAAAAAATATATAGAACAAATCTACAAATGTTGAGATAGAATAATCAATAATTTAATAAATAATAATCATAAAATTAAAATTGTTTCTTCTTTTTGTGTATTTTTTTCATAACATTTCTCGTTTCACTGTTTTTACGATTTACGAACTTTTTGTTTGACAAATGTTTGAATAGTATATAATTTGTTTTTAATGTGAGTTTTCGCTCTTTAGGGTTGTAAATTGTCTAAACTATGTTTATGTATTATTAGTGTTAATATTTAATTTAATTTATGTCGTCAGCGTCATAGTCTCCTCCTTCCTTTGTCAGCTTTGCTATGATGATCAAATCAATGTCGTCTCTAAAGTTTTCTATTTATGTTTTCGCTTCATATGTGTGGAGTTAAAGTTGGTGTAGATGTTGGAGTTAAAGTTGTTTTAGTTGTAGTTGTGAGGGTTGACGAGTCGATGGTCGAGTCATTTAAACAGCCATGGCGTCGTTCAACAAGGCGTTCAACTCGCGAATGTGTTGGGCCTTGGATCCGGTGGCGGTCGAGGCTCCGCAAGCACGTCCCACATAGCTGTATCGTTGGAGAATATAAAGTAGGGGGCGTGTCAGGGAGTCGGAGGAAAGAGAGAAAAAGTTGAGAGAAGAAAAAAACATAATTAGTGGATTGATTGAGGTAATGTTGTCTTGAAATCAATATAGGGTGAGTTACATACACATACGACGTTTGATGGGACATTTTCAAAGAAATGGCAACAAAAAATGTTTTCTGTTAGTATGGAAGAAGTGCTCGCATAGCTTAAATAATCAAATCACAAACCAGGTGTGAGCAAGTGCATAATCTAAAGCTCACAAACATACACATAAATGTGAAATGGTAATAGTTGACAAAAACACATGCGAATTAAGTGTTAACTTATTAATAAAACATGAACATAAAATAATAAAATAAATAGCTTAAGGAGAGAACTATATGGAAAATGAGAAATACAGAGAAGAAACCGAAGAAGAAGTGAGTGGAGTCTAAAAAGATCACCGAAACTACTAACACCGAAATCATGAAATACTACTCGAGGTGGCATCGAACTAATTGACCATAGACGATCTCTGGCTTACTCTTCTACAGTGTCTGGTTATGTTTCCAAGATGAGAATTACACGACGTCGTAAATATACTATATACGTACGTAATTGTTTATAAGGATTAATGAATGAAATGGAAGCAAATAAAATGGTAAATGATACATAAACAAACTACGGAACACAATAACAACAAACATGGTAGGCATCGAACAACGAGCAGCAAAATGTAAACAAAAAAATAAATACAAATATAAAAACAAAAAAAAAATGCATTCCTTCAGTCAGTGCGTTGCACACGTCCGGAACGAGCGATGGCGATGGTAAGGATTGGTGGGGTGGAGTGGAATGGAGTGGAGGGGAAAGAAGGGAATAAATTATAATTGGGGGGAACGGAAACGGTCATGGGTCGGACGATTCGAGTGGGGAATGAGTGAAACTAAAAAGTATGAGACTAAGAGGCAAACATGTGAGGAGGGGAACACAAACAAAGGCGAGCGGGCGAGGGCGGGCGTTTGGGCGAAGGCGGGCATTTGAACACACGTGCAAAACAACTATAGGGCAGCAGGGGTACAGACAAAGGACGACGACAAACAACAGGTGTGCAGGTCGATCGCACTTCCCGATACCCAACAACAACATCGATATTCTAATTTAACACATTTAAAAAAGTATACGAATTAAACTTAATAAGAATATTTGCATGAGAAAATTATATAATTTTTAAAGTCGTCGCATAAAATTTAGTATTTTTGAAAGTGATTAGAATTTTTGAGTTTTTGAAAGATGCTAAATAAAAAATTAGAAAAAGTACTATGGTTAAATGCCCCAACAATCGATTTACATTCAATATATTATATGTAAATAAAATGCATATAGTTTGCAAAATATTTATCGAATGAAAAAAATTAATACAAAAAAAAAAGGTAAAGAATCAAATTAAAATAGAACAATTTTTGACGCGACCAATTATAATTGCGCTCGCTCCTCCCTCCTCACCTAATTTTTCTTCCAGATTTGGCTTTACGCGCGCCAGAGGCAGCACCATTTCCAGTGGGTCTGTTAAAGTTTTGGATCGTATTTTTAAGATCGAAATGCTTGGCGGCATTGAAATCGCCGTCGGCGGCCTGCTCAGCGGTAACGACGTTGTTCGATTCGGATTTGTTTGGGGTGAACATGCGGCTCAGCCAGGGTTTCGATTTAGTATCAGAATCAGAGTCAGAATCAGTTTCACTGCTAGTAGTGGTGGTAGTAGTAGTAGTAGTAGAGGAAGAGGAATGCGCATCACTTGGGCTGGAACAACAACACACACACACATACAAGAGAAGGAATTTTTTGTAGATTTTGTTTGATTGTAGTTTATATTGTTTTTTCTTAATTTGTTTATTGTATTGTATTTTTGAATAAAGTGTTTATATGTAATTAGTGTAGAGAGAGTTAGTTTTATTTATAGAATTAGAAGTATTCGTAGTAGATTTGGTAGAATTAGTAATAAAAATTTCAACATTAGTAGAAGTTAGTAGAAAATACATGAGTGGAAAAGTTGTGGGAATAAAAAAAATGAAAAAAAGTCGTAATAAAAAGCCATGCGGGATGAAATTTTAGATGACGAAATATATCCGTAGTCTCATTAATTAAAAAAAAAGTTATAATATGAAGGTCAAATTTCCAAAACAGAAACTTAGGAGTTTTTCATGATATAAAATCAACAAAAATAATGTATTGATATAGATATGATATAAAACTATGATTCCAGAGACATATATAAACGTAAATGTACTGTAATAAAATCTATTTGGATTGTAGAGGAATATTGAAAGCAAACAAGTAGCCAAATTTGTCACGATAATCTCATCAATAATACGAAGAGGAGAAAATATTCTAGAGAACGACGTGTTGAGAGACACTGGGTGCAGTACTACAACAAAAACATATATGTTGGTGAAGTGATTGGTTAATGCAAAGAAATAGAAAAAATAAAAAGAAAAAAGTATATAACATAAAAAGAGGTGGGAAATCGTAAAAAGGCACAAGGAGTGCATCGAGAGGAAATTATAATAGACATCTGGATAAATATATATATGTACATATATGTAACTTCAATAAAGCCTTTAAGTCAAATTTAAAGAAATAAATAATTAGCACGCAAACACTTCGTTGTTGAACTGTCCAACAGAAATGAATAAAAAACTTCAACTCATTAACTTAAAAGGCGATGCATGACCCTGCATTTGTTGGCAACAGACAACGTGAGCATGACAGAATATAATTAGCGGGCAGCCAGGTGCCGACTTACCTCACATCCCTGCACTGGTTGAGTGCGGTCAAGAAGCGCGGCTGCACGTACGTCCAGCAGCCCTGGTTCTTGTGTTCCTCCTGGGCCCAGACCAACTCGGCGTCCTTGTAGAGGTTGGCCTGCTCCTTCACCAAGTCGAAGGGGAAGGGTGAAATCTGTAGAAGACACAAAAACACAAATTATTTTTCTATAATTCAATTAAATCTCACAGAAGTCTCACCTGTTCAACACGCACGATGGCGATATCACTCTCGAGTTTCCTCTCAGCGCGAGCCTTGGTCAGATCGTAGTAGACGCGACCTGTGCAGAAGATAACCTTCTTGACGTTCTGTGGGTTCTCAGCAGCTGGTCCATTGTCGGGGATGATACGCTGGAATTCGCTGCATTCGCTCATCTCGCTGAATTTGCTCTTGGCCTCTGGGTGACGCAACAACGACTTGGGGGTGAGCAGAATCAGGGGCTTGCGGAAAGGCAAAGCGATTTGACGGCGCAAAATGTGGAAATAGTTAGCGGGAGTCGAGCAGTTGGCCACAATCCAGTTGATGTCGTGCAACTGGCGAATAGCGAACTCATCGGATTCTGGTGGGAAGTAGTCGGGATCGTCGGAGGACATTTGCAAGAAACGCTCAACGCGGGCCGACGAATGTTCGGGTCCCATGCCTTCCATGCCGTGGGGCAAGAGCATCACCAAACCGGATTGACGCACCCACTTGGCTTGACCGCTGGAGATGAACTGATCGATGATGCACTGAGCGGTGTTGTTGAAGTCACCGAACTGTGCTTCCCACAGGACGAGAGCGTTCGGGTTGGTCATCGAGTAACCGTGCTCAAAGCCGAGTACAGCGTATTCGGAGAGGGAGCTGTTGGACACTGAGTATGGGGCCTGATCGGGGTACATGTGCTGCAAGGAGTTGTAGGTGGCCTTATCGACCATCTGATGGTGCAACACGTGGTGACGATGCGAGAAGGTGCCGCGCTCCACATCCTGACCCGAGAGACGCACGTGGATGCCCTCCTTGAGGAGAGAGCCGAAGGCCATTGCCTCACCAAGAGCCCAGTCAGCGGTTTGATCCTCAACCATGGCCTTGCGAGCAGCCAACACACGCATCAGACCTCTGTTTATATTAAAGAAGTATGTAAGATGTGGAACTCCCAGTGTAATTTTTTGATGACTTACTTGTGAATCACGAATTCAGCAGCATTTGGTGGTGGTTCCGAAAAGCGGTTGCCAATGTGAACCAGGGTTTCCATCTTGACGCCAGTGGGCGAGACCTTCAACGGGTCCTTGCCTTCGAAGAAGCCGGACCATGGGGAATCAAGCCAATCCTTGTACTTGATGTGGGTTTCCTTCTTGGCCAACTCCATGGCTTCCTCGCAGATCTTCTCGTACTTGTCAGCAACTGATTTGACCTCCTCGGCGGTGACGGTGCCCTCGGCAATCAGCTTGTCAGCGTACAAGTCAAGGCAATTCTTGTGGTTCCTGATCTTCTGGTACATAAGGGGCTGGGTGAACATGGGCTCGTCGATTTCGTTGTGTCCATTGCGACGATAGCCGACCAAGTCGATAACAACGTCCTTGTGGAAGGTGGCGCGCCACTCGGCAGCCACCTTGCACACGTGCATCACAGCCTCGGGATCGTCGGCGTTCACGTGGAAAATGGGGGCGTTCACGACACGTGCGACATCTGTACAATAGGGGGAGGAGCGGGAGAAGCGAGGATCGGTGGTGAATCCAATCTGGTTGTTGGCCACAACGTGAATGGTGCCGTGCGTGGTGTAGTCGGGTAAATCGGACAAGTGCATCGTTTCGTAGACAACGCCTTGACCGCAATATGCGGCATCACCGTGAATGAGGATCGACATGACCTTCTTGCCTTCCTGATCGCCACGGTAGAATTGTTCGGCGCGAGTCTTGCCCTGGACAACGGGATCGACGGCCTCCAAGTGAGATGGATTGGCGACGACAGCCAAACGGATGTTCTTGTTTGTGACGCGGTTCAAGCGCTCAATGTAGGTACCCAAATGGTACTTGACATCACCAGAGCCCTAAACAAGAGAGAACAAAAATAATATTAACGATTCTAGTCGCTTTAAATAAATCTACGTACATCATCAGCGGCTTCCAAGCCAGCGAACTGAGTGAAAATGTGGTGCAAGGGCTTTCTGCATACGTTGGCTAACGTATTGAGGCGACCACGATGGGGCATGCCCATGATAACGGACTCCACGCCCAATTCGGTGGAGACATCGATGATTTCCTTCAAGGCAGGAATCATCATTTCACAACCTTCCAGACCGAAACGCTTCTCGGAGGAGAACTTCTTAGCCAAGAAGGCCTCGAATCTGCGATTGTAAATCACGATTAACATTTCCGGTTAATGTTGAAGATGATCAAATCTTACCCAGTGGCACGTGTCAAACGAGCCAGGATGAGACGCTTCTCCTCTGGGGTGAAACTCAAGACACCGGGGGTTTCGAATCGTTTGCGAATCCAATTGCACTGTTCCAGCGAGTTGATGAACATGAACTCAACACCGATTTTGTTGCAGTACACGTTCTCCAGGCGGTTCAAAATCTCCCTGCGAATTCACAGGCAATTGATAGGTAAGTTAAAATAATTCATTAGCAAGGGGCTAATATTGACTCACCTCAGAGGCAACGCAGCCTGATCGCCACCGATGAATGTGGTGCTGGGAAGTTTGAATTGGCGCTCCATGTCATGTTCACCTTCATTTTCAAGTTATTAGTAGTTGTTCGAAGAAGGATAAGAAACCGTTAGTGAGGAATATAACTAAGTAACACGGGAAGGATAAATGATTTGAAATTCGGAGAACAAATCGTTTAGAGCATGCTTCAAAACGATTGAGGGCGAAAGGCGAAAACGAACAGGAGGAAAATTTCAGTTTTTCAACTTCTTTAGATATGTATTTTCACACAAATTGCAGGGTTTTTGTTATTCTTATATCGCGATAGCATAAAAGGGAATACGTCTTCTATAACTCTTTCATATAACCGAGTAGAAAAATACAAAATAATTGATATTTGTCAAAGTGTGTACATGATTATGTATAAACTACATAATGTCAATGAACCAATTACTAATATAATATCAATTATAATTGAAGCTAAAGCAATTGAACAAAGCTCTGGAAAAAATGTAATGTGTTATAAACTTCCTCTTGGATATATGAAAGAGGAAGAAGTATTAGAAAGCGACTCTGGAGATAACAGCTAAAAACCAACTAAAATAAGGTGCATGAAATAAAAACGACAGTAATTACACATGGAAAGAAGGCGGATTAGGTCTAGGTATGAACTTCAACAAGTACTACAAGACTAACTTACTTACCAAAACTGAAATTAGCATAAATGGCTTTCGTCGAGGAGTTCTCAGGCAATTCGGCGGTATTAATTTCAAGAGGATCAAGGTGAGCAATGTTATGTCCTCGAATCTATACATAGATTCATTTGTAACATATAGAAATAGTTTTTTGTTTGTTTGTTTGGTTTTTATGTATATGCGCAATTTTAAACATACGATTAGAGAAGAAAAAAAAATATAATAAATAAATGAAAGAAAAATTTAGCATAATCTAAACCAAAATAAACAGCGATAATTTTCAATTGGTGATCGAAATTATATTTATGATGAAATGATAAGTGAAATGAGGGAACAAAATAGTAAACCAAAATAAAGAACTCAATCAAAATGCTACGAAAAATCAAGAATAAACTTCAATCCATGTGGTAGGGAGGGTTAGGCACGTTAGAAATGTAGTGGGAATTTATAGATTTTATGTGAGACTTAAATACGTGTAGTAGAGAAAAGAGATTAGCAAACATTGCATCAAATCATACGATCATACAAGTGCAAGTTTTACATAACAATAAGTGGTACCGTAACAAGTAAAAGCAACCCATTGTGTGTGAACGGAGTGAATACAAAGAGATAGATTTAGAAAGAAGAAAATACTTTTTGCTTTGGTCAAATAAATTTCTAAGGCTTTTTTGTCTTGTCTCCGAATTTCAATAGAACCAAAAGATTGGTGTGTAATCTTTAGGAAGATTTGTAAATTAAATTACCAAACATAAACCCAAAATGTTGCCTGAGTACATCTTCATTAGCACGACGAGCTTGACCATCCTTGCTGACGGTCTTATCACGCGCCAAAATTCCAAGTGGATCCAGATCTGATGCCAAATGACCACGGGCCTGTTTTTTGCATTGAGTACATTTACATTAAGATGTTTCTCATCAGCTAGTTACGTTTCATATTCAGAAATACTTATTCAAAAAGTCTTCAATTCATTAACATACTTATAAGCGTTTTAATCGATTATTTTTATGAATAATAATATTTTTGTCGAAATTGTCTATCCAAAGTAGAACCAATTAGTAAGAAAATACGAATTTTGGAAATTAGTGACTACGTGTACTCTATTCTAGAGACATTACAGAGCACGCCTAAAAGTATGTTAAATTATAACACATGGTATATAGTAAATAAATATATTATATATATTTCGATAGGGTCTACTGATTTTTCTATATAGTAATATCCTGACCTATTGCTTTTTATTCAAAGTACATAGTGCCACCACTTCTATTTATATAATTAACAAATATAACATTTTGACGTAAAACGTTGGCCTCTGCTCTCTACTTACAATAATAGTTATGTATTGAATGGATTTTGATAGAGTAAAATGTAGTAATCAGAGATTATATAGCTTTGAGAATAGACATACATTTTAATAGGGAATGTGTATCGATGACTAAGTATCAGGGTATGTCATGCACATTCGGTGGGTAACACTGGAGAATATATATTTCATATGCATGAGTCTAATGTATGTATAAATGTAGTATGAATAGGAAAGAAACCAGAATTCAATGGAGAATTGAGGAACTAAAGATTGTCTGTGGTGCAATCAAAAACTCTGAAGAAACTGAAAAGTGCATACTTCAAACAATTAACTAAATAGAAATACAACTAAACTTGAATAACTATAAAATTATAACCAAATGAATCTGGGACGTTCCTAATGAGATTTGAGAAAATGAATGGATTTCCGTTGAACATTAACACATACCTGATAACTCCTAATGATCGCTTGCACAGCCAAATGATCGTCGATTGTCTTTGCATCGGGAGCAGCATCGACGCCACCCATTCCACCATAGGCCGCCAATGGAACGGTGTTCCTTTGCACGGGGGCTAGATTTGGGGGACCGGCATAGCTGTTGCTGCGGAAGTACGCATCCCAGGACTGTAAAGTGTATAATTTTTATTAGAAATTCCATTGCAATATCAACAAGGATCTCAGGTCTTACGGTATGCACGGAGGCTGGGTCGCGCAACCAGGAGTTGTACATCTCCTCCACGTATGAGGCGGTGGTGCCATTCGCGAAGGGTTCCGCCGCAGCGGAGTTGTATGTCCGGATGGCTGCAGCGGCCACGGCATTCTTAGCGATCTAAAAATGAACAAATTTATAAAGAATATTTTTGCGATAAACCGCATGTTGCAACCCACCTTTTGACTGGTGCCCTTCAGTAGCCATGTGGCAAAATTTTGATGTGCAATTGGCGATATCGCCAAATTGAAGGCTGTGTTTGCTCTATGCATGTTTTTAGAATTTTAACTGCAATGAGAAAATGAACATTTCAATTAATAAAAGCCGACTAAATTAGATCTAACAAGGCCGAATTCATAAACAAGGTGAATACTCGAACGACGGCAAAAAGTGAGTGATTAATCGAGTCATTGTTTCACCGCAATATCATAACTTGTTATTTTATTGTATTCGCAATAATTTGTCCTTCGTCTTTTGTATAATAAAATAAAAGATTTCGTAGATAAGGATTTGACCGCAAGAGTTAAACCGCTTATATTGTAATATAAACAACAACGACCTTCGTCAAGTGCAGATGTTGCAATTATATCAATAATTATATTGCCCATCATTCGTATAATTATTTCTCTTCGGTACTTGGAAACAGTTAATGCGTTTTATGTGGAAATATATAATTACCACAGTCATCATGATTAGAACAAAGGAGCGCAGAGAGAGAATCGGAATTGTTCAGGTTATTAATGGATTGATTATGAATAAAAAAAAAGAAGGCGTAGTGGTAATAATCGAATAACTATAATAGATTGTGACGTCGACTTTGTTCGTTATCAATTTGTTAATGAGACGAGAAAGCCACAACAATAAGAAACACGCTCCATATAACATCGAGTGATAAGATACTAAACTGATATACGATCGGGGAAACTCTTGAAAGCAATCAATTGAGCCGATGAATGCCAGACGTTGCGTCACGACAGATAGCGAGTGAATTGAGGGAGTGTTCGCAGACAACGGGGGCATCAGGTGATGCCCGGGTTCAGGGGAACTACTTCACCGGATTAAAAAAAAAAAAAGTTCTCCAACAACATCGAATTGGTTTTTTAGCCCATAGAAACATGAGTGGGTTTTCAAAAGGTCCCGATTTGCATGAATTAATATTTGATCAAGTTATGGAGAAATATGCAAATGTATTGCCGGCTCATCGATGATCGACTCAACGATAGTGGTATGTGGATAACTTAGAATTCCCCTCAGCCGGTCGTAAAAATACCCGCAGCAACTAAAAACAACAACAACGAATGACGCATCTAGGCGGCTGACTACTCGGGATTACTCAACACAACCCGGTGCTGATTCGCACGTGATGCTGACGTCACATCCATCATCATCCATTGAAGAGAATTTCGGAGAGGCAACTTTTCCCTTTTTATTATTGTATTCCTCTTGTTGTTGCTACTGCTTTTTGTTGGTATCCGACATTTTTTCGTGTACGTATTGAATATATTATCGTCACACGCACAAATACACTCGCACTCTAGTCGCTTTTGACTTGAAGTTCGCGGTTCCAATTGCTTATCTTCAGCATTTTCGCCAATCTCCATTCAAGGTACGTGTTTTGGGGCTTTTTCGTATTTTTGACTTTGATGAATTTTTGTGAAATTCGCAACGAGATAGGAGAAATTATTTACGTAAAAAGAAAGGCGGCGTCGTCGAAACAACGGTGATAACGATGTTGGAAGATTTTTTCGTTATGGGAATTATTAAAGATGTTTCGTGCTCGATGTTGCTATTTCCGCTTTGTTCTGGGCGCCGATAAGCGCCAGCAAAGCATCTGAACTTTGTGGCGAGACCCCAACGGACTTTGAGTCCAGGTGAATCCATAAACGTTCGTTAATTGAAGGTTGTTTTTGCATTATAACTATAGAATGAGGACCGGTCTTGCGATAAAAAGCAGCTTTAAAACCAACCAATTATCCATCGATTGCCGCTCTCTGAGAAGCAGAAGCAAAGTGAATGACCACGTTGTCGGGCAATCAAAATGAAGTAGGAACAGAAGTTTTTAAAACTGGAAACCGTGACTAATAAAGGGGCAACAACTTTGTGCCCGTTGTGACGTCACAATGATACCGGGGTCTGGAGTCATGTTGGGAAAAGTACAAAACATATGTTCACACATCACAAGATGATGACGAACATGAACACAATGATGCTGTGGATGATGATGATGGAAATGGCGGCAGACTTCGGAAAGTTTAAATATTTAAAATAAACATATGGAAACGGGGACGGCGACAGCGTTCAGACCGTTGATAAGCAAAGCAAGCAAGCAAGCAAGTAGAAAATGAACTACGACGAAAACAACTTCGATCACATGCTCTAATTACCGAGCAGAAAAACGACTGGGGACAAGGAATGGAGGATGGAGTTGGGTGGACGTGAAGGACGGTATCACAGACTAGGCAAACAATGAATTAACGACTTATTCATAATTGACATTGACTTAGTGAGCATTGACGGGGGAAAATCGTTGAATTCGAGGTCGAAAAAAGGAGTTGGGCGGAGGAGGGTCAAACACCGGTAATCGCAGTCAGTTGATGTTGGAAATGTCGCGAGGACAAAAAGAGGGCAACGGCCTCCACCTCGATATTCTTCGGGTTTTACTTTCGTACCAGTTTTTCGAGTTCGCGCCGTGGTGTTACCACTTTCGAAATCAATACACAACATGCACGCCCCACAACAACAACAAAAGCAGCTGCTGTCTCCAACCACAACAATAACAATAATAATCACCCTTTCTCCACCAATAGCAACAAAGTATCAGAGTTCAGTTCGAACGACCTTGGCCTTGGGTTTTTGCGCTGTTGTTGCATTCAGAGTATGAAAAAAAATCGAGGGATGAAGACAGAAAGAGAGCGCGAGACGGACTCTTCCATAGTGAAGGCGCACCCTCTCATGTTGTGAAATGCAGGTGGAAAATTTCTAGAAATAATTCTAAATTCGGATTTCAAGTGAAGCGAATTTTCGATTTTTTGCCAATTCTTCAATTTGTTGAAATGGAAGACGGCGGTGGGCGACGACAAATCATAGTCAGAAACAATTGAAAAAAAAATAAACAATTTGTTATGTAAACAAGAGGAGAGAGAAAAACGAGAAATCTCTCATTTTTACTCTCAGGTTCTCTTAGAGGATGAAAATTGAAAAGGAAAATCAAAGAAAACTCAAGCGATGCAGAAAACAATAAAAAACGAGACAATAATTTATATCTATTATTTTCCACTTGTCTCTTTCATTTCATTTTCTCTCCTTCGTTTTTGTTCTCTATCTGGGAATTTTCTGCAAATAGCGCAGAATTCAATTTGTTCGAATTCTGATTACATAAGTAAAAATTACAAAACATAATTTTGCAGACTAAAACTTTCAGAAACCGCTGACGAGTTTCAAACAAACTCTACCCAGAGTCTTCCAGACATTCCAGACATAATTAAAAAGACTTTTCTTCCTCCCATCTGTGTGAAGTAAACACTATCCGACTATTTGTCTGTGCATTGAGCATTCAACTCATTCCCTTCGTGTAAATAGTCTGTAAATAGACTCCATTCGACGCTACGATTTGGGTCAACTACTCTTGAGCTCCGGAGCCTCACGACCGGAACGTAAACGATGATGATGTATGACGCGGCACACGTAGGCAACGACGACGACAGCCTCCACCCTATTCCCTCATTGAACTCTATCTACTAACCACGATTGACGAGGAGATCAATAAGAATACTCAGATTCTATTTGCTTTTCGAGAAACCGAACTTTCGAGTGGATCCAGCGAAATACGCTTTTTCGTTCACTTTCGACCTGGGCAACCGCAACGAAGCCAAATGTTGGTCTTGTCGTTGGCAGAGCTTCGCGAAGACTGACAACGAACGAACCAAGTGCTACGTTGTATGGAGGTGAGCGCTAAATAATACACAAAAATAATACATCTACAACTACTGTGGAAGATAACGAAACGCGTCTAGAGCGACGAGGCGGAGAAGAGAGAAAGACAGATAGATACATAGATAGATAGAAAGAAAGGCAAAGGAGAGAAATTACAAAAATAAAACAACAGAAAAATCAAATTCAAGTCTAGCACATGACACACTTGTTGTATAAGCGCACCGACCGACCGACTAAACGTGCCTTCGAACGCTATAAATTTCGTAGAATTTTTTTTATCAAATAGAAACGTTTATATCGCCTCGCAGACATACACAGAACACCGCTAACAGACGGACGGACGGATAGACGTCAAACAAAGTTCAGTCGCTTTGAGAGAAATGCCGCATCGTTGCATGAGCCACGAATAAATATTAGAAGTAATTGTGATGATGGCATCTGGAGTGAGGTGAAGCACGCTGGACGACGATTCTCATAACGAGCGTTGCATATTCAACTTTTGGGCCGAATTTCAAGTGTTGTATGTTGACCGACCACTTCAAGGCCTCTGCTAGAGTTGTTTATTTATCGAAAGAAATGCATTTGTGTTTGTTTCGGAAAGATAATATCTTGAACAAACATTAAGACTTTTCAGCCGTCTTGGTTCCACAAAATTCCTCGTCTCAACACGTGGTAAGATTGCAATTTTCTTTTCTCTCCAACTTCGGTTGCATGTTTCACATTCATTCATGTGCTCAACTAAAGAGATTCAGTTCTTTAGAAGTCACTAAACTCGCTGAATGAAACTTTGCACACTCGTTTACGATCAACATCCGTCGAGGCTCCAACACACGCTGCATCTTCGGATGCATTCGCACATGTTTTGCAATAAAATTGCAAGTGTAGCGAAAACCAGACGACGTAGGCGAAGACTTGGCTGGCCAGCTTGAGACGACGATCGCGCATCAACGAATCTACTTGTTGTCGTCGTCGCTGGTATTCACGCTTCGTCGTTGGTGGGTTCCTCTTTATCGTTGAGTTTCTCGAACATCGCGACCGAGTCTGTTGTCAAGTAGGGTCGGCTTGTCTGCACCGTGAGACCTCGTGTTTAATTTCACAACAATTCCTCATCGGTCGCAATGGTAAGAAAGAGAGGCAAGAGCAGTAGACGGGAACGTGGCGTCTCTTTTGTTCACATTAATGCATTTGGGGGCTCGTCTAGGTTCAAAACGAGGTGACCAATGGAAGAGGTGATTAATTCGACCAGACGTTTGTGTTTTAATGGATTACAGTTTCAATTAGTGCTATTGTTTTCTGTCCAATAGTCATTTTCTTAACACAAACTATGCTGCAAATCAGTTGCACACAATTTTGTGTACGAAAATATTTTGTATAGAAGTCTGAGACAGGGGCTCAGATTAAAGGCGAAGAACAATGCAGGTAAGAAACTAAATGAGGTTCCATCCATAAACTTGTACTTGAAAGAACCCTACAGGCAGGTGGTAACCGTGAACATATTCTGAAGTTTCCGAAAGATTACTTTAGCAGAAGACCGAGAAGACACCTGCCTGAGGCCCAGTACACGAGAACCCGACAAAAACGTCATTACGGACGCTTAAACAGAATTTAAACGAGCGAAACACGTTAATGTCCTGAGCTAAAAGTAATAAAATAACTGATTAATATTTATTGATGGGCAAATTCCTGGAATTCAAAAATAACTTGCGAATTCCCGACGAACGTGAAGGTAGCAGCAGTTCCAGCAGCGACACAGATGAGACGACGATGACAACGTCAACAGAAGGTGCACTGGATGGAGAGCGGAACGGAAGAAGCGTCGTGAGCGTGGAGCGGATGTGGAAGAGCACGATATGGTCACAGAAGGAAAGAGAGAAGAGGCGGCGGCGAGTTGGAGAGAGAAAGGTGGTGGCAAACGAGTGAATGGAGACGACGCGAGGAACGTGAGTCCATGCTCCACGCGTTGCGTCATCTGCGCGCAAACAGTTGACGTTGCCACAAAAACAACTAACTCCCGGCCCCAACCGACCCCGGCTGCCTTGACCAAGTGGGCGCAAGCAATCTTTGGTCCAAGCATCGAAATTTCGATAATCGAATTCTCGAACTCGTGGGAATTCACTTTCACGCGACTGCCAGCCGCCAACTGCAGATGACGGGCTGGGTCGTGGTGCGCAGGGGAGGCTGGGGGCGGTGAGAATTTTCACGATTTTCCTTCTGCGCTGTCACTGCCGCTGTCTGCGCCGACGTCTCTGTCTGCGCCGCTGCCGCTGCATTATATAAGCGCACGCCTTTCTCTCGAAATTTCATCGCGCAAAGAAATGAAAGTCGTCTTTTTTGCTACCTGCGCTTTTGCCACGACAACCACGACCACGAAAATCAGTCTTGAATTGAATGAAAATTCCGAGAAAATTTCAGTTTTCAGAATGTTGCGTTTTTTTTCGCTCGTTCGTTCTCTGTCGCACTCACGTCACTTGACCTGATTTTGATTTTTTCCATTCGTTTCACTCGCTATTTTTTGTATTTGTTGTCTGATTATCAACTCACTATTTCGTTGTTGCTTAATGCAGTCACTTGATCAATTGTTGCAATAAGTTCTCCTCGAGTTAAGTTTTCTGGAGAATTTTTATATTTTTTTACCTGAGAGCGACTGCGACGACGACTGCTCGCACGAAAAACCGAATTGGACTTGAATTCGTTCGGGCGCTGACGTCCGTCACGCAGGGTTGCCGAAGTCACTTCATTCGAAGAGTTTCACTCCACTTATGATCACAGCATTTTCATTTTCGCATATTCCGCAGCAGAGTCCTCAAATTCCACATCTCTCGTCGTCGGTCACGTTCCTGTTTCGGATTCACACAATTTACAATTTGCAATACAAAATGTATTCAATATTGCAATACAAAATGTATTCAATAATATATAATTTGTTAAAATTGTTATTAATTTGTTTATAATAATTGTTTTGTCTCTTTGTTTATTGCTCCAATACTTGTAATGAGTAGTATTTTGCATTTGCCAACCCTGCCGGTTTGATCAACAACCCTGCATTCTGATATATTTTGACAACCGTCAAAAATCAAATTCAAAGAGAGAAAGTGACAAACAGAGGAAAGGACCTTTTTAAGTCAAAAAAATACTAAAAATATATATAATTATCAAAAAAATTGCAGGGTTACCGAATGCAAAACACAACGCCACTGAGGGCAATGAAATATGAATATGAAATTACGCTGTTAACACATTCTTTTGTTCTGGTTATGAATTCTTAGACCTATAATTTATCAAATTTTCTCACTTTTATAACTCGCTCCAAAATGATGGCGTGTCAGCCCTGCCGTCAAGTGAAGTTTCGAAAAATCAAATTTCGAATCGGCTACATTGGGATTTTGTGCTCTTGTGGTGGCAGCACTGCTTAGTGAAGTGGGCTATGTTACGGCGGTAATTGGTATGTGTCTACGCTAACTGTTTGGCATTTGGTGCCTGAATGTAGGCAACGAAAAAGTATTGTGCATTTGTTGTACATGTTGTAAAATAATGCATTTTATTTAAAAAGCAATATTATTAATGTTTACAATAAAATAATTGTAAGTAAAAAAATTGATTGAGGTGGCCGTGGCAATGGTTAATTAAAATTTAAAATAATTATTTGTTCGTAACTATTTATTTATTTATTAAATTTATTAAATATATTTGACTGGATTATTTCGACCTTCTCTTATAATAAATTGACTATGATCTAATTGATATAAATTGAATGACCAATGGTAATAAATGAAAATATTGAGAATAATTTACAACCAATATATAAATATTAAATATTTAAATAAATATTAATAAGTATAAATAAATAATATATTAATATTAAATAAATATAAAATATATAAATACAAAATAAATAAATATGTGTACAAATTGAAAATAAATAAAAAAAATACTAATTTGCTAGTGGAACTGCGAAAAGGAGGCTGATTGTGGTCAGGCCTGGTCGTTGCCACCGGCCATCGGTTCATCGATCGGCGATTTTTCCCGGCCGGCCGACACGAGTTTCCTGCGTCGATCAAATCGAGTCGAATTGAATCGAGTCGTGTTGAGATTCAGTGCTTGAACTGGTCCAGGCAGTAGCCGGTGATCTGATCCGAGATGCAGTCGAACACGTCGAAGGCGAGGTCGCAACTCTCGCCCTGCTCCGGTTGCTTGCGCCGGTTCACGTTGTACTTGACGGTGACCGCACGCAGGCAGAGATTCACCGATCGCAGGGTCGCCATGAAGAAGCCGTGCTCGTTGACGCCCTCCGAGTAGAAGTTGACCAGGCCGTCGAGGGTCGGCCAGCCGAGGGCGTCGATCGCGTTGTTTCTCGCGTAGACGCAGTGCAGCAGGCACTGCAATGAGTGTGTGAGAGAGGGGGAGAGAATGAAGAGTGAGATAGAGATAGATGAAGAAAGAGACGGAAGGTCTCTCAAGAGGGGTCGGGGGTCTTTTGGTAATGCTTTTATTCTCGTTAGCTCATGCAGAAACTGACATGAAGCGCAAACAAACAAATGTGAGAAGCTGCGAGCGTCTTCTTTTTCCTCCTCCTCCTCATCCTCCCCATCGTCCCCCCTTGTTATTGTTGAATTGCATGTGGTGTAGTTGTTGTTGTTGTTGTAGTGATTCTTTTAATTGTTGTTACGAAAAGTATTTAATACACTCCGACAAAGAACCCTGACTTTAGTCGCCGTCAAGTTGAAGTTGCATGCTTCGGCTTCATTGAAACTCAACGACTCAACAAAGCAAGGGCGAGGGGAGCCGATGGGAAAGTGGGGAAGAGGAGAAGGGGGGGGGGGGGTGAGACGAGTGCAGGGGCGTCAGGAGAAAAGCTCGAGCCAATGTCATTGAGTTTAATTGCGCGGATTCTGTTGAACAAAAACTGCTGTAGAACAAAATGGATTTCGAGGAATTCTCAGGGAGCATCTCGCAGCATCATCGAGAGAGGGGGAGGAGGTAGAGGGAGACAAAAAAAAGAAACAAAAGACTTAAGCGACGAACTTGTGAATTTGAATTTCGCATTCGAAAAACGAAAGATTTAAGAGACGAACTTGAATTTTAATTTTGCATTAAATAAATGAAAGATTTAAACGACAAACTGAGCTTTTGAAGCCGAGAAAAAAACATTTTATGCTACGAACTCTTTAAGGTCTATAAAGAGCGAAATAAAATCACAAAATTGATGAATAAAAAAAACTTGGTCACAAAATGGATTGAATAAAACATGATCACAAAATGAATTGAAATTCGTTCACTCTTCTTCTTCCACTCACCCCCGCGATCCGCTTGTCCTCGTAGGGCACCAGGGTCGGGTGGTAGATTCCGCTCGACAGGTCCCCCACCCTCCGGATGCGATGCATCAGCCGCGCCATCCGTCGTCGCGGCGACTCCTCGAACGACGAAACGTATTCGATGCGATCCGATTGACTCCCAGGCTCCACTTCTTCCTCATGCTCATGCTCGTACTCTACTCCTGGCTCCATCTCCTCCTGCAGATGGATTTCCGTTTCAATCGATGTGGCGTGACTTCGCTTCATCTCGTCCTTGAGGATCTGGTAGGCTTCTGCAGAAAATTAATCAAATGAAGTAGGGGAATGAAAAGTTTAAAGTAGCAAAATAGAGAAAAAGTAATAAGGAAACAAATTTAGGAAGAAAAATAAGGAATCCAAAAATGAAGAAACAACAGAAACTGACCCGCGACCAGCTTCGTCTTCACCTCCTCCTGGCACTCCTTGATGTAGAGCTCGACGCGGCGGGCGGTGCGAGGCGGGTTCAGGCATTTGGTTTTCTGTGAAAATTTTGGGGAATTTTAAAAAATTATTTCGAATTGAAAATACAATTTTTAATTATAAAAAAATTTGTGAGATATGCATTTAAATTTTTTGTGTGGTTGACTTAGAAAAATTTTTTAATTTTATTTTTATAATTTTTATTGATGAATTTTGCCGATTTCAGTGAAAATTCTTGACTTCGGTCAAATTTTATGATTTTAGTGAATTTTATTGACATCGGTGAATTTTTGGTCAATCAATTGTGTAGTTCGTAAAAAAGGAAGAATTTTAGTAAATTTTCAAAAAATCTAAATTGGATAATGAAAAAATTATTGAGATTTGCACCGTTTTATGATTGAATCAGAATATTTTTTTTTGATAGATATTGAATAGATGAATTTGGTTGACTTCAGTATATTTTCTTGATTTTAGTGAATTTTCTCGACTTTAATGAATTTTGAAGACACTAATGAATTTTAATGATTCTGTAAATTTCTCGTCCAAAATCAAAGGATTCAAGTCATAAACCCTTCGCTTAACACCCCAACCCACCTTCGTTGTATTCTCGACCGTCCCGTGAGCTTCAGTCATTACAACAATAACAACCAGTACAATGGACCACAACAATAACAACACCGCACACTGCATTTTCACAAAACGTTTATTTTCCTTTGAATCCCAAATGAAATGAAAAATTTTTTGCAACTTCTCGGGACGCGATCACGACAACGAATGAACTTGAATGAAAACGAAATTTTCCTCGTCATCGTCATCGATGTCGTCGTCATGAAAGAAAATTCACTTTCTTCTTACGAGTAGATTACAGCAGTTTATGATGTGTTGTTGTAACTAATCGCTTTTGTTGATATCGCTATTTTTGTTATTGTTATTGCTTTTGTTGGTCTGGCCATGAGTGGTTTTTTGCAACAAGTTGCACCGGAGTTATGGTTGTAGTTGTTGCTCTTATTTTTTGTTGCTGTTATTTTTTGTTGTTGTTATTTTTGTTGTTGTTATTTTTGTTGTTGTTGTTATTTTTGTTGGTGCCACAAATCTCTAGCAAGTTGAAACGAAGTGAAATTGCATTTTGTTACACATTCGTTCGATTGTGTTTGTGTAGGTTTTTGTTTTTTATTTTCCTAATGGGTCTCATGGCTTTTGCTTTAGGTAATGTTGTTACAATTGTTATTGTCATTGCTGTTGCCATTGTTGTTGTTATTGTTATTGTTATTGTTATTGTTATTGTCATTGTTGTTCTCATTGTTATTCCCATTATTGTTGTCATTGGTCATTATTATCATTGATGGTGTTGGTATCATAACTGCCAAACTAGTCCTTAAACGACCGGCTCAGCGACTCCGCATCCGACGGCAGCGTTCGCATCGCTGCATCACAGTCGTTCGCCGCGTCCATCGCTGGATCCAACGAACCGTCTCTAAATATGTGGTAATGACCATCGGACGATATCTGAGCCGTGCCTCCAAAGCCTCAGCCTTAGCTCAAGTGCGAATGAAACTGTCTCAACGTGTCACAAGGCATCTGATGCATATCAAATGTGGTAAGTGGATTTCATCATAATTTTAATATAAATATAATTAAATAGTAATAATACAGAAATTAAATTATAAAGTGAAACATTTTTAAAAATATTTTAAAGTTTTTCGATTGAAGATCCATAAAAGAGTTGGCAAAATTGAATTTAAATTTTTTTAAATATTTTTATTTATTTTAGATTTAATTTTAATATGAAAAAATAACAAAATTTTGATTTTTAAATTATTGAAAAAAGTATTTTTATAACATTTCCTTTAAAAGCAGTTCTAAATAATTTATATAAATTGTATTGATAGTTATAATTATTATTTTAATTATTATTATTCTTCTTCTTATTATTATTATTCTTCTTTAATAAAATATTAAAAGTAATTATTAAAAAAATTATAAATATTCGAAATTTAAAAGTCTTGTTTATTATAAAATTGATTCCCAAGATTATGAAATATTAATTTATATTTCTCTATGAAGTGCTAATTTGTAAACCATCATAATTGAATTTTTTTTTAATTGCACAATTATGAAAATATTAAAATATGAATATATAAAATTAGAGCAGAGAAATATGTAGAAATAAAAGTAAAATAAAATCAAATTCATAAACATTTAATTTCTGTTCACTACATGAATTATTTTTAACATCATATTAAATTAAACAACATTTAAAATTTAATTTTTATGTATTTGATATTTTGTAGAATGATCTTTGATAAGATCAGTTAAAGAATCATTTTGTTATATTTATCTTATTTTAGAAACTAATTTCAAAACTGAAGTCAACTTCCTCTGCAGCATTAGCGATAGCATCTTCAAGCTTCACCCAAAGTCAGTCAGTTTGAATGATTCGCATTCGGAAGTAAGTCGTTTGCACCTCGGAATCTCATTAATTTGCACAAGTGCTTCCCGTGTTATTTTCCCCTCTCTTCTATCGTATTCTTCTCTTCTCTGATATTCTCCTCCTCTCGTCTTCATCGTGACTTCTTGTTGAAGAACCCTCATAACCTGCCACAAATACTCATAAAACCGCAAGGAGAATGAACAGCAAAAAAGAAAAAACTATAAAAACACGACGTAAAATCATTCTTGCGTGATTCCCGCCTCTCGTATGTCGGTCGAGAAATGAATATCAGACCCAGATTCCGATTTACTTCTAAAAATAGGTTCTTGTGTGGTTTGCTCAGAGCTTCGAGTCATGCCGAAGGTCTTCCATGCAAACCCTTCAGTTTTTTTCGGGGTTGGCGGGGAGAGAAAATCATTCTTAGGTGGATTTTAAAGAGCATTTAGGAAGCCATTAAATCGACTATTAATTTTAATTGGATTTATTAATTGGTGGTAGTATTAATTGGTAGCTTTTAGTGAGGACACGACGAAGGAAATTCATAAACTTTTATTTCAATTTTATTTCTTGTAACATTGACAAAAATAAGGAACATTTTCTTTTCATTTTCTTTTTTCAAAATATATTTTTATAACATTTAAAAAAAAAAAAAAAATTTTTTAAAAGAACAGAAAAACAGACTTTTTCAAAAATTTTTTAAAAATTCAAATAGTGTGAAATAGAAAATTGTTTTTTCTGTTTTTTTTTCTTTTTTACAGAAATTCTTTTCCTTTATGCTCTCACGACAAAATCGATTTTCATATGTCAGATTTTCGTTTGGCGGCATAATGTTTCCATTATATTCTACACTTGTTTTTGACGACTTCTTCCTTGTGTTGGAATGAATATGACATGTCTTTAAAATTTGGGGTTCGGATATTCTCAACAAGGGAAAACATTAAAAATCGGAGAAGCATTTATTCCAAAATCGAATTTGGGTCGAAAATTAGAACTGTGTGAACCATGCTATAAAAATGTTTTTCTATGTTCAAACGTTTATTTTTTTAAAGTTCTCTCATTTTTTTAAATTTTTTAATAACGAATAATAAAAAAACCAAAATTGTAAACGCAATTATTTATTTCTTATAATATTGACAAAATAAAGGAACATTTTTAACATACTTTAAAAAAATAAACTTTCATTTTAATAAATAAAAATTTTTAAAAATAAAAAAATGAGTTACAAACTTTTTCAAAAGAATAAAATGAATATATCCAAATGATAATTTTTTTTTTATTTTTTTGCTCTGTGTAATTTTAAACTTAAAAAACTAAAAAAATAAAAAAACATTTGGAAATCGGATGATAACAATTTGTAATTTAATTCGTTGTGAGTTTATATTAAAAGCAATAAAAATCAATATGAAAAATAATATTGAAAATAATTTTATTGCAAATTTTACTTTTATTTGAGTTTTATCTGAGATGATTTCAAAGATCCTCTTGTTCGAGCTAATCTTCCCAATTGTTATAGTAACCGTTGAAGTTCCGATCGTAGTTTCTATATCCACTGTTATATGAGTTGTTTCTTGAATTGTAGCCGTTGTTGTTGTTGTTCCTAAAGCTGAAGTTGCCGTTGTTCGGGTTGTTGTTCTTGTTGCTGAAGTTACCGTTGTTTGAGTTGTTCCTGTTGTTGTTGTTTGAGTTGTTCCTGTTGGCGTTGTTCGTATTGTTCTGCCCTTTGCCTCGCCTCGATGATCCACCCCTCGATGATCCACCCCTTGATGTTCCTCCACCGTTGCTGCTGTCCACGTTGTACGTTATTTTTTCGAGTTTATTAGAATTCTGGTTCTTTCCCTTCGCTTCTCCAACGACGCGCAAAAGACCAACCGAGGCGCTTGGCCGGTCTGACGAGACAAACGTCCGGGTCGTGTTGGTCCTTTTGTAGATGATTGCGGTATAGTCTTCGGTTACGACTTCCGTGTATCCATTCGAGATTTCCATCTGCTGGCCGAGCTCGCCAGTCAGCTGCATGATTTCTCTAAGGTACTTCGAATAAGACATTGTAATCAAGACGAAGATGAATTTCAACAATGATTTTCACGAGCACTGATTGTTACTAAAACTAAAAAAGCACCGTATTTTTTCGACTTTCAATTTTTTTTATTTCTTCAATTTAATAAAATTTTCAAGTTTGTTCGATTTTGAAATCCTATTTTAATTTTTTTTTTGTATTTTATTGTCTATTATTATATTTGTCTATTTTAAACTTTGTTAGTATTTTCAAATATTTTTTTAAAATATAAATATTAATATAAATATAAATATTTTCCTTTATTTATTAACAAATTTATTGTATTTTTCCATTTTTTTAAATTCCGGTCATATATATTTTTTTTAATAACAATTTTTTCGTATTTTTACAATTTTTAATTTTTTTTATAAATTTTTTCACATATATTAGTTTTTAAATTTATTCACATTTTTTTCGAATTTCAAATCTTTTTTCATATTTTTACTATATTTAAAAGTGTTTTTTCTAGTTTCAAAAATTTATCATTTTCTTTTTTTCTATTTTCGCTTTAGAATATAAAACTACAACCGCTTTTGCTCAGGACTCAATTCGTTATGTCTTGATTTCGTTGGATTTTAAATACTGAACTCCGAGGTTTCCCAGTATTTCCAATGATCCTCCCACTTTTTCCAATTGCTCCCAAACTGACCAATTAGATCCTCGCTTGATTCCCAGGAACCACGAACACAGGAATGTTCTTGAGAAACACTTCAGTCATCATTGTTTACTTCGAGTTAGGAGCGAGTGTGACATTCGACACTTCTGTGGTCAGCACTTGAGATTTGTATATACTCCATGTGTTGGAGGGTCCCAAGGAAACCAATAAAATTTGGACTATAAAATTTTAAAATCATCATCGAAATTCGTCTCATATGTGAAAACAATAAATTTATGTTTAGATCATAAATTTAACTGAACGAGTTTTACAAATTTCAATACACATATTTTTTGAAATTTTTCATAATTTTTATACAGTTTTATTCGAAAATTTCCGGAATATAATGTTATAAAAAACTTCAAATAATTTAAATTAAATTTTTTTAAAATCTCAAAATATTCATTACACCTTATTTTCCTTTTCCTTTATTTTCAAGTTTATTTGAATATTTTTTTTATTTGAACTTTTTTTTTATTATTATTATGATTCGTTTTTATTCTCAATTTTTAAATTTTTTTTAATTATTACAAAATTTTATTGGAAACAAAAAAAAACAAAAAACGTTGATTATAACTGTTTTTTCTTTGGAAAAATACCAAATTCAAAGAATCTCGCGAAAAAATCCCATTTGCAAGAGCGATAAAAAATAATGATCCTCATTAAAATTGCATTCGATTCTAGTACAATCAGCAATATCAACAACAATAACGCTGAGTAGCAGCAACAACAACGATGGGTGGCAACAACAACAACATAACGATGGGTTGCAATAACAATAACAACAATAAAACGAATGCAGGAAACGCGACGCATGTCGTGGATTCAAATTGAGACAGGAAGACATAACAACTAAAACAAAAACAATATTATTATACAAAAACAAAAACAGCAAAATCATCAAATTTAAAACAACAACTACTACAACAACAACATCAACAACCTCTTCTTCATCAAAACAACTTCTGAAAACGATCCTCATTAGAACGACCGCGAATGAAAATGGAACATCAACTAAACTGAGAACAAGATGGAATTTTTATGAAAATTTCAAATTCACTAAAAGGCTGCCGACAACACCGGCATCGCCGCCTACAACACCGGCATCGCCGCCTACAACACCGGCATCGCCGCCTACACTCCTCCCGTCGGACCCTTGTCGAAACAGCTCCCGCCCGCCCCTCTGGCGACCCGATAATTGCACTTAATTGCACTTAAACTTCACGCCGCGTTGACGCTGTTGCTGCTGCTTCTGTTGCCTTTGGCGGCGGTTGATCTTGCTGCCAAGTTGATGTTTCTACCTAATGTTGTTGCTTCTATCAAGTTGTTGTTGTTGCTACCAAGTTGTTGCTGCTGCTACTGCTTCTGCCTTTTCTTCTCCCTCAGCCTTTCATTGTCTACGGCGCCGACCCATTCGTAATTGAATTAATTCTCCATTCGACGCCTCCTCCCCAGCCGGCGACGTCGTCCGTCATTCGCGCCTGCCGTCCGTCCGTCCGCCCGTCTGTCGTTCTTCATTTTTAATCACTTCACTTAGTCGCTGTTGCAGTTTCAATTGCAGTTGTAGACACTGACCTAGACTCGGATCCGATCCGTTCCAATCGCAGGAGACCCCGTTGGGGGCGCTTCCTTCATCGTTGTAGTAGCCATCGCCAACATCAACGCCTTCATCATCGCCAACAGCGGTGCCATCGGAGTCAGCGTTGATAGTGAGTGGACAACAACAAAGATGGAGGTAGGAACAAAGCAACAACAAAGATGGAGGTAGGAACAAAGCAGCAACAAGGCGTCGGTAGCAACAAAAGCGATGGCAACAACAATTGCCGCTTGGATTGGACGGCTGTCAGATTGAAAGCAATTAGCGCTAACATTGAAAGCGGCTGAAATATGGGTTCAATTGCTGTAGGGACTGAGGTGAAGAAGGTGAATGATTGAAGAAGATCGAGGAAGAAGATCGAAGAAGAGCGATGAAGGAGGCCGAAGAAGAGCGATGAAGGAGACTGGAGAAGGGCAACTAGGGAGATAAGAGAGGTTTATTAGGAGATGGAGAACGGAGGAGGCGTTTTATTTTGCATAATACAAGCAGCTTGATTGGGCGTCTCCGCCTCCCACCCACAAACTCTTCAAAAACAAGAACCAAAAATGTTCAAATTATGCACTTTTTATTGACAATGATGCACTTTTTATTGATAATGATGATCTTAACTATGTTGCAAAAAAAAAAAATAAAAATAACAAAAAAAAAAAAACATAATTATAAAAATAACTACAAAAAAACGTGTGCTCATTGACGAATACCGTTTCCTTAAATTATTCTTCAACATTGTGTTTATATTGAAGGAATTCATTTCCTGATCGGAGACCACGAACCACTCCGTTAGCTTCCCGAACTACAGTAAGAACTTGAAGAAACTCCTTCGGTTGTGATGTTCTCAATCAGGAAAACCACAAGAGCAACAACAACTACAACAATAAGAACAACTTTAAGAAGAAAACCACCACAACTATCACTAATTGACAGACATGTTCTTCAATTGCAAAAACAATGACAACACTAGGAAGAACAAAAACAAAAACAATAACAACAACAACAACAACAAAAACCACAACAACAAATAAGTCAACAATAATTGAACAACAAACTTGTTGCTCTTGCAACAAATTCTTTTATTCCATTTCTTCGTTGTTGTTCAGTTCAATTCTTACACTGATTTTTCACTTTGTTCTGATTGTTGTGCTTTTTGTTGTTGCTTTTATTGTAGTTGTAGTTGTAATTGTAATGCAGTTCTTCTTAATGATGTTGTTGTATTTATTGTTGTAGTGTTGTTATTGTTTCTGTGATTGTAGTTTCTGTTGTTGTCTTTGCTTGCTTCTAACACTCTCTGAACAAGCAGCTCATTGCATGCGTGCATCATTAGAACAAAAATTCTCTCATCGGACGAGGGGGTGGAGACGCACGCCCAGGGCAGGGTCAGCATCGTCTTTGGGAGAGGGGTGGATGAAGAGAGGGAGTGGTTGAAGGAGGAGAGAGAGAGGATGACGGAGTGAAGAGAGTTGGAAGTGGGCGATTGAAGTGTTGTTTCTTGCATTTGCATTTCGCGCCCAAGTAGTCGCAGTTGTTATTGTTGTCTACTGGTTGTTGTCTGCTAGTTGTTGTTGTTGATGGTGTTGTTCTTCGGTAGTCGCTTCATTATTGTTCTTCTTATTGTTGTTGTTGTTGTTGTTGCGGTGGGTGGC
The DNA here is from genome assembly GCA_017309665.1 of Coelopa frigida. Classification (NCBI taxonomy): domain Eukaryota; kingdom Metazoa; phylum Arthropoda; class Insecta; order Diptera; family Coelopidae; genus Coelopa; species Coelopa frigida. The sequence goes on along the minus strand of CM029563.1, from coordinate 30,326,025 downwards.
CAGGTGAAACACGGCATCTCGCAGTCGGCATCTCGTCGTCCCCATCGCATTTAAATACGCTGGCGCCCTCTGTGCTGGGAGTCAGTCGTCCGCGTCCATTGTTCGTCTTCGGTTCTGTTGCTGTTGCTCATCTTCTTCTACTTCTCATCGTTTTTCATCATCGTCGACGATCAGCAGCACCGCGAAACGCTCGATAAAAAGGATTCCGCAGGATTCAAGAGAACTTTTCAAGGAAATATTTAATTTGAATAAAAAAATATCAATTAATAATTTATAAAACAATAAAAACTATTGAAAAGATTCACCGAAAAACATTTAAAGGATTTTTAAACAAAAATCAATTTCAAGATTTTTTCAATAAAAATCAACTTAAAGGATTTTAAAGGACAAAAATCAATTGAAAGGAGTTATGAACTAAAATCAATTTAAAGGATTTTTTGAAACAAAAATCGATTACAAGAATTTTTTTAATAAAAAACCATTAAAAGGATTTTATAACAAAAAAAAATTAAATATTTGTTAAACGAAAAATAATTTGAAGGATTTTTTTAAATAAAAATTTAACCAAAAAGTATTTTATTCTAAATGTTCCCGGAGTGATTAAAAATGTTCGAGTTCAAAGAGAAGGTCCTTCGTTGCTGGTTGTTGTTGCTGTGCGCAGCAACGGGCGCGGTCAGGAGCGAAATCGAGTATAACACGATCAATGAGGATGGCTCGTTCACGTTTCGGTAAAAATATAAAAACTCAAGATTGAAAATAATATCAAAACTTTGAGCATAAAAAAAATGTACAATTTAGAAATTAAGTGCTTTGTGAAATTTTAATGTGGAAAAAATTTTAAATAATGGATATTGTATTGAATGAAAGGGAGATTGAGAGAGAAAAATGTTGGTCAAAATAAAATCAAATTTATTTTCAAAAAATGAATAACAGGAATAAAAAACTACCTTTTCTCTCATTTTGTTCATTAAATAAAACAATAATTTCAAAAATTCTCAAAATCAGAACAATTTTGATATAAATGAAATAAATCATATAAACAAAATTATTGAGATCCATCCAAAAGGCTGAAAATATATAAAAAATGTATTTGCCTTAAATTTCAATATAAAATATTCTTAATTCGAATCAGTTGACGAATTCCAACAACAAATTTGACGAAAAACTTTTTTCTAAGGGAACAAAATTACAGAACTAAAAAATAATAATAAAATAATATATTCAAAAATACATAACTACTACTACAACAACAACAAGTCAAACCAAATCGAAACAATCGCACATAAAGAGCTTTCGACATGTTTCACGAGTTTCATGCTTTTCTTACTGTTGTTGTTGTTGCAAACAAATACTCCACATTTGAATATATTTCTAATTCTTTACAACATCTCTTCTTCCTCTTCTTATGTTTCGCTTTTTGGCGGCGGAATCTCTTCTTCGTCTTCTTCGTGTACTTCTGCAACATCATTCATTCATTCAAACGACCAAAACTTCAACCTGCCGACAACAACAAAAACAACAACAACAACAACGATGATGCAGACACCAAAATGATGACCTTGGCGGCTTCTACCACACGGCATCGGGAAGTGCGGACAACAATGTGCGAGGTCGTTATGGTTCGAGGAATCCCGCCACCGGACAAGTGGATGAAGTCGTCTACACGGCGGGACCACGTGGGTGAGTTAACAAAACCAACAAGAGCCAAAATAGCAACAGCAAACCAACAACAATTATAACTATAATAACAAAAACAAGAGCAAATTAAAGAACAAAAACAACAACCACTACTTTAAAAAACAAAGCCACATATTGGGGAACGAAGCCGAAATAATTAAAACGTTGTAAATCGAGAAATGATCGCGTAGATCATTGTTGGAAGACGGCGTCAGATGGGAGTGAACCAAGTGACGGAAGAAGGGAATGAATGAAGGAAGGGAGTGAAGGAGAGGAGTGAATGAAGGGAGTGAAGGAAGCTAGTAAACGTATGAAGAGAACGAAGGGCCGGAAGACAGTAGTGAAGGGGGGAAGTGGGGCAGGCGTTGCCGGAGTGCGTCGAGCGAACTGAAGCGTGGCCAGAGCAGCGTCTTCAACACGTTTTAATTGAGTCGGCTGGAAATTGTTTCCCCTCTGAAGATCTTTATGATGTCGTTAGGCGAACGTCGGAGTTCGATTTGGACACGATTTTTGCAATGACCGGACTTCGGTGGGGGTGAAGAAATCAAAATGTGCGCAGGGGTGGAGGATGATGAAGAGGATGAGGAAGAGGAAGACGATAAGGAAGATGTAAGGAGAATGATGAGGAAATAGGGAAGAGTAGAAGGAATAAAAAGATTCATTTTTCTTCATTTTGGTCATAGTTAAAATTTATTTATTTATTTTAAATATATAAAAAATCGTATTTTTTTTATCGTATTCTCAAAATGAGGCTAATTTTAATTAAAATTCAAATTTGATTAAAATTTGAAAAAGATAATAAAAAAATATAAAAATAAAAAATCCTCCCAAAACGTCCTGACAAGTTCAGAGATGGGCGGTCCATGGACGAACAGAACTTTCATTCTATTCAAAGACTCTTCTCATGGTTTTGTTCTGCTTTCATCAACTCCACGCCCTTCCACCGCTTGGCCAGCATCACGTTTGCTCCATTTCTAATGACCCGAACCACCACCGACCGATCGACCGACTTACGCCCCTCTCACGCTCTGGCACGATTTCATTCATTGTATCATTCGCGATGCTGATTGATTTACGAGTTCGATTTTTTTCTTGTTCTACCCATTTGATGGTTTTTGTTGTGGTTATTTCTAGTTGTTGTTGTTAAAAGTTGTTTCAGTTTTTTCTTGATTTTTTTTTTGTATCGTGATAGTTGGTGTAATTTTTCATAGTTGCTTTAGTAGTAGAGCTTTTTGTAGAGAAGGTTTTTGTAGAGAGGCTTTTGTAGAAGTTGTTGTTTTAGTAGTTGTTGTCATAGTAGTTGTTTTTGCAATTGTTATTGTTGTAGTAGTTGCAACTCAAAGTTTTTACTCTTCTTTCATTCGAGAATCATTTTGTCCTATCTCTATCTCAGTGGCCGTCTGTCTATTGGTCTGTCTGATAGTTTTTTGTACTGAAGTTTCACCCTGCTCTTCTCTCCATCATCTGTTCTTCTATCCGTCCATCTCTTCGTCTATCTGTCTGTCTGTCTGTGCGCCAGTCTATCTATCTGATGCTCTAGAACATTAATTCGCTTCCTAAGCGCCATCCATTCAACATCACTCCGATTGCATTTCCGTTGCGGGGTTTTTGCCTGCCTCTTCGGCGATCGTATCATCTGTCTGTCCAGTTCCCTGTCTCTTCACCTGGCCGTCTCTCCACCTGACCGTCTCTCCACCTGACCGTCTGTCCACCTATCTGTCTGTCTACCCGTCTGTCCATCTGACTGTCTATACATGTGTCTATCTGTCTGTCTATCGTTTGGCCCGGTGTCGATTCCAACCACGATAGAACCGTTAGTTGGATGCAATGCACATGATGAACTGAAAGATTTCATTGTTGCAGATAAGAGAACGATGTGATGTTTGTTGTTGTTGCTGTAATGTTTGTTGTGATTTTTCCTGTAGCATTGTTCTTGTTATAACTGTTATTATTCTTGTTGTTATTGTTGCTACTGATTGGTTATAACATACATATATAGTGGTTGATGTTATCATTGTTTAGACTGTTTTTATTGCGATTGTTGTTTTTATTGAGATTATTTTTGTTGTTGTGGTTGTTGATTCTGTTGTAAATGTAGTTGCTATTGAAGTTGTTTTAGTTGTCGTTGCGGTTGTTGTGGCTTCTGCAGTTGCTTATTAATGTAAGAATATTTAGCTCGTTTGTAATTTTCGATAATACTGTGAATTTTTACTACCACACAAAAAATGTTATTCCATTGTAACCCGTCTGATTGTCGGGTTCCCGGGTCAATTAAATCGGTGGAGAATGAGGAGGAGTCGAAGGAGGCTTCGATCAGATTCCGAGTTGTGATAATTTGCGGTTATGAATTTCATAATTCGCATGGGGAGAGAGAAAATGTGGAATGAGGTGGGAGGTGATGACATGAGTAGAATTTTAGAAGTTAGAAAGAAAGAAAAAAAGAAAAGTAAGGAAACAGAGAGATACATTTTAACTGGACATGCATTTACAAATTATTCAAAAATAAAAAAAAAAAAAAATTAAAAATATATTTTTTTTACGAAAATTTAAAAAAAAAACAAAACAATTAATAAAAAATAGGGAAACATTTCAATACTTTTATTTTTTATATTTATTTATATTTTAAGTATAATTTTTATTAAAATACTACTCTTTTTGTCCCCACCTCTTTTCAGCTTCCGCGTGAATGGCCCCAAAATACACCGGAAAATGGATCTGACTCAGTTTCCAGTCCTACCACGCGGTAGCCCCACCGACCCCCTGGCCGATCCCTTCGACGACCCGTCGTACAGTTTCAAATTCCGGACGAACGATCAGTCGCGATCGGAGACGAATGATCCCACCGGAAGAGTGACAGGTGAAGCGAAGTCTTTTCCATCCCTTTGTCTTTTCATCATTCATTATATTTATGCCTTTCTCTTAATATTCATGTTTCTCACTTCTTGGAATTCATTCATACGACTTATTGATATTCATCTCTTCTTCTTTTCATCTTTATATTTATCACTTCATCTTGATAATGTTGACTTTTTCTTGATATTTATCCTTCCGACTGATATTCATCCTTCTTTTTTCATTATCTCCATCTTGATGTTCATTCCTATTTCATATTCTCTCTTGATATTCATCCCTCTCTCATGATATCAATCTCTATGTCTTGATATTCATTCTCTTTCTTGATGTCCGTTCCTCTTCCTTGATATTACTTCCTTTATTTTGATATCCAGCCTTCATATATCCATACCTTCACATTAATATGCATCCTTACCTCCTTCTCTTTCCATTCCAGGTCTCTACACATGGGTGGACGACGTCGGCGAGGGCCACAGCGTGCGGTACGCGGCTGGTGCCGGCACCGGCTACGAAGTGTCGAACGCGGTGCCCGACAACCCGGCGAACGTCGGCTACACGGGCTCCCTCTACAAGGCCCCACCCCAGACACGAGGCAAGATGTCCGTCCAGCGTGGCCCGAACGGAAGCTACAAATTGATCGCCGCCGGACCCGACCATCGACGAGCCGAGAGCCGCGACAGCGATGGCCTGGTGCGTGGAACCTACTCCTACTTGGATGACAAGGGTGTGCAGCGAACGGTGGAATACATCGCGGGGGCGGGCATCGGGTATCGCGTCGTGAAGAATCGGGTGGGGCCGGGGACTCACATCAACCCGTCCGTTGTGGACTTTCGACTGAGCGATACCGATTTCAAGCTGGCCAACGATTTTGGGCTGGGCGCGGGGGGCGGAGTTGGTGGAGGAGGCGGTAGAATCGGAAGTATTGGTGGAGGCGGGAGAGGGGGAGGGGTTGGAATAGGTATTGTTGGAGGTGGTGGCAGAATCCCAGGTGGCGGCGACGGGGGCGTTGGTGGAGTGAGAGGTGGAGGCCAGCGTCCAGGAGGCGGAGTTGCTGGTGGAAATCGAGGCATTGGAGGGGGAGCGATCGGAGGAGGCAACCGACGAGGAGGAGGCGTGGACCTTGCCATCGGCTCCGGCAGCGGGGGACGACGCGAGGGCGACAAGGAATATGTGATGACGGACTCGAACAGCGGCGGCGGACGATTGGAGTCGGATGAAGGTGTCGGTCTGGAGACGGGTTCGTCGGCCAGCGGCGACAGCACCAAAAACGATCGCATGGGGTCGGCCGCTTGTTCACGACGGGGACCGAACGCGTGTGGCCGTCGACCGATGGGGGGAGTTGGGCCGGGAGGAAGTGATCGAAACTCGGTGGGCGGCGGCGGTGGCGAAGACGAGACGCGCAATCGCAACCGCAATGGATCCGGGTCGGGTGGCGGCGCTGGGAAAGCGGGAGCGGGCCGAGTTGGGGGCGGCGGCTACAACTATGAGTCATCCCTATCATCCTCTTCATCCTCCTCCGGCGGCGCCCAGAACAACTTTCAGCTGAATGACGACGATGTCGGCTCGTTGCCGCCGTTGATCACCGCCAACCGGAAGATTCTCGAGATCGATCGGGAGCGCGATTGGGTCGAGCGCCACCGCGACTCGACGGTGATCAAGAACGTGGGCAAATGGTACATCGGGCTGCCGCCGGGTCAGAGCGTGCGCGCCCATGTCCAGAACATCGATCTGACGCCGTTGGGTGGACGGCGGGTGCCGTCGCCGTCGGAGGCGCTGCGACTGGACGAGATCGCCGACATGGTCGCCTCGTTGGAGGCCTCCTCGGGCGCCACGTCGGTCGGGCCCGCGTCTGCGTATCGCGGCAGCTAGAAGCGGATCTGCAAACAAGATCTCGCACAACTGTAGATCTAAGAGAAATCCCACAAGTAATCTTAGCCAAGCAGCAGTGAAGTTAAATTAAGCCTACTAGCGATAAATACAGATCTTCAGATGAATAAAACTATTGTCAAGTAAAGAGGAATTGATTCGAAAATAAAATAAAAACTTTATATCGTACAGTTATAGAATGAGAGAAGTTTTATTTCGGGGGTTTGGGAACCTCTGGAGAGATTTGAGGTGTTCTTTATTTTGCTTCAGATGTAATCCTGTTGATGTGGTATTTAAGTTTTAAATGATCAATTCGTTAAAAATAATATATATGAAATATATTAATTTTAAAAAAATATTAATTATTGTGTTTTTATGATTATCATAAGTCAGTATCAATGTAATTGATGATTATTGGATTTTGTGTTCATTACGAAAAATATTTTATATTGAAAATAATTAAAATTGAAAACATTATCTATATATATTGGGCAAGCCGGCAGTAGGGCATGATGTTAGTTGCCAACTTCAGCCTAAAGGTATGCAATCAATATTATTCAGTAATTCCAACTCTTTCCTCGTAGTGTACCTAATTTTCATGGATTTCATTTCGTTTGAGTTCTTTCTATACTTACAGATGAAATTCTTTCTACACTTTTTATACACATGAAATATTTGCCCTTTGACTCATTTTTGTATTGAATAAAATATATAATATATAAAGAACCTGTTCGGTCAATCATTGGTCGCAAGAAATAACGTCATATGAAAGCCGTGATCATCGTCAATAAATCCCTCTTTATATAATATTTTATGACCCCAAAATTTGAATGTAAATAAACGAGAAGAGGGCACAAGAGGTCAACATAAAAAGATAGAACGTTGGAAGATAGAACGATTGAAGATAGAACGATGAGCTGAAGAACTTTCTTCGGTGGTCCGTTTTCCAGAAATTCGAATTTCATTGATGACTTCGCAAACGATGAGAATATTAATAATAGCTCATCTACATATATGTGTGTATCTTTTTATAGAATTTCTACAAATTGTAATTATGATACAAAACCAAAGGAAAATCATCTGCTTCCGTTCTCGAACACGACTAACGCAGACTTCAGAATCAACAGAATCAAAAATATCCAACCTTTTTTCTTTCTCTTCGATTCGTAATTAATTAACATAAAAATCACAAAATCCATCATCATCAAATCGTGAATGATAGAAGCAGAGATTTTATGCTGAATTGTCTTTTTCCGAAATTTGTCATTTGCCATTAAACATTTAGCATTAAATCGATATGTGATCGAGAAGAGATAAATATTAACGAATAGAGAAAGAAATTAAAAACTGGAAGCCACTGACAACAAGAAAATGCAAAATATCAATTTATGAGTTCTTTTGTCTTTTGAAAATATAGACCAGTCTTCTAAAGAACCAACTTTTTCTCAAGACCAAGTTTTTACGAAGATTTCCGCTTTCGGGTAGACATAACTGTACTATTAACCCATTTCCGCTTCAGTCTAACTGATAAATATTTAAAATTCAGTTTCTTACGTTCGACTTTTTTTATAAATAACTTCGAATCGCATTGGAGTTCAACATTCGATCGAACCATGGTGGATTCAAACGATGGGTCATAAAATTGAAATCGACTTCGGCAATCGATGTTTCATTGCCAGAAATTAAGTCAAGCCTAGGCAAGTGAACTATAAATCTATATATAGGCGATATATGTGTTCCGACAGACAGCGTCTGCCGCCCATTGATTTACGGTGTTTCTAAAACAAATACCGTAAAAAACTAGTCGGCTGAAACTGAGGCCCATCGCCTTCTGGGCCATTGAAATTCCGCCCACGCGTCCGTTTTACTACATACAAACGTTGCAGGGTCGTGGGGAAGCCGAAGGAGGTGCCTTCGGCTGGTCAGCAGCGGTTGTTTTTCCTCTGGCCGGAGTTGGCGAAACGCGACACTTGCTTGAATTAGTCGCCGGGACAGTGAATAAATACGCAAATCGCATGCGGGTGATGTTTTGGTATTTTTCGATCGCTCCGCTGATTGCATGTGACTTGCGACGTAGACTGTTTCAAAATATTCGTCAAAATTGCGTTGTTGTGATGGGGAGCGGTGGAGGGAGGAGGGACTGGAGGAAGCCTTGAAGTGCGGCGAACATTGTTTTCAATTTGATTTGGTTTTTTTTCAAAATATTTTGACATAAATGGTTTTTGCAACCCACTGTACAACCAATGCAAATATTTTAAAATGGTCAAATATATAAAAAATTTTAGATTATATAATTGTGAAAAAAAAAATGTATTTTCACGTATTTTACTGGAACTAGTTTAGAAACTTCCTAAACAAATAAATTTGACCTCCAATTGTCTGCGAAACAAAAGACTCAAGTCACAAACCTGATCGCAATACATGTTCTTCTTCTTCTTTATATTGTTATTGTTTTCATTATTATTGTTTGATGAAAATTGCACTTGAACAATTAATGTGTATGAAATCAAAACCTGACAATTAATTGTTGGTCTTCTTCCTCATGAAATATTTAACAACAGAAACTCGATTGCGATTGCTTTATCTGGTCATAAAAACGTCAGCCACCCTTTCAGTTGCGCGTCTGCAGGGCATTCATTACGACAAATTACGGGTTCTCATCGGCGATCGATGAAGGATCGTGTGATTCGTCTGTCGAATTAAAGGCTAAAAATATGTTTTAATTGGGGAAACAATGGAATATCTTTATAAATGGTGAATGGATTGTGATGGGACAGATAGAGGAGTGAGGGAGGAAGAGGGGACGAGAGAGGAAAGAGGGATAGGAAGAGAAGAGACAAGGAGAAGGAGAGATATAGGAAGAGGTTCTGGCCATATTTGGAAGCCATACAAAGGTCATCTTCGATCGTCCCTTCGGAATCAGGTTTCCAACTGCAGAACACTCAATTACCTTCATTAACTCGAACAATACAAATTGTTCAATTTTGACATTTGTTGTTTTTTTCTCGTTGCAAATCTGTCAGGAATTTCGCCAATTTATCCCATCGTGCATAACTGCTTTATGAGCTGTTATTAACTGCAGTCATGGGTCGCTTCCTTAGTTAAGACCTCGACGAAAACCACATTTTATTGATTAGCCACATTTGGGTTCTTAAGTGCTATTTATACCTTAAGCAAATGCACACACACACTCAGCAGGATCGCTACATGCACAAACAGATTGCACCATAAAAAGCCCTTCTTTAGCCCCACGGCCTTGACGATGGATGACTCGACGATGATGATGATGTGGATGGTGGATTCCCCGATTACAGGACGCTCATCATTCACTCCACTCGTCATGTGAATGGTGCGAATGGCATTTGAGTTCTTATCATTTTTTTTCCCTCTCTTCACAGTGGAGCAACCTTGTTGAAGAATTTAGTGCACGACTTTACATTAATTTCATTTACATTCAGAAGAAGAGGAATAATTATTTACAGTGAGAATAAGAGGCCTAATTATTTATAGACAGAATAAGAGCCCTAATAATTTACCGTCAGCATAGAAGGCCTAATTATGCGACTGCAAATTAAGTTCTCTTCGCCGCAGGAGATCATGCATAATTATTTGACACCGAACCTAGATCCAACATCGCTCTTCTCTGGGCCAGAATTAGAGCTCGGAATAAATTTCCATCTCTGCAGAAAATGGAACGTGGAGCCAACTTGTGATCCATGTCTAGAGCTGGAGCTGGCGCCAAACGGCGCTCAAAGTTAAAGCCAGCTCTAAGACGAAAGAGCTCTAAGAGGAAAAAACTCTAAGTCGAAAAGAGCTCTAAGTCAAGTTTAGTTCAACCTTAACTGGAACTAAACCACAACCAGAATTAAACCTTTAATAATACTAAACCTCAACTGGGTCTCAGCCTCAACTGGAGCTCTGACTTGTCTGAAGCTCAACGTCATCTGGAGCCATGAACAAACTGGAGCTCAGCTTCATTTGGAACTCAACTTCATCTGGAGTCATGAATAAATTGGAAGCCGCCTTCACCTGAATCTTCGTGACATGGACCTTTCTCTTTTCCTCCTTCTTGGCTTGAATGGCGCCTGAAACGCAATCGATGTTGGTTTCTTTTGGCCTGGCACGCCCGCTACCTGATATCTGTCTGTCTGTCTTTCTGTCAGTGGGTCTGTGACTCTGAACTTGGTTGTCGTTACTCTTTCTTCTGTTGTTTTTTCTGTTGGGATTTTCCAACAACAATAACCACGACTACAAGATTTCTGCAGTTGCCACTTGAACTTCGCTTCACTTGTCTGTGGCAGTTGGCCAGCAGAGCCGATTTCAGCCTGGCCATCATCCGTGTACGTGATTCGTTTTAATTTTAAGAACAACCGTTCGTCTGAGGTTTTGTTTATATATCTTTTAATTTAGTGATATTTTTAGTTAATACAAATGTAGGTTTATGTTTTAAGATTTATATAGCTTTTGTTATAATTTAAATTCAGGTTGAATTCAGTGAAATTAATTGCAATTTTTTAATTGGAAAATTTTTTAAGTTAATTCGATTTTATTAATTCGATTTTATAAATTTTATTTTCTACTCAAAAGAAATTAAGTCTTTTCTAATATAATATAATAATGACACGAACTTTATGGATATAAAAATAACTTATTTTGAGAAGAAAACTATTGTTCTTTCTAAATTTAAAATCTATTATTACATAATAATACTTAGAATGTTAAACCAATCATGTGAAAGCACTTGTTAACATAGAACTCTGGCTTCGCATCATCATCAATCAATTAATTCAGTTAATCACTCCGTTTGCTACTCAATCTTTCACTATCCCGCCGAATCCGTCGATCAACAACTCAATCGACACTCACTCAGCGACTCCCCCTGTCACTCAATCGCCGTCGGTTGCGATCTGAAGGCTCATTGGACTTGTTGACAAGAAGAGTTGAATCACAAGCGATCCATTCGCAAATGAATGGAATCACAAACAAATAAAATCACAAACGGATTCAAATTCAACATAGATTAAATCGCTTGTTCGCAAAAAAACACTATGAATTTCGGCGCTGTCCCTCGAGGGAGCGCCGAAGAAAATAAATTGTACAATATTTAATCGGTCGTAAAAAATTCTCCCATCGTCGCTGATGGTTGAGATAAGGAAACCCATTGATTATATGAAAGACCTAGGGAAATCCCTTCTCTCATTTGTCTAATTCACACCCACCAAATTCTCTACCAGAATAAAATCTTTCTCCTAAATTACTTACTCTTTATCCAAAATAACTCTTTTTTTTCAAAATTTTTATGTATGTATATTTGTAATTATTTTTTTAAATAAATTTTCCCAAAAATTACTTTATTCTTTTTAGAAAATACATTTTTTCTCTTCGAAATAAATTTTGATATGTTTTTCCAAAATAAATTCATAACTATTTTCAAAGAATATACAGAATTATTTTCTAAAACCAATTTTTAACTATTATTCAAAAATAAGTTCTACTATTTTTCTAGTCCAAAATCTTAATTTTTTCAAAAGAAATTCTGTACTCTTTTTTATAAATAAATGCTGAACTATTTTTTCACTAAATATCTGAACTCTTTTTCCCAAAATAAATTCTTAACTCTTTTCTCATAAATATTTTTTCTCTTTTTGCTCTCTTTTCACTCACTCGCACCTCGCGATTCTTTTAGAATTTCTCTTCAGACGCCTTTGAAAGGCCAAACAAACAAACAGACAAACATATCGTAATAACTCGCACACTCACACACACATACACACAAACCAATATGTGGGCATACATTCACGCATCTGAACCACTCCAGCCCCAGCCGACTTAAAATTCGTGCTGTGAACTGGAATCCGTCGTGCAGGCCTCGCGGTAATGAAAATGTTATAAACTGACGTCTGCGGCGCCCCACATCGCAGTCTGTCTGAAGACGTCGTCCAGTTGGTTGCTGCTGTTTGTTCTTCTTCTTCTTCGTCTGCTGTTGTTGCTGCTGCGACAACAACTTCTTTGACTCAAAGTGATTTCGACCACGAAAAAATAAAAATTCTTCAGTGAATTTAAATGAAATTTTGTGTGGACTAAAGTGAGAGAGAGAGAAAAAGATTTATAAAAAAGGATTTTAAATACGAAACAAGTGTCGACTAGTTGTGATATTTAGTAGTGATATTTGTTGTTGTTGTAGTCCAAGTGCACATCGTTCGACGGATTCTCTGTGAGCGGAATTTGAATTGAAAGAGTCAAGGATTTCCAATTCCGGGACACAATGAAGTTGTTTGTCGTAAGTACAGAATTTCGAAGAAATTAAATATTGAGTTTAGAAATTTAAATTCAAATATAATTTCAAAAATAAAAAAAATTAAATAACGAATATCGCACTATTAATTAAATTAATTTTAATACTTTAATTGGTTAATACCTTTAAATTAAATATGCGAAGAAGTTTTGAAATTTAAATTTAATTGTTATTTCAAATAAATAAAAATTTTATTAAAAAAATTGTTTTTTGGACTTGAATTAATTTGAATATTTCAATCTGTTTTATATAAAAAAATTTTAAAAATAAAAAAAATAAATAAAAAAAAAAAGATTAAAAAAAAAGTTTAAGATTAAAATAAATATGAGCAAAAGTCAATTATAAAAATAACTGATTCTACAAAATTAGTTTAAAATAATAATTATAAAAAAAAAAAATTTCAAATATACATAAATTAAACAGAAAAATATGCTTTTAATGTACAACATAAAAGTATTAAAAATAAAAAAATATATTTTTTTTTTTCTATTTTCTAATGAAGTGTTAATGAACATATATTCATAAAATATTCATTTGTTTTTTTTTTTCTTGAAACCCTAATGAACCCCTCGAAAATATTTCACACATTATTTTCGATTAAAATTCCACGCAAAAAGCTAATAAAAAGGAGGATTGAGGAGAGATAGAGAGACAGAAGAAGAAATAAACTGAAAGATAAACACGAGCTAAATGTGAACTTCTGTGGAGATCACGTCCCAGAAGCATAGATAATTGGGTCACATTTTCACCTCGTCTTCAAGTGTTTCTCCCGTTTCGCGAATTAATCTATTTTCACAAGAGAAACAAAATAAATACCAAGACAAAAAAGAGATATACAATAAAAACCATGAAAAAAATAATGATAATTTAATAGAAATAAATCGCGATCGCCACTCAATGAACTCGGCTGCCCCTTGGGTTGTTTTCAAGTTTCTCAGCTCCAATTCTCCCCGTTGATGAAGTTCGCTGCTCGAGTCTTTTGTTTAATGTTCTTCACTAATGAGTTGTGAACTTTCACTTAATTGATTTTGTCGTCGTCGTTGTCGCAGCCGTCGTCGCGTTTTCTTCTAGAGGGAGGGGAGCCGACGTCTCCATCTTAATCTCCACAAATTAAACTGTTAATAATCTGCAAGGAAAACCAAATCGCAAACAATTTGCTAATCGTGGCAGTGGGACTCGTGCTCAATCTCGAATGAAGATCGATCGCGAATTGGGTTCTCGATTTGGGGAGTTTAATGAAAATCCCCAAGGGGTCGAATAGAAATGGGCGAAGCGAATTGCGATGACTCAAACTCCGATGGATCGACTGCAGGATCCACCGACCTCGCTCCATGTGGACCGACCTCGCTCCATTTGGATCGAATTCGTTCCATTAGAACTGACTTCGCTCTATTTGGACTAAGTTCGCTCCATAAGAACATCCGCAGCGGAATTGGAAATTCATTCATTGTCTTTCTTTCATGCGGCTGAAAGTAAAACCATTCCTCGGTTTCATTCTTTTACTATCGCATTCCATCCGAATTTGGCCACCGCGATGAGCCAACGAGGAAATCGAAGCCTTAGACGTTTGCCGCATGGTTCTAAGTGTTGGCCAAGTCGAGTCGTCGTCGTCTTGGTCGATTCGTCATGGCTGCCAAATGTGGCCGTGGCAGACGACGACGGCGCTGCATGCGTCACGATCGGCGTTTCGAACAATGCGAGAGACGTCGGGATAATTAAACGTCTCGATCGTTGGTGGCGATGGGTGGGGGGCCGGCTTTGGAATTATGATCGGAATTATTCAATCGATTATCGATTCAATATGCGTAATTAAAAATACCTAACAAGGCGTACAATAATGACAAAAACAATGATAATAACAAAAACAATGATAACAACAACAATTCAAGATATACATAGAGATAGGAGGAAAAAATCAAAAACTTTGGACGTGACAGGGTTGAAATTTTACATCATCAACTTGTTGTTGTTCATGTCTTTTTTTTTGGGATTTTTTCCCTTGTTGAAAATTCCAATTGAAAATCTCAAAATGGTTTCCTCCACGCATATTAAATGGTCATTTGCAAAACTGAACCCTGCTTGTTTGTACTTGTCATGCAACAGTGCTTGAGGGGTGGGGGGAGGAGTGAATGTGAATTAAAGTGGGCCATTTAATGGCGCATTTAAACAACTGGAGCACCATTTAGTGCCATACTAGGCAGTGGGTCAAGTTTAATTGCACCGCCCATCACGTCTTCTCCTCACTGCGACTTCTTCACTTTCGACAAGGGGACAAGTGGTCGCTATGTACCATCCTGACCACTCGGTTGATATTTCAGAAGCAAATCCCGGAATTCCCATAACAGGTTATTCCACACCCATCTAAATATAAACATACTATGATCATACTAATGTTCTTGAATAAGTTTTATTTGATCTACTAATTCACTGAATTTCTTATCATCCATTTGAGATTTTATTTTAATTCATTTATTGCAAAAATTTTAATAAATGTTAATTTATATTAAATGTTAATTTATATTATATTTAAAAAAAATCGTTGGATTTCTCATCATCCCTTATTCTCTAATTTATTAATAATATAAAAAAATTTGGTTTGATATTTAAATTTTATGATTCTTTCCAATTCACTGAATTTCTCGTCTTTCATTAGAGAATCGTAAAAATACGTTCTTGTTTGTTTGCGAAAAATTAATTCAACGCTTTGTATATTTCTCCGATGACGAAAACAAACTGATTTTCGTGTTAAAAAATCAATACATAAATTTAAATATGGAATCCATTTGTAGAACCCGCATAATCACATCGAGAATAAATGACTTTCTCTCAGAAACATGAAATGTGAAATCGAACACCATCATCTTAGTCGAAGCTTTTGGAGTTGTTTTTCAAGTGGTTTCCCTCTTCCAACCTTGAGTCAGGTTCATTCTTTCGGTTCCACCACCTGTTGCGAGGTCGGGAACCCAAGGTGCGGAGACCTTCAGAGGGTTCCATAGTTTTTCTTTCTGCGTCGTTAATTTTCCTTTGTTATTATTGTTCCGGACGTGTCAAGTGCATCTCACGTGATTCTAATACGAATCGAGGGTCGCCCGAGTCCTTCCGCTAGACCTTTCCTGGAGTTCTATAGCTCTCTCTCTCTCACGTCGTAGTCATCGCTTGGAAATCACTTCGGAATTCAATCATTCACATAAATCGTTCGCCTGGTTGTTGTTATGGCTAATAAAAGTGTCCACCGCTCGCTGGCTCGGAGTTCAACAGACGCTTCTGAAAGTCATTTGAATAGATTTGCTGTTGGTGATATCGGTTGACGAATAGGGTGGGGAAGGAAGGCGAGGGGGGCAACGGGGGGATTTTATCTCCCCAAACGACGTGCGCCAAGTTGTTGTTGCGGCTGCTGCTGCTGTCCGCTGGGAGTTCGTTGACTTTGAATACGACTTCAACGCCGAATTCGATGTTGGGTCTGTCCGAAGCCGACTTTGATTTTGGCTCTGATTATGACTCCGATTTCAACACCGATTTTAACTCTAATTTCGACTTCATTTTCCACACCGGGTCTGTTTCTACCTCTGCATCTGGTGTTGTGTTATAGTGTTGTTCTTGTTATAGTTGTTGTTTAATTTTATTGGCCTTTGGCGTGGACATCATCATCGCCAATGGTTGTTTTTTTGTTGGTCTTTACCTCTTGTTGGTCTATATTTATTGTTGTTGTCTTGGTTTTTGCCCAATTTGCACGTCTTAACTTAAATATGCATTTGTTTGGCTCTTATCTTTCTACCTTCTCATCTTTCGCAGAGGGTTTGTTTCCTCTTCGTTGTGGTCTCTTCCTCGTCATGGTCTCTCTTTTGTCATGCTCTTTTCCTTCTCATGGTCTTCGTTCCTCTCCTCCTCCTCTTCAAGTATGCCAAACGATGTCACTGTTTGCTTTCCTTTCGATAACGAATCATCTTTCGTCTTCCTCTGATAGCGGTTTCAATATTTACCTTCCCAATTAGAACGCACAGTGGAGCAAATTATAAAGTCAATATCAACAACATATTTTATTTTGATGTTTACATTGGTTGATTGATTTAATAGTTCAATAAATCGGAATTTTTGAAATATTAATGGTGAATTCAAATTGTTGGCAAATATTATTTTTGAAAAATATAATTTATAAATAAATTTTATTTTTAATTAATATAATTTATAAAGAAATTTTATTTTTAATAATTTTATTATTCTATACAATTTTAAATTTATTTTGAAAAACATTTTTTTTGTATTATAACTACTTATGTAATAAGAAAAAATTAATCAAAATATTTAATATTATATATTATCTCTATTTACTTATTTATTTATTACTCTATTTACTATTTAATTTATGAATTAATTTCATTTTAGTATATGTAGATCAGATTTTTCTACAGATTTCTGTGATGTTTATATTTTTGGATTGATTTCATTTTTCAATAATTCTCATTTTCTACGGATCAATAAACATTTATTTCATATTCAAAGATTTTATTGACTTTCATGGACTTTGTCGCTTTGTCTCGTTCCGACGAAATATGATTTATGTCGATTTTATGAACTTTCTTCTTCTACACTCGGTTCTCTTGTGGTTCTGGACCATTCTTTTGAAAACATTTCATAATCTCTGTAATCTCCACGCACGATCGCCTGACACCGTTTTCGAAGCCTTCTCACATTTGCATATCAATGGCAAGAAACCTATGTCTTGGGCTCACAATCCATGGACGAGGGACACGAACAAGATGAAGAAAGAAAGTTTTCTATTCCGAGAATGAAATGATTTATCGGCGATTTTATTTGGTCCATGAATATGGAGCGAGATGAAAAAACAACTCTTCACTTTTCATCTCATCACATTGTTGCTTTTGTCCCACTGTAGGGAAAAGTTTGTGGGGTTTTTGAGAATGTCACCATTGCGAGAAATGCAAATCCGGAATATTTCTCGCTTTCTTCTCGCTTCGTTCTGCTTCTTTCCCCGTTCTTGTTCCTCGTCTTCGTTTCTTCTTCTGACTCACATTCCATCAGGTAGCTTTAGGTATATCATCGAAATAAATATTCATCATCTCGGGCGAGCCCAGATCACGTTCTTCTCGACATTCACTGCCCAGATTTCTTTCATCTCTCGGACAGATATCGCTTAATCGCTCTCATCGCTCTTCATAAGCATAAATTAATCATAAAAACAATCATAATAAAAGATGATAACGAATTAAAAGAAATGCAAACATTTTCGAAACACTTGACCGCATTTCTCAGCCATCGTCTGTCTGTCCGTCTGTCCGCGGAAGCCTCCGACGGTAGCCTGACCGACGAGAATTTTAAACAAGAACCATGAAACGTGTTCGAGTGTTCTGTCCGTTCAAGGGGAGACGAGAGGAGATGAGACAAGTGTCGCCTGAGGCAGTCTCTTATGTCATTCATAATTCACCACGATATGCTTTGCTTTCTCAAGTTGCGGGAGGGTCTTAAAGCAGATGATCTCTATTGATCTTCAGAAGTTTTTTCGAGAAAAAATAACCGGATAGATTTTGAGAATTTGTGTTTTTTTCTGGAATGATGTGTTAATTTAAGAAACATTTTTCTGAAATCATGATACTTCAAGAAAAAAATTTTTTTAAGTTATTTTTTTTTAAATTATGAAATTATTATGATATAATATTATATAAGTAATTGGGATTTCTATAAGATTTCATATTTTTAACATTTTTTCTGTGAATATTTTGAATTTTTTGTAGAATGTTGCTTGCACTGAATTTCATTTTTTTGGATGTTTAAAAAATGGTTATTCGATTAAATTATGTACAAAAAAAATATTCAGAAATAGGAGAAGAGTGTTATAAAAAATTATTTCAAGATCCTTTTCATCATCAAACGATTTCTCAAACTATATTTATATATCGTTAAAAAGAACTCTATTAATAAATCACTAAGAAACTCCTAAAAGTTCTTGGATAGAACATTTCTCTGTTATTTAATAGATCAATAGCCTTGGGTGTCTAGTCCAATAGATCATTGGCCTTCGATGTATATTCTTGAACTTACATAACTTCTGTTGTCATGCAAATCGGGGATTAACATGAATCGTATCTGGACAATGGCCGGTCGCGTGATTCTGACTACAGAAGACCTCTTTATCACCCGCGTGTCGATATCCCTCCTCATCATCTCTTTCTCCCTCACCATTTATTGACTAATACCGTTTAATTCCTTCTTTACAGCCGTTACTTTTGGCCGCTCTTCTGGCCACGATCGATGCCAAGCCCACTGATGTGAACGATGCGATTGTCGAGTGAGTACAACAACAATAACTATATTAATCATAGCTATAAAAATGATAAAAATAACAAAAACGAAAATAACAATAAGGAAAATAACGACAAAGTTAACGATACAAGCAATAACAACAAAAGCTACCAACACTAATAAAATAATAGTACAAACCAAAATAAAATTTGAAATAGAAATAAAAATAAAAGAGAATGAAAAAAATAAAAACAAAATAACAAAAAATTATAATCTCTTCCCACATTCGAATGAAAAACTAACTTGCATCGATCGAAGCTTGCGCTAAACCTCTCTCCAACTCAGATAATTTATTTCTCCCTTTCTCACTCTATCTCTATATCTTTCTATCTGTCTCCCTCTCCTTTTACTGTCTACCTTTATTTTTGTTTTTGTGTTTCTCTCACACACTCTGTCTCTAAAAACTCCTAACCCAAAATGCATGCTAGCGATAGAAGAAAATAAACCTCGAATTGAAGTTTTCCAATGATTCAAGAGGAGTTCACAAAGGTTCTTGAAAGAGTTCACATACAGGGTTCGTCACAGCGCCATTGAGAGGGTCTGAAAAAACTGTCATGAGTAGGTTGGGAAACACACACAAACACGCATCCACCCACATCCACTCACACACTCACTTTAACAAGATTAATCTTTCCCTTTCTACCTGTGGCCTTGAGGGGTCCTTGAACCATGTCCTTAACAGCCTGAAACCCACACTTGCTTCTGAATGCGTGCCATACAAATTAACAATAGTTTGTTCACAAAAAACTTCTTAAAGAATTCCACCAACGTTTTCACAAACACTTTCACAAACACCTCGACCAACACCCTCACCAACACTTCCACCCACACCTTCCCAACTTACTTGAGAAACGACTAAATAAATAAAAGAAGAAAAAAAAATGAAAAACAAAAAAACATGAGAAAGACCCTCAAACATGGCTTCAATATTTTGCTTACAGAATTGTGAAACAAAAATTGGTGAAATTTCCCGATGATGAACCTCATCCGAGCACGGCCATCGCTGCCGACACCAAACACGAGGAGGCCAAGCGTATTCTCGAAGAGATCGAAAAGATCAATCAGGCACTCGGCTACAAGAAGAAACAGCCCGATGAGCCGAAGTTGCCGCCCATTCTGGACTCCTCGCAGTATTTGTTCCCGAAACCCGCGTATCATCCGTTCCACTCGCAAAATCATCAGATGGCCGGCAGCAATGGTGAAACGATTCTGGTGCCATCGATAAGATCGGTCAACTATGAGCGTGGTCAGGGGTTGTTGGCCTACAACGTGCCACCGACGAAGCGATCGAAGCTGGCGGCGGGCGAGACGAAGGGACAGAGTCAGAGTCAAGGGAAGACGCAAAGTCAGTCACAAAGCCAGGCTCAAACACAGGCTCAAAGTCAGGTTAAAAATCTAACCCAAAGTCAGATTCAACATCAGACTCAAAGTCAGGCCCAAACTCAGACTCAAAGTCATGCTCAAACTAAATCTCAGACTCAAGCAAAACCCCAGAAGGTTCAAGGCCAACCTCAATCTTCGTCCCAAACATCGACTCAAACCCAGACATCATCGCAACAACAGGCCACGATTCAAACGCAGCCCATTCAGTACTTCTTCCGCCCCAACCACGTTCAGGTTCCGACGCCCCAGAACGCCCACGAGCAGCAACAGCTGCCGACGCACTTCGTCATCCCCGTCCGTCTCTACCACCTGAACAAGGAGGAGTATCTGCGACAGCATGCGCCCAGTGCGGCCGAGTACCGTGTGAAGGGCTACAAAATCGTCGGCGATATCGACAATTTCTACGGCAAGGCCAAGTCGAAGCCGAAGGCGGGGGGCGACAAAACGAAAGTGCCAAAACCTCAAAAGTCCACGCCCAAGTATCATTTGTTCTTCTTGCCACGTGAGTTGGCTCTCAACGAGGATTCGACACTGAAGTTCGGAACGGCTTCGAATGCAACAGGATCATCGGGAACAAAAGGATCATCGGCAACCACATCGGGAACCAAAGGATCATCGGGAACAACAGGAACCCACGGAACAACAACAGGATCCAAGGTCACCGGCTCAAAGAAGAAGCCATCGTCGGAGTCAGCTGGAAATTCGCGTGAGGAGAAGTTGGCTCTGCGTCCGTTCAAGGTTCAGGCTACTGCGACGACAACGAGCAACGGCAACGGGTCGCCAATAAACTCAACGACGACGACGCAGATCGTGCGCAAGCGCATCGTGCAGTCGAAGCCGAATCGAGAGAAAGAGACGAATGTCCAGGCGTTGGCCACACAACAGAGACCTGGAAACAACGGCGGAGGCTTCTCGACCACGTCGTCCGTTATCAAGATTACGCCGCCTCCGATTGCTGTCAACACTGCGAGTGGAAATTTGGGAAACAATAACAACAATCAGGGACAGGGAGTCGTCAGCAGCAACCCCAGTAGCAACAACAACCAGAACACCAACAACCAGAACACCAACAATAATAACAACAAACCCTCGAATCCTCTCTTCAATAACAATCTCTTTAACAACAACCTCTTGAACAACAACCTTCTGACCAACAACCTCTTGAACAACAACCTTCTGAACAACAACCTATTGAACAACAATCTCTTCAACAATAACAACGCCAACAACATTCCGAACGACAGAGAGAACAACACATCGAACAACGCCATCAAAATGGCCTTCCAGAACATCTTCAAGTTCCCCTTCCGCCAGGAGCCGAAACCGGAGCCGGTGGCAACGGAGGCGCCCTCGCTTCAGACGGTCCCTCTGCAGATCCCTCAGAAGACGATCTTCGCCGCGCAACCGTTCCTTCCTCAATCCTTCTACCAATCGGATAACTTCAACAATAACTACAACAACCATCAGAACAATCAACACAATCAACACAACAATCACAATCAACACAACAATCACAATCAACACAACAATCCCAACAACAATCACGACTACCGATGGGACGACGAGGAGGCGAGCAACAGCGCCGCCGAGGAGGGCGACGACGACGACTCCTCCGGGGATCAGGAGCAGAAACACATCCTGGGCCACCACCATCACAAGAAGCAGCAGGAGACACAGCAGGAGGCGCTCAAGCAGGGCGGCATCATAATCCAGCGGCTGAAAGTGCGAAAGGGTGGCATCGCTATCGCTGGTCCTGGCGGCGTCGCCACAGCTGGCAGCGGCGGCACCGCCATCGTCGGTCCAGGCGGTTACGCCCTGACCCATCCGCGCAGTCTGACGATCGCCGGCCCCGGGGCCAAAGTGATCGCCATCCCGGCCGATGTCGATCTCAAGGACGCCTTGGAGCGGACGAATCTGGGGGAGAAGAGCTTCCCGCGCGAGGGGAAGATCGTGGCCACGGGGCCGACGGTCTACTACGCCCCCGGCACTGGGACGGGCGCCGAGATCTAGAGATCGTTCCTACGATCCCGATCATGTTGACTGTAGCACATTGTTGTAGTATTAACTTAAATTAATTTAATTAGTTTAATTACGTTTAATTAAATCATTAATTCTATTTAAATAGTTCATTGATATTGAAACTGTTCAAATATTGATATTGTTTTGATATTGAATTTTTTATTTTTTATTGTTTTAATATTGCATTTTTTAGAATTGATATTGTTTCAATATTGATATGGTTTTAATATTGATATTGTTTGAATATTAATATTGTTTCAATGTTGATTTAGTTCGAATTCTGATATTATTTCAATATTGATTTTGTTCGAATGCTTTTATTGTCTAAATATTGAGTTGCTTTAAATTTGATAACGTTTTAATATTGATACAGTTTTAATATTGATACCGTTTTAATATTGATATAGTTTTAATATTGATATTGTCTGAATATTGATATTGTTTAAATATTATTACATAATTCTTGATTGTGTTTAGATATGATATTAGTTTTAAATATGATATTCTTTTTAGATATGATATTGTGTTTAAAAACCCTAGGAAATTATTAAAGTTTCAATAGTTTTTCGAAGAAATCATGTTTGAGTTGAGGGAGGGTTGAAAAAAGGGACTGAAGGGAACACTGAAGAATGAATTCATATAATTGGATATGAAATAATTTTGAATTGATTCTGAAATAATATTCTTGTACATATATGTATGTAGTTGAAATTGATGTATATATTAGCTAGTCTTAAGTTATGTATTTAAACCAAATGTGATTAATTTTCCGATTTTGAACTCACTGTGAATAACACCTTGGTGTATAACTTTCATATACTTAAGACGTTTGGAACTAATATCTGTGTATATAAAACCAGTGTATAAAAGCCCTTTGCATATAAGTTCTGTTTATATAAACATTGTATGGACCCTGAATAGACCCATCCTTTGTATAGACCCTACACCCTTCTGCATGTCGGTGTATAGATAAATAACCCATTCATCTTCAGTTGTCTACTAAACTCCCTGGCACGATCTAACCGAGAATCCTAAACGTGAATAAATCAACACCTAATACCATCTAGCGACGTCATAAATCGACTGTCTGTAAATATGTAAATATAT
This sequence comes from Coelopa frigida, assembly GCA_017309665.1. Classification (NCBI taxonomy): domain Eukaryota; kingdom Metazoa; phylum Arthropoda; class Insecta; order Diptera; family Coelopidae; genus Coelopa; species Coelopa frigida. The sequence continues at coordinate 30,302,507 of CM029563.1, read as the reverse complement.
TCATGTAATGCTTTTCCTCTCCCTCCATTTCCCATCGGTCATCGTTCATCGACCATCGCTCAATGTTCATCGTCGATCGTCCATCGTTCAACTTTCAACGTTCATCGTCCACCGTTAACCAACGTCATCGATCATTCACCATCGTCCACCGATCGTCGAATATATGTGAAAACGACATAAATAAAGTTGGCAGACGACCAGCATCCAAGCGTGGCCTCAACGTTCAAGTCCTCTGGTGAGATTGTTGTCAGGTACAACAACAACAGTTCAACAACAACAAAAGCAACAACTCGAACAACCACAAAAGGATGAACTAGAACAGAAAAAATTAGAAAAACAACAGAAGTTAGAACAACAGCAAAGACTAGAACAACCAAAACGAGTTCAACTAAAAGAAAAATCTGAATCAAAACCAGAAAAACTTTCGACCAACGGCCAACTTGTGGACACCACGAAGGATCAGAATCAACTCCAGCCTCAGAGCTCCACCCAACCTCTCCAGCTTCAACTACTTAATTTACCGACGCCCCAATTCCAACCCCTTCAGACGCAGCCCCTCCATATCCAACCGCTCCAGCTTCAGCAGTTCCTCCAGCCCAGTTCTCAATTCCTCCAGCCCAAGTCTCAGTTCCTCCAGCCCAGTTCTCAATTCCTCCAGCCCAACCCCTTCTCCTACTGGCACCCGAACCTCGTCTACACGCCTGCCTATCAAACGATTCCCTCGGCCGTGCTACCCTTAGCTCCCGTGGCGACCACCGCCCCTGCCACCAGCACAACCACAACAACAACGACCACAACAGAGCGAACTTCCCGCAAGAAGAATCGCGAACCGACGACTGCGAAACCAGACAAACTCCAAGCAGAGCCCTCGAAATTGCAGGTGGCGATGGAGACTGAAAATCGGAGTCAAAATCAAGCCGAGTCAACTGGGGATTTACTCAACGACGAAGGACTTTTGGCCGCGGTGCAGAAAATCAATCCGCGCTATGTGATCGAGGAGGTTGTTCGGGTGCCCGGAAGACACATCTTCTCGACGGTCACCTCGGAGAAGGTGCAGAGCAAGAACCAGACTCCTGCCAAGGTTCAGAGTCCTGCCAAGCCTCAGACTGCATACAAAATCCAAACTCCAGCCAAGGTCCAGAACCAAACTCCAGCCAAGGCCCAGATCCAAACTCCAGCCAAGGTCGTGGCGAAACAGTCGCCGGCCCAGCTGAAGAAATCAAAGACCAAGTCGAAGTCGTCGAATCGCTCAAATGTGAAGGTCGAGGCCACCGGCCGCACGGCGACGAAGGGAACGATTCCACAGATTCCCTTCGGCACCTACTTCCTGCCCTACTTTACACAAGGCATCGCCGTGCCAGGGGCTCCGAATCGCCCCACAGCCGCCCTGATCCTCGAACCGCACTCGAAGGCCGTGGTTGGCAACGGAGGGACAGCGATTTCGACGCCCATCTCGAGGGCGGTGCTTAAAAGGGGCGTGCCCACCAATGTCTACTTCAATCCGGAATCGGTGGCCATTGCTGGCGTGGGCGGTAAGGCGCACGCTCAGGCCGATCTCGAGCTGGATGTGCTCAATCGTCGACGATAAATGGAACACTGAGACTTCATGGCAAAAAATATTAGTAGATTTATGTAAATTGTATTAAGAGTTTCCAGATGCTGTAAATAAAGTCAAACTGAAGGCAATTGTATAAAGAGCTTCCATACTTATCTAGGATTACCATCGCCTACATTTCTTAGTTATTCGTACAATTTTTTGTTTCTTCATATGTTTCGCAGAATAATGATTTTTTCATCAATAGATAATTTTCTATCAATTCCTTCTTCTGTTTGTATTTATTTCTCGATATTGTAACATAATTTATTCGTATAGTTACATCAATTTTACTCATTATTACTAGGTTAAATGTACATTTTTCTATTTTCCTTATTTTCACTATTTTGGTTCTTACTCTCACTAGTTTCTTTCAATAGATTCTTTCACTCATTTCCCTATATCTCTCTTAAAGTAGTACATAGAATTTTCAGTAGTTTCCGAACTTGATCTATTTTTTCTCTCTGCTCCTCCATTTGCTTTTCATACTCGGCACATTCCCACCCTCCGTTGAAAATAGTAGTTCGTAGTTCCGTTTTGTTTATTTTTGATATTGTAAATTTAATCGTCCCACTCCACCTGCCTCTCCCCACTCCGTCAACTGCACCGCAACGTTTTTTACCATGACCGTAGACATAGATCCATCGACTCACACATCTTTGATGACGTGAATTCCTTCCCCTTCTACGGGGGCCTGAAGGGTCAATATCTGCAAGTCGAGCATCAGGACGATGGCTCTGTTCACACCTACATCGTGGCCCAGGCACCTGCCGCCGTTGTTGCCACGCCCCCTCAACCCACGCCCACTGTCGAGGTGACCGAGGCTCGGGCGGCACGTGGAGCGTACGAGCACGACTTCAATCGCATCCAGATGGCGGCCGCCCGACTGGTCGCGATCCAGGAGATGGCCAAGCGCAAGGGCTCCTTCAGCGAGGCCGACAACAAGGTCTACGCCGACAGCCTGATCGAACTCGGCCAGGCCGCCCAGAATCTGGCCAAGCTACAGCAGAGCGGCCAGATCAAGGACTTCGGGATGCTGCTGCAGCCGGGTTTCATGATGCCGCAGAAGCAACCGTTGACTCCCGCAGAGTCTCAGGGCATCGGAAGCACCAGCGATGAGAAGCAGCAACAGCAGCCGATGGGCGTGCAGAAGGGCGAGGAAGTGGATCAACAGCAGCAACTTCAGCATCACCAGCAGATGTTCCCCGATCCGCAGGAACAACAGGTGTTCATCGATCAGCAGGAGAACGAACAACAGCAATTCACCGACGAGGATCTGTTGCCGCCCAACTCCGAGGATCCCTACGAGGACGTCTCGGACAGCGTGGCCGTGTCGGCGCCCAAGAAGGACGCCTCCGTGGCCGAGGCCAAGCCAGTGGGTGGGTGAACGTGATCATTCAAGGATTCTCAATCGCAACTCAAACTAATTTTCTTCTCTTCCAGGTCTCTCGATCGCCGGCGAGGGCGGAGTCGCCTCGTCGAAGCCGAACGCCGTGGCTCTGTCCGGCCGCAACGGTCTGGCCGTCTCCTCGCCCAAGGCCACCGCCATCGCGGGCGTCTCGCCCGAGGAGGCCGCCGCCTTCAGCGTCTCCCTGCCGAGCAGCAACAAGTTGGTGATCAAGGGCTCCCGCCCCTCGCACCATCATCGCATCACCCACAACCGACCCTCGTCGTACGTTGTCGACGTCGATGACTACAGCGAGGACTACAGCGATTTGACCAACGTGCGCGCCAGCACTCGTGACACTCCGCTCACCCGTGGCGCATCCTCCTCCTCCTCCACACGTCGTGGATCCTCGTCGAAGGGCAAGGGATCGTCGTCGTACGACTTCATCAACAAGTGGAAGGTGGCCATCGCTGAGGACGCTACCAGCGCCTCTGCCTCCGTTCGTGCTGCATCGCCGTACCAGAGGGTCTTCAAGGGCAACAACAAGTTCGCGATTCGCTCCCCCGACGGACAGTCATTTTATATATTCTAAGCCAGGGTCAGAGGATGATCGGATGATGATCAAAATATGATCAGATGATGATCAAATGACGATCAGATGACGATGAGGACGACGATGACTTGACCGAATTTCTCGAGTTTTAAGCCATAGTTCGAGAGCCTAGTGTAAGCGAACAGTATTTGTCGAATTTTTTATACTCAATATGATAACCGATCGATTTAATAAAATTAAATAAAAATATAAATGAGGATTGTTTCACTCTGAGGGTCTTGTTTTATTCCATAGAGAATGTTATGAGGATTTGACTTGATTCTTTTATACATATATGGTTTACTATTTGGATCCACATATTCATTTCATCTACATACAATATGAATTAGTTATAAATAGAATAGGGGCTATCATATCTTTATAGTCGCCCAAAGGTTACAATGTTTCTTATATTGAATACAACACTTGAATAAAAATCTCGAGGGATTGGTTTTGGATAAACTAGAAATGGAATTTAAAAATAATATTTATAGTTACTGATTGGATATTTCGGTAGAACTCAAATTAAACGAAAGGAACTATAAAAAATACTTGTATAGTCTTAGGCTCAGGATGAAACCACAAGTAAATACTAAAGAAAAAAAAGTTGCTGCATGATTTTAGGCATTTGTTTAAAACATCTCTTACACCAGTTATGGTTTTACTTTTTCTTATATGAGTTTATGCTAGGTTTTTTGATAGAATAAGAACCAATAAACAAATTTACAAAAAATATAATGTTCTATAAAGAATTTAAAAGAATTATTATCGTTTTGAGAAAATAGGAATAAATAATAATAAAATATTCAAACATAATTTATTATATAGAAATTTAATGGAAAAATGAAGAATGAAGGAACACGAATCCACTTAGGCTAAAAATACAAGAGTCGAGAATTTCTATTTTAAGCGACCAATTAAAAACAAGTAAATTTCTTGAGAACCCGGTTTTCGTCCTTGAACCGATCGTTCTAGGAGTCTAAATATGAAAGGCTAGAATTTTACATAAGGGCAAATGCAAATAAAATCAAAGATAAATCCCTGAGCCCGAGATCAGTGTCTAAATTTGAAAGGTGTCAAATTGATGAACTCGCGCATGAGAAATGACATGATATGAGATGAGCTTGAGATCGAAATGAAATGCATGTGGAGCTTAAAACAAGTGACGGGCGTGAATATCATGGAGAGAATATGTGAATATCACTGTGTGAATATAAAGAAAATCCTTAGCAAAACAATGAAATAAGAGAACTAAGATAAGAAAAAAACAACAATAAAAGCGACAACGACTAATACTTCGATGATAAAAGTAACATGAACAGCTGGAACAGGAATAGCATAATCAACAGCAACATCAATCACAACAGCAACAACAATATCAATGACAAAAACAACAAGAATATCAACGACAACAATAATATGAATTGCGATGGCAACAACCACATTGAAAATAGCAACAAGTATTTTACACTTAAATAAACACTGTAAAAGCAAAACTTGACCATGCTCCATCTTCGCCAGCACTTGAAGAGGGGATAAAATAATAACATAAAAGCACAACAACAACATGACCAACAACCACATGAGCAACAACAACACCAACTGGATGAGGAAGATTCTGCCAACTATTCGAGGCATCTATTGGATGCTCGAATGTTACTGATGATGTTGCATTCATTTCATTCGTTGTTATTGCCAAGATTTGTTATTGTATTTATTGCTGCCTTTAGCCATTGCAGCTGTTATTTTTGTGTTGTTGTTGTTATTGTAATGGCGATGTTCCTGTTGTAGCCACATTTATTTTTAGCCTAGAACCCCAGCATTTGAGCCTGATAGTGCGCTTCTTCTTGTTGTTGTTGTTGTTGGTTTTCACTTCTGTTACTGTAGCTTCCAGCACAATTTGCAATGTTATAAAAGGGCATCAGCCATGGAGCCAGTCAACAGTTTCCTGCGAGTGGCTGCCGTGTCAAGACTGAGCTCGATTTTCCTTCCGGTTTCGTTGTGATATTTTTTGTTTGCCTTCTTTTAATTTATATACTAAAGACTGACATCTAGATCTAGACTACGCGAGTGAAACTTCGAGCACAAGAAATTAAGGTAAGTGAGAGAAGGAGGAGAGGGATGGTTTTGACCACGAAATATCAGAAACTTTGTTGCAACGGAAACGAGTTTTTTTTACGATGAATCTGACCCAGAAATATTCATAAATTTCATCTTTCTCTTAGGCCATAAAATAAGTAAACTTTATTCACTTCTTTTACGGCCTACGATAGTTAACTGAGAATTGTATGAAGTTATTTTCTCGAACCGTTTGATTTTCTAGTTCAAGTTCACAACCCAGATTTTGAAAGTTTGCTTCTTAAGTCTTTCGGTTTGAAGTGAATTTAGATTATATTATTGGGTTCGAGATATGGATATCTTAAAGAATAGTAAATTATGACAAAAATCGTAGTCGTACTTTTCCAAAAATATTATAATATAAAATATAAAAAAAATTATATGCATGAAATTTTAGGATTTTGAAACTAGAATTATATATATTTTATATCAATATTTATATATGAAATGAAGAGGGCAAATATGAAATTAATAAGAAAAAAATAATGAAAAGATCAATGTAAAAATAGTTTTAAATAATTATAATAACTTGGAATTTATACGTAGTGAAAAATACAAAATTTCTCCAAAAGTGAGTAGATTTACTATGAGGGTAATAAAGTCGGAAACAGTTATATTCTATATGCTCTTTGAAAATAAGAATAGAACTAGAGTTTATTAAAATCTATTACAAAAAAATCATCAATAGTTAAGATATAAATGGCATTCATTTTTAAATATTTTAACGGAAAGTTTCAGTAGATTACAAAAAAATAAATTTAAAAAAAAATAATGTTGTATACTTTTTCTCTTTCAATATACATATGTTATATTATAGATACAAATTTAGAGTTCATTTTACATAAAATGAATATGAGTTGAACAATTTTGCTGAAAAAGTTATTTAAATGTTTACAATTATCAGAAAATCATAAGAAATCCATAATAAAAAAGGAGCTAATTCAGCGAGTTCGTCGCTTGAGTCTTTTGTTTCACGAATTCAAAAGTGGAAAAGATCTCTCTTTGTTCCCATTTCTGTCCGTCTGTCTGTCTGTCTGTCCATTGCAACTGCTACCCTTCCTGACCTCACTCAATAGGTTTGCGCTTGTTGTTGCCCGCAGACAAACAGATGCGGCTTCACCAGCGTTGCCAACAGAACCGAACCGACCGCGTCCGATGGAAACAGAAAAGTCGATTTCAAAGTCGATAAACGACAAAACTCAAGAACCGGTTGATATCCTGCTTCTTCTTCTTGTTCTTCGTCGTCATCGTTCTTGGCTCAGGCTCAGGTTCTTCCTCGACTTGGCCACTGGGTGGAGAAACGATTCTTGTGAAGCTTCTGTTCGATCCGTTTTCTTTGCCGATATAAAATGCAGCGAGTGTCGCGACTATAAATAAACTGGTCAGTTTTCCAGTTTCTTGTCCGCTCTCCCTCGACGCCCTCCCCACCCTCCCCGTGCTCATGGTGTGGGATCCTGTTTGCCAGTCTGGAACTCCAACGGATGAGCTCCAACCTGTCGAGGCTTGAAATGTGGCCGCCGATGACGGCAGGACGCCAGCTGCTGTGTACTTGAAGTGGACGACTCAAATTACACAGTCAGAAGACAAAGAAAAACAGAAAAAATACGAAAAAAAAAATAACTCAAAGGGGGAACTGGAAACAAAAGACTCAAACAATGAGCTGATTGAAAAAACCCTTTTATCATTTTTCCGCCATCATCATTTATCAAATTGAAACTAAAGACTTTAACAATAAATTCGATGTAAAAGAATTACTGTTTTTTCAACATCCTCGCTGCAAAACTTGAACTTTTCCTTTGAACTTTTTTCCTTTTTTTAATTTTATTTTTTTTTTAACATGCATCGTTTTTAAAACAAAAATTTTATCACTTTTCTTTCTTAAAATTCCGCCATCCTCATTTATCAAAAATACTCAAACCACGAACTCGCTGCAGAAATGCTATAATTTTATTTTATTTTTTACATAATAAAGTTTTCAAGATTCACTTTCTTTAAATTAAAAAAAACTAAAGATTTGAGCAAAGAACTCAATGGAAAATCTTAACATTTTGTACAACGTTTAATTTTCCTTTTTCCAACATTCAACATTAATTTATCAAATCGAAATTAAAGACTTCAGCAAGCCACTCTATACTAAACTCTCTCAACATTTTTTTTTCAAATTGAAACAAAAGAATTGAGCTACGAACTCTATGCAAACACTTTTTATTATTTATTCTCTGACTTGATCTTTTGTTCCCCTTCTATTTTTCTTCCTCCCTCCAGATGCTGCACCACTTGTTGTTCTTCTCGCTGTTGGCCCACGCCGCCTGGGCCAAACCGGCCGCCGTCCCATCGCCGTCGGCGTCGCCGCAACCCGCCGCCGGTGACGTCGCCTCGCACATCGTGATCGTGACCCCGCAAGCACAGGTCCACCTGGATTCGGCCCCCAAATACGAGACATCACCGGCCGGTTTCATCCAGCACTTGTCGCCGGTGGCGCGCTTCGTCAACCCCGGCCAACCGGAGGAGACCATCGTCTATTATCCCGCCTCGGCTGTGGCGGCAGCGCCAAAAGTCGCCGTTCCCGTCGCCGTGGGCCGGCAGAGCAACAACACCCTCGAGCAGGGCATCATCATCATCCAGACGGGCGTCCAGACCGGCATCGAGGCTGCGATGATGGCTGCTGAGACGACTCAACAAATCGCTCAACAGGCCTCGGAATACTTCCCATTCCCAGTAGGTGGTCGCAAGGGCGTCGAGCTGGTGTCGCCCGACGTCGTCGCCGCCTCCGCCTCCGCCTCGCCGCAGCTGGTGAGCGACGGACGTCGTCTGTACGCCGCCGTTCCCCAGGTCGTCGACTTCGTGAACGCGCCCTCTCTGAGCCCCGTCATCGTGTCGCCCGTCGTATCGCCTGTCGTGTCGCCCGTTGTTTCGACCATTCGCGCCCGCAGCCTGGCCAACGCCGAGTTGCCCACCATCGCTTTGCCCATTCCGGAGGCGGCCAAACCGGAGGCGCTGCCCATGAAGAAGGGCGAAGGTGAGAAGGAGGCGAAGGGACTGGACAAGGAGCTGCCTGAGGAACAGAAGAAGGAGGAGCTGAAGGAACAGAAGAAGGAGGAGCTGAAGGAACAGAAGAAGGGGGAGCTGAGGGAACAGAAGAAGGAGGAGCAGGAAAAGGAACAGAAGAAGGAGGAGCTGGGAGAGGAAAAGGAGCACAGGAAGGACGAGCATCAGCTGCCGAGGGACGAGTTGAGAAGCGTCGATGGCAAGCGTCGGTTCCTGGTTCCGGAGGACAAGAAGCAGGATAAGAAACAGGGCAAGGAATTGAATAAAGAGAAGGAACAGGACAAGAAAGAGGACAACAAACAATACAAAGAACAGGAGAAGAAACAAGACAAGGAACAGAAACAATACAAAGAACAGGACAAGAAAGAAGACAAGGAACAGGACAAGAAACAAGACAAGGAACAGCAGAAGAAACAGGCCTAAAAACGAACCCATTTCTTTGAAACACTAACACATGTACACACTCACATACAACTGAAAGGCTGAAACTAACATCACTTTTTTCCAATTTTCCCCCGCAATCAACCGGCTTTTGCACGTTCACATTCACAATAAAAACTACATAAACAAAAACACATACATACATACAAATAAAAAACTACATAAAAAACATCACTAACATAACATAAGTACATAACATCATGCATTCACACATTCATCGTTCATCGTCATTAACATCACAATCACCATCATTAAGAATCATAACAATAACAGCAACAACATCACTGTCAATTGCGATGTCCTTGCGATCGTCATGATCATTATCATAACGACGAAGTCGTCTTCGTAACATCTTCACTTCATCAAGATTATCATCGTCCATTATTAATCATTACCATAAAAAGTACAGAACCATAAGTGAAAAATAACAAAAAAAATAAACTGAATGTAAAATGTAAGAAGGGAGTGTTTTCTAATTTTTCTTTTTGTTGAGTTTTTCTTCTTCTTATTTTTTGTTCAATTTTCATTTTGTTGGTTTTTAATTTTTTTCTTTCTCCTCTACTAATGCAAACGAAAGACTTAAGCAACGAACTTGCATCATCTACTGCACCCATTGCTTGCAAAGAAAATAAATTTAATAAAATACAAAAAATTAAGAAAAAAACTTTTGAAACTTGGGAATTTCCAATCATCCTAAACCTCCCTGTTCCAATGCCCGAATTGTGCAAAAATGTTCACATCTCCATTTCAAACCCAGTCGGCGGCAACCAAATCCAAACAACTGAATTTCATGTCACTCGACTTGAGCGTGAGCTGCATATAAAAAAATCCAAACGATCTCCTCATACAAGGGCGACAACCGACGAGTAGGCGTGATCTACATTTACCTCTTCTTCGTCCTCGTCGTCAACGTCTAATTGTTGTTGTTGTCATGGTTGATGTTGTCATAATTGTTGTTGTCATGATCTATGTCAGTTGTTGAAGCTCTTTGAAGCCCACTTGTTGAGTTCGAGCGGTTTTTTTCTGGTATCAGCGGGTGTGGGCACTTGATGTTTGCGCAAGAATTAACAACAAAAGTAGGAATAACAACAAAAATAATAATACCAACAACAAAATAACAACACCAAAATTACAATATTTCAACAATAACAAAATGACAACAACATAAACAACAAAAGTATCAATAACAAATTAAGCAAACACCGAAAAGAAATTCGTGCGAAAATCACGAATTCACTTTTGCTTTCATCACATTGGTCGGCGGCCTTGGATTCTCACAGGAGAGTTGCCAGATTTTTTCACAAGCACAACATTTTTTTTTTCTTGTATTTAGTATGAAATAAAAAAATTATTTTGGATGAAAAATAAATTATTTAGTATGCAATAAATATATTTAAATATAGTCATAAAATGGTTCCCTCCCTTCATCAGTCCTCGCCCACCGAGATGAAGCCGTCGTTCTCCCCGATCGAGATGAATTCCGTGTAATCGCCGCTGCCCTCCACTATTGTTGTTCCCTCCCCCACGCCCCTTGTTGTTGTAGTCATCGTCTTCGTTGTTGTTGTTGTTATAGTATCATCCTGCTGCTGACGCACAGGACGCGCTGCCGAAGTGTCTGTGTATTTGTAGACCGAGAAGTACGATTGGATTCGCTGAATGACGCGCTCCAAGAAGGGCGGAAATTTGTGCTCCACCCCATCACCGTAGATCTTGAAGGTCAGGCGGGTGGACGAAGGGGGCGTGGTCCCATCGCTCGTGGTGGGCGGTGGCATCAGGGGCGTGGCCAATTTGATAGCGCCCAGAATCGATTTCAACAGCAGAAGATTGTGAGCATCTTCCGGCGACGATGACGACGATGACAGCAGCCAAGTGCCATTGGGATGGTGGTACTCGAGGAGGGCGTTGGAGTGGGCGTGGCCGGTCGCATCGACGACGTCACCAACTGCATTGCTCTTGATGAAGGTCAGCGGAAGAACGCCGGCAGTAGACGAACGCGAGGAAAGCAACAACAAGAAGCAAGTCACAAACCAGAGTGGATTATTATTTCGGGGTCTTGTTGTTGTTGCTCGTGTTCTTGACGTTGTTGTTGATCTTATTACGGTTCTAATAGGTTGCATTTTTATGAATTTTCCTACTCTGTTTTATAAATTTTTGCGAATTTATCTTAATCCTTTTATTGATTTTTGTGAATTATTCTTAATTGTTTTATCGAATTTTGTGAATTTCTTGGTTTTTTCAATTTTTTTAGAATTTGATCGTTTTATCGATTTTTGTAAATTTCTTGTTTGTTTTATCGATTTGTTTTAGAATTTTTCTTGATCATTTTATCGATTTTTGTGAATGTTTCTTAATCGCTTTATCGATTTTTTTTTAAATTTTTCGTAAAGGTTTGTTTTTTTGGAATCGTTTATTAAATAATTTTTTTAATAAACGTTTCTTGCAAATTTCTCTGGGTTGTTTTATGTTTATAAATTTTGTTGAATATCAAATTTCCAACTATATCAACAAATTTCAATTGTTTATTTTGCACTCGTCTGCACTTGTTTCCTCAACGTCGTCGTGGTTGCCGTCGCGTTACGTCGTCCCCGAGCGATGCGCGTGAACTGATTCCACCGACGACGCGCTCCAAATTCGTGCGGAGGAGCCTCGCGACACCAATCGACTCGATCGACACAAGGCGGCCACTCCTCGTGCCCGGCGACTTCGACTGCGACTGCGATTGCGCTGGGCTTCGGCGCATGCGCAGCCGCTGTCGTCTTCGACGCTGACGTTGTTTCTTCTGCTGTCGTTGCTGCCACTGAAGGTGCTGCCATGGGCTCATTGCGTTTGTTGTAATTGTTGTCAATGAGTTGTTGTGATTTTTTATGTTGATGGCGTGGTTTTTTTTTAGTATTAGTCTAATATGTTATTGTTGTGAATTTGAGCGATGTTGTTGTTGTTTTAAATAGTGTTGTTGTATGTTTTTGTTGAGATTTTTTTTTTCGTTTCTTTTTCGTTGTTTTATTTGTATTTGTCGTAGTCGTAGTTTATGTTGTTGATGTGATGTTTTGTATGCTGTTGTTGTGGTTTTGCATTTTCTTGTTGTGGTTTAGTATATTGTTGTTGTGTTTTGTTGTTGTATCATTGGTTGTATTTTTTTCGTGTAATGTTTGTTGTGATTTTTTACGTTGTTGTTACATTTTCGTTTGTTGTCATTATGGTGTTTGTTCATTGTCTTTGTTATGATTGTTTTTGCTGTTATTGTCTCTCTTTGCTTTTTTGTTTGTATTTTACTTTATTTGTTGTTATTGTATTTGTTCACTATCTCTCTTTTGTTGTCTTTGAGTAATTTGTTGTTGTTATTGCTGCATTTTGGCATGCCATTCACCATGTGGTATTTGCATTTTGGTCATAAATTGTGGAGAAAAAAAAACATTGTTATTTCTTCTTCACTATTGCAGTTATGTCAATTTTTGATGTTGTTCATTTTATTGTTGTCTCTCCACTGGCATCGCCTGGGTTTGGCTCGTGTGGCTGCGTTGTGTTTGGTCATGTTGACGTTGGCTTCGTCAGTGAAAGCGTCTCCTCATCTCGAGTCGACGATAATTGACAATTGACAACAATTGCAACTCCAACTGCTTCTTGCCTAAATTGAACACAATCCGGTAACGTGTTTTACAATGAAGCTGATAAAGTGAAGAATATTTATGAAATTTTTGTTTTTATGAAACAATCCCTTTCGTTTAAATTCTCGTAAAACAAAATAATAATAAACAAAAGAAATAATCAAAATAATATAAATTATAAAAGAAATAAAATTGTGATAAACGCCATTATTACAGACAAATTTACATTTGAATGAAGTTGAAAATAAATAAATATATCAAACAATAGAATCAAATATCCAAATAAGAAATTAAATATTTGTCAAACGTTCCATTCCATTTGAATTCTCTTCAAACAGAAGTTGCCACTTCACACCTTAGAGTAATTCATTTTCCATATTCTTCATGTGATTTTTTTCTTTATATATTTTTAGTTATTTGTTGATTTTGATATTTGAAGTTTTTTTTATTTCAAAATTATTTTTTTATTGTGGCAAATCTAGTCTTTTTAATCACTGAGCAACAGCTTCATTAAAAATACACGGCGTTTGCTTAAAATTAGTAATAATGAAGATTGATAAAAAAAAACCCGGCTTTTGTATAATTTTTTGTTGATGCTGCAGCTACTGCGCAGTTCGTGGCGACCGCGAGACTCAAAACTATTGAATTCATGTGTGTGGAGAATCCGAAGGCGATAGTAGAAGGGGACTCATGATGATGAGGATGATGCGAGCGAGCGAGGCATCTGATGAATGGCTTAAATTTGTGAATCGAAGCCGAAGTCAAGTTAATTTCATTTAATTATGGCAAAAACCTCAACAACATCAACAAATCACAACAAAATGTGGGAATACAAATTTTTTATAATATTTCCAAATTATAAATTTCTGTTACTTCAGGGGATATTTTTTAAAACATAATTCTATTCTAATATTTCGTAGATGTATTTTCATTATTTTTTATTTTTGTTTATTATTAAACACATCAACAAAATTACAACAACTATTAAAAATACATATGTCCAAATATGAATTTTTGCTTTTTCGATAAATATTTCATCTCATTCATCATAATTTCACTAATAGGATCAAATTAATTAAATAGAATCTGTGGGACTTACCAGATGTATTTTTATTTATTTCTCATTTTCTTTCATTTTAAATGCTCATTAAAAAAGTAGTTTAAGAAGATTGGGAGATAGGCAAAAAAAATTCCTTAAAAACACTTTTTCTTAGTTTTAATTTTAAGATCTTGTTAAATGTAGACAAAGTCGATCAAAATTTATAGAGTTGATTTCAAAAAAGGGGAAAAAAAAAATAATAAAATAACAGACCAAAAAAAAAAATAAAAAATCGAACAACAATTGTACTCCACCTCAGAAACACTTATTTAAAAACTATTCTTCCTGATAAATTGATATCCAAAACCATGACTTCTCACGCAAAAATTATTCTGCTGAGTCAGAAGAGTTTTAAATATTTTATTCATAGAATTTCATAGATACGCTTTGAAGAAGAAGAAGAAGCAGAAGAACCAACTTGAATCTCTCAACATTCACCAGAAGTCAAAGATCAATCGGGCTTTGGCTCTGTGACGTCAACAATGTTTGTTTACCATGCATTTCTTCAAAATCTTAAACAACTTTTTGCATAAATGATAAACAAAAATAATAAGAAATATATGTATAGAAAATAAAAAAATATGAAAAACTTCGAATTGACTGTTGGGCAGATTCCATGAATTTCGAATGTCGAGAGGCGAATGCGAAACAAGTTTTCATTCACAGAGCGGTCAAAAGACAGACAGACGGTTGGTTGAATCCGATCGGCCGGTGGCCGCCGACATGGAAACTTCGTCAGACTCCGCAGCGTCGGTGTTAAATTTAGTACAACAACTAACACGAGCGGCCACGCTTCAAGCACGTTCTGGCTTCGTTGTGGTTCTCGAACTTGATGTTTTTATTGCCTATAGATTTGGCAAAAACAAAATTAATACAAACCACTAACTAACAACACCTCATGAGTCAGCGACATGTTTGCTTGTGGTCGAAGCAAAAACAAACACGACAGCAACTAAGAGAAAAAATTAAAATACAGTGAGAAAAAAAATTAACCCAAAGTCGAATGTCAAGTTCAGCGTCGTTGTTGTCGTCATTTCTCTCGTTGTTGTTGCTTGTTTTTTTTTCTCCTGACATTAGCGATAGATTTATTTTTATTTATTCTCCCAGCTAATCATAGCTCAATCTGAGCTCCACACGTCAAGAAAATAAATCGCACAAATCTTCGGTAAAGATGATGATGAGGATTTGGTCGGTGATTTTTTGGATTTTCCCGGAATCGGCGCAGAACTTTTGTTCATATACTATATTAATTTTTCTGTGGAAATCAATGGAACTATTTAGAATATCGGTACGAATTGTTTTTGATTTCGTCGCAAACTCGTTTTTGCTTTTGATTAGAATTTTTGTGTGTTTTGGATTTTTTTTCTGAACTGAGATTTAAGTCAATTTTATATAGTTCTTAACAAACACTTTCATCGGAATTTAATGGCTGACTAAGTAAACCACATCCTGGTTCTTTGATTAGAGATTTTATTTGAAATCTTCTTTATTACTTTAATACTACGAAGAATGACAAAAATTCTGTTTAAAAAAATGATGGCTTCTTCCTTATTCTTAATTTATTTCTTTTTATTATTTTTTAATAGAAACTTCGAATAAATAATGTTAATAAAATTCTCATCATAAGTATGTGCCATTATCTCTTTAATTTCTTCATTTATCTGATGGATCCAATGTTCAAATGCTTTTAACGAAATAAGGATTACTTTGATCAATTTATATCTGCCATCGATATGTGTCAAAATATGTAAAAAGCATCCAAATGTTTGATTTTTGATGCGGGTTTGTTTCTTAAGTCTTTAGTTTCAAACTCGCATAGTTCTATCGTCAAATTCTAAAATGATTTGAATGTATTTTTGAGCCCTGTTGCCACGCTGGCCAAAAAACTCGAAAATTCTTAATAAAATCATGGTCAAATACCATTTACAAAAAAGAAATTGACATCATGCCCAGAATCTATTTTAAATCTTTTAGCGTGAAATCTCCAATATATGAGTTTTATTTATGGTAAAATTCAATTTATTTTCCAAAACCGCAAACATCGATGAAATATTCAAATGGTTGCGGTTGCCACAGCGAGGCTCGTTCAGCAGATGGACGCCCAAGACTTCGCTTTCCATGGAGCTAAATGCGTGGTACAGTCTCCAACAAAGAACCATCGGCCATCAATTAATTTAAATTGAAGAGAATAATTATGCTAATATTTTCAGAAACAATTTCCCACTTGAGAAAGCATTCACTTCTCTATAATTTTAATTATATAAATTTAAAGTCTATAATTTTAAAGTCTCTATAATGGTAAAATATCTATAATTTCATAATTTTATTTTCATTGAATGTAATGGAGTAGTAATAAATAAAGAATAGAAGAAAAATTACGTTGATGTATTTCTCCAATAACTTCCGACTTTATAGGAAATTGAATTGTTATTTCATTGCAATGGGAAGAAATAAAAATAGTGAAAAACAAAACAACATTTGAAAAATGGACAACAGAAAACTGCGCGAAAAGAAGCTCCGACAGATGAAAGGACAGACATCGAGTGGACACTGGGAAGAGCAACAAATATTTAATTGACACAAACAAATACAAACAATCACACACAAACACATACAAACAAACTCAAACACACACATTCACTTATACGCACCGGTAACCAGCATCGATCGTAAAATGATAATAATTTCAATTTGATTACTTTCAAGTGTCCGGGTGAACAATATGAGAATTCTGTGAAAAGGTAAAAAATCATAATAGCAACTACAATGTATTAGGCTTCCGATACGATACGGCTCTCGAGATATGAATAAGAAACCTGCTTCAGATCTGATGATTTGACCACGCCGTCTTGCTGCTGCTGAAGCTGTTGTTGCTGCTGCTGCTGCTTCTGCCAACGTCTCTGCCAGCGTCGAGTTGACAGCGACGTCGAGCCGCGATCGAGCGATGATCGCGTAGCATCTTCACATAAGCGCGAAAAATTTGAATATTAATTTCGACACGAGAGCCTGTCAGCAGCGACAGCAACAATACAAACAACTACACAGCAAGAACAACAACAACAATAGCAACAACAATCCGAGCGCTCACAGCGATCGGAGATTTTGCTAATTTTTCTATAAAAGAAGAACGATTCCTCTGATTAGACATTATTAGCGAACAGTTACCGGACGAGTGAACAACTAACAGAAGAAGAACAAAAATAAAAATATAAATAAATATCGTGTTGAGTGGAGAGAAATAATATCGAGTTCGTGTTCTAAGTCTTTCGTTTTGAGTGAACCGAGAAAATGAAGTGCTTCATTCTCAGTGTATTTTTACTGGTTAGTATTAGAATTTGGAAAAAATATTTAAAAAATAAAAAAATCCGAAATCTTAAAAATATACAATTTTAAAACTCAATAAACAAACTTCAATGATTTAATTCAAATTTAATGACAACTTCATCAAAACGTGAGAGTAAAAAGCAATTAAAATTGATAAATTTAAACAATTGGTGGAAAATTATATGTTTACATCTACAAATTACCGTTACGTCGTCATCCACTCCGTCACAGCCTCGGCTGCTGCATCCGGAATCTCGCTAATTGTTGTGCTTTGCGATGCAAATTTATTGGTTTTACTCGTTGTCGACATTAGAATTGAAGATGCTTCTGGGCTCGATTCGGGATGTTTGTCTGACGATCGGATCTGGACAATAAAAATGTTAATTTGTTGCTTTGGAAAGTGCGATGCGATCCGATCAGAGAAGATGAGATGAGACGAGATGAGTTGAGTCAAGATGAGCTTGAGTTGTCAACTCGAAAATTCGCGCCCAGTTTTTGAGCTATTTTAAGAGCGTGATGCAAGCTCGAGGAGAAATTCTAGTAAAAACGACTTTTGTTTATTGCGACCAATTGAATTTCAATCAATTTGAAATAATAAATGCTTTTACGAGTTTTAAAACACTTCTTAATCTTTTGACTTCCTCTTTCTAATGATTGTTTTCTTCACCCTTCTAAATGTTTTCTTATCCTTGATTATTATTTTCTTCTTCTCCATGCTAATAATAAAATTTTCTTCTTCTCCAGACCCTGCCAGCCGCCCTGCTCGCGGAGAACATCTTCAAGATCAACATCACGCCCGAGGAGGCCCAGGAGTTCCTCAAGAGCGCCAACCTGCGCGGCATCAACAACATCGAATTCGCCCCGAAAACCGGCGAAAATCCCCTGCCCGAGGCGCGCAACGAGAAGGGCGACTTCGTCTACATGGGTCGCGTGATCGAGCACCCCGAGGACTATGTCGAGGAGCACTACGACGCCCACCAGTACCACGGCCAGGACGGACTCGGCCAGTACGTGTACGGCTACAAGGACTGGAACCAGGGCAAGAACGAGCAGAAGGACGAGACGGGCAAGGTGAGCGGCTCGTACAAGTACGTCCAGCCCACGGGTCGTGACTTCGTCGCCACCTACTACGCCGACAAGACCGGCTTCCACGTCGAGGACAATCGCCCCGCCCACCTGAAGGCGCCCGCCACCAAGACGCCCGCCGTCCGCAAGGCCGAGGAGGAGCACTTCAAGCTGTGGGGCGAGCTCGCCGCCGCCAACGGCCACAACCCCGACCCCTTCGCACCCGAGTACCAGCAGGAGGGTCGCTACCAGCCGGACGAGTCCGAGTACCGCGAATACGTCCACCAGGAGCCCGAGTACGTGCCCGGCCCCGAGGAGCAGGGCGAGCCCAAGGGCTTCTACTATGCCTTCGACTACAACGTCCCATTGCTGCGCAACAAGAAGGAGCGCGAGGAACTCGAGCAGCTCCGTGCCGTGAACAACCACGACTAAGAAAATCTGAGAGAGAATGGTTTTCCTACCTTGCCCGGAGTCGTGTTGCCGTGAATATTTCCCAGTGCGCGAATGTATATTGTAGATAAGGCTAGAAGTTATTTTTTAAAGCTGTTTAATTTATTATTGTGAATGTACCTCATTAATGCTATGTTTTAAATTAATAAAAAAAAAACAAAAATGAAAAAAGCCTTTTTCTAGAATTTTCCGGCAGATAAGATATAGATGAAAATGAGAATCAAATATAAAAATAATAAAATAAAAAATGAATCAGAATTACAGACAATAAAAATAACAATTTGATTAAAAATATACAAAAATCAAGTAAAACAAAACAAAATTATAAATAAAAAATAATATGATTGAAAAAATACAAAATTCAATTCAATAATAAAATAAAATTCGATATTATCAATAGACAAACATATACATTTGTTGATAACATAAATTTATTTAAAACATCGAAGATTCCAATAAACAATTTGAAAGAAGATTCTATAATAGGATCTCCCACAATTGCACACTGGGTTCCGGTTGTCGGTATTATAGCAAATAAACCCGGAACTTTAGTAAGATTAACTTTGATAAGACAATCTTAATCGTCACAACATGTCGATAAAAACCAGAAAAAGTAATGAATGCCAAGTGAAAACGAGTAATAAAAATAATAAAGAAAGAATAAACGAAGTTAATGTCAATGAATACACTTCCTGGTGCTAGTATCATCATCTTATTTTTTTAGGTTTTAAATATTTTTACTTCTTCTTGCCATTTATTTCCCCATGCAATTTTTAAGTTACTGAACTTCTTAATATGATAAAATAATAAAATAAATGTCAGTTACTAAAAAACAACTTATTGTTCGGAGATGAAATGTGTAAGAAATTCCCGTAAAGTCAAAACCAGTCCATACCATGTGATAAAAATTTAGTAATCGCTATTTTAAGCGGATGACCATCAGAACCGAAGTATGATTTAATAAAAATCAAAAAATTTGGATCAAGTTATAAGTAACAATAAATTTTAAAGAAAATAATACAATTTGTTTTTTAAGTTGTTTTCGAATATTTGCACGTTTCCAACCTCAGGTCCCACAGAGTCTCTGGAAAGTGAAAGATCAGAGATCGGAGAAAAGAAATTTTTCCATATTTCTCTATTTTTCCCAAGTAAAAGAAACCGCTTTAAATACTAAATTTTGTTTATTTTTCACTTTTTATATAATATAAAAACTGTATAATAATAATTTTCTTTTCTTTAATTTCTGCTGTTATTATCATCATCATTATTATAATTAATTATTATTAAATATACTTCTAAAATACACATCAGAGGGAAATTCTAAACATAGATCTATGTAAACGTATCATTCTTTCTCTTAGCTTTAATCATCATGTTTTATTTCTTATTTTCTTTATGGTTTGCGTTTCACCTAATCATTTATAATTATAATCTTTCTTAATGTTATCGTATATAAATCAAACCTTTGCATAGTTAATTTTACAGATTTTTCTTTTCTTTTTCTAAATTCTAAAGATTTTGCTTTGCATAAATTGTTGTAAAAAAAATAAAACAAAATAGTGGTATTTAAAAGGAAAATAATGAAACACAAACTATTTATAGTTTATAATCTTCAGAATATATTGATCCGTCAAGATGTGTTGGTATCACACACACATACTAATCGATCAGATAGAAAAACATATTAATGCTATATTCAACGACGACTAACGTCTACAACAGCACATGATTGTTGTAAACTCTTCTATTTCTCCTAACATAGCTGCTTCTTTTGTCTCGCCCACTGAATCCAAATCCGTCCGCCTCCCCCGAGACCCTTGAATTGTGTGCGAGGCGGACACAAAACAAAGTTGATTTAAAATAATTCTAAACTATTATTATTACAACCAGAATCATGATTGGGGAAACAATATTTTAATAGTTTAATAATAGTTTAATAGTTTCACACAAAATATAGTTGGTTTTTTTTTATTCACTTTATGATTCACAAAATTTCGTATATTTTGAGTTGAGAATTTCGTTTAAATTAATTATTTTTATAGATTTTTAGACAATTTACATATTTTTTCTTTTCATTTACAAATCATTTTGTATTCCTTTATTTCACGAACAACTTTTTATGGTATTTACTGGTAATTCGTATGAATTTGTTTCTTTTTTTTCTTTTTGAATCGATGATGGGAACAATTTTTGTTTAAATGCATGATAATATGAGCTTTGAGCACGAAAATCGTTGTGAAATCATTTCTTTAAATGTAAAATATGACTTATACCATAGGTTGTTAGGGTTAATTTTTTTATTTACTAACTACAGGGATTCGAGTGGTAATTTAATAAAAGGCTTAAAATAAACATACAAAAATTACAACAACAAATGAGACATCATCATAAGAAATAAGGGCTAAGGAGAATAAAATAAATCACAATATGAAAAATATATATATATATATATAAATAGGAAATATTGTAAATGCAAAGTTCGAATTTCTCAGAGAAGTTTTGATTTGAGGTCATGCAATGCTTTTAAGGAAACCTTTAGCTTATAGTGATGTTACTATTCCATGTTTTTGTGTTAATTTAAGGTAAACAATAGCTTGAGCATCGCCATAGAAGGGTTTGAGATCGAGTTAGAAGGCAGTTTTTTTGTTTACTTGTGATTGGAGAGTTTTCTACAAACTCTTTATTGCTTTTGTTAAGATGAATTTATGGATAGTCATTTGGTGGCGATGGTTTTTAATGGTGCAGAAAACACAATCAGGCTTCGTTCTAATGGGCCACGATCGTGATATATTTGTTTGTATTTCAAGCTATATTACTTAGAATATCATTATGAAACATAAAACTTTAAGTAAACAAATGAAACGAGTGAGAATTGAGATTTTCAAAGAACTACAGAGGAACACCTGGTGAATACGTGATCAGAATGCTCGGGAAAGAGATTAAAATGTCCAAAATAGCAATCTCCCAGATCAGGAATCGACGTTTTATGCCAGGTAGAAAGGGTCGAGAGTTTATGGGCCGATGTCCACGATTCATCTCTAGGTACACGAGAGGGAAACAATGAGCAAATGGAAATTTTTGAAATGCAGATTTTAACACATTTTCCCCGAAAATATTTTACATGCGCTTTAATCTGATTTTCTTTCACTTAATCATCAGATTTTTGGTTATAATTTTTAAGTTTTAATTGTTTTGCATTAAGATTAACTTGTTTTATGATTACGAATTGATTGATTCTTAAAATTGAGATTTCTTAAGAATGATTTTTCTTCTCTAATTATTTTTGTTTTGGTTTTGCGGCTTATAAAATAAGGCAAATTGCTGTGTTGCATGAAGAGTTCGTTCGTTTGTTGCACAAAAGTCTATTTTCCAATTGTTATCGTTACGTTTAAAATTATTGTTATATACGTTAAACATTCAATTGATTTTGTTTGTTCTTATCATTGCGGGTTTTTCTTTTCTTTTTGTTTTCTTAGTTGTTGTTGTTGTTTTAGTTGCATAAATCAGTTTTAAAATGTTCAGCTGGCAAATGGCACATCAGTTGTTGTTCTTGTTAGTAAGTAGTTGAGTTGAGTTGAGTTGTTTTTCTTTTGCTTTTAGTTCTGTTAATTAAATGAAGATTTATTTAATCTTCCATTTTAATTGTTAATTGCGATCGATCCTCTTAATACTGTTTTTTATGATGATAGTTTGTGTGTGTGTAAATCTGTGTCTGTGTGTGTGTGTGAGGTGATTGAGCTACCGATGATTGTTAAATACTTCGTGATATCGTGGTGATGGGATTCGGAATTATTTAGATTTGACCTAAGATCTGATCGGTTGATGGAAGTGATTTTTAAATTGATTTAATTGGGAACCCAATGAATGTGACGTCAATTTAATTTGTGATTTCTCGTGAGTCCGGGTCGTCCGATCGTTGACAAGTCACGGTTGTTATGAAACCTTTGCGAAGGGCTCGACACGAATTTCTCGAGAAGTCATTCAAACTTATAGTTTATTTTGTTTTTATAAAGAGATTTCTATGGGATGGGTTTTTACAGTCAGTCGCCTCTGGGACTTAAAGGAAAAATATATATATAAAAAGCTATATATTAGAAAAAATTCAGCATTGAAAACCTTCGAAAAGGTTTGAACTATTCGTTGTTATAGAGTTAACTCTATTTCTCCACAGAGCCAGATCGAATCCAAATAATTCCGCCAGGAGTTCTATGATTTTCTAACTAATTCGTGTGCACATTTATCCTTACATTGTTTATATACTAGATATAGACAGACAAACTGATCATCTGTTTGTTTGTTTGATTGATTGTAAAAGTCGATTTACAGTGTTTTTTTTTTTTGTTAGAACGTCAGTCTAGGTGATGTGTGTGTTTGTTTTGTATCTGTTACCATTTGGCCATTTACTATTAAGATTCATTACCGTTAAGAAAGAGCAACACTTCATATCCTTGGGATTTGTTGCTGCAATTGACTATAACTGAGCGCTTGAGATGATGACAACGACGACGATGATGAAGTTCGAAGGTCCGAGCCATGGACATGAAGTAGTGGTGAAGAGGTAAAAAAAAGCACTGCGCGGTGTGAAGACAATGGAGGAGGATCCATTATTTGGCCGTCGCCTTCAGCTTGATGAACATGTTCTCGTTGTTCGTCGACGAGTCGATCTTGTTCAGATCGAGCTTCTCCACCTCGCTCTCCAGGTTGATGCAGTTCTTTTCGTATTGGGTTTTCGTGTCCTGAGCATCTTGAGCCGGTGTCGACTTCTCCACCGGATGCTCGATCGGTGCAACCTTCTTGTCTTTGCTCTTCTTGAGCGCCATCAGAAGGGTCTTCTCCTTCTCCTTGGGCTTCGACTCCTTGTCCTTATCCTTGTCTTTGTCCTTGTGCTTGTTGTTCTTGAAACGTGGGAAGATGCAGCCGTTCGGCAGGAAGCCACCGAGTTTCTCCTTCTTCGTCGGCGCTGGCGCCGGTGCCGGGGTGACGATGGGCGCAGGAGTGGGCGTGGCGTTGGCCGTCGTGCTGGCCGGGTACGTTGGCGATGTGGGCGACGTTGTGGCCGACTTCGATTGGCTGTGGCTGTTGTTTGAGGCCGCCGATGCTTGTTGTTGTGGTGGATTGTCGCTCGTTCTGCTGCTGGCCGCATTTTTATTGTTGCTTCCACCGCGGAAGTCTTCTTTCTCTTTCGTGTCCAACTGGTCACAGTTTCCATTCTGCTGCACCTGTTGTTGCTGCTGCTGAACGATTGCACTCTCGCCATTGGATCGAGCTCCATCGCCATTCACTCCGTTTCGGATGTTGTCGCCGCTTCCCGCAGCTGTTGCTGCTGCCGCCTTGTTGTCCAGCTGCTGTGCCAACGCCGATAGTGTTGTTGCAGCAGCAGCTCCTGTTGCCGCCGCCGCTGCTGCCTCTTTCTCCGCCGCCGACGACGACGACGACGATGACTTCGCCGATGCCTCTCCGTCCTCGGCCTTTGCTCCCTCAGCTCGCGGTTTACTTCCGGCCTCCGCGGACTTTGGAAACATCTGCTGTGTGGTGGTGGTGGTCATGTTGTGGTAGTGTTGCTGCTGCTGCTGCTGTTGTTGCTGCTGCTGTTGCTGACGCTGTTGCATCATCTGCTCCTCGCGTTCACGATCCCGCTGCGCCTGCACCGCGTTCCACACGTCCTTCAGCTCGCCCGAGATGTCGCGATCCTTGAGGATGACGGCGTTCCTGAAAGGCAGACGGGGGGGAAACGTGAGAAACTGAGTGTGAAAGTTGTGTGAAGACGAATCGAAAATCGATGGGACGGTCGAGTGCCACCCACGCAGCTTGTTGGTCAAGAACTTTGGTCCTCCCTCCCTCCATCGCTTCATTATTCATGGATTGAATCCATTTGTAAATCCGTCACGCATGACCTTTCCGCCTGAGGCCTGAGGAGGAGACGCCCCTCAACTGCGTCGCAGGAAACTCGAGTCATGCAACAAGTGCAAACAACAACGACTAAATTATTCAGCGAGGGACGACCCGAGTCCAGCACGTCCTTGACAATAAGTGCTGGCTTTCTGGAATACTCCACGATGGCCTTGAGGTCGTCCACAAATGTCGCTTCGCCTTTCTTCGCACCCACTCCAATCGACTCCAATCGACTCACCTGACCAGCTTCACGCCCGGATTCATGGCCTCCACAAAGTCGCACATCAACTCGACCATGGCGCGGCGCTCTTCCGGGTCCTTGCTGTGCCGACCCGAGTCCTTCAGCACCTCGGGGTTGGCCATCACGGCGAAGACGATCGGCGGGCTGCGGGGACTCCCGGGGGGCACCTGTGCCAGAAAGAGAGAATGTTTAGCATTGGTTTCGACTAAGAGGAAAGTTTTTCGTCGTCGTCGTCGTCGGTCGACTCACTCACCCTCATGCCGCCGTAGAGTGGGATCGGATCGCTGGGCTCCTGCGGGATCACGATCCGCGTCCAGCTGAGCACGTTGATGAACAGCTCCTCGCCCATCTCGGTGGTCGTCCGGATGCACATGTGCGGCTGCGGGGGATTCTTGAAGTGGCGATAGGCACGCGAGTGACGGTAGCTGTGGGGCGGCGGCGACGATTGCATCAACGTGAGACCGAGGCCTCCGTTCGAGGTCGCATTTGCATTCCCATTTCCATTCCCATTGGCGATGTTGTTGGCAGTGTTTGTTGTTGTTGTTGTTGTTGTTGTTGGTGATGTGTTGACTCCCGCGGCCAACGTGTTCGTCGTGGCCGAGATGCCCATTGTTAGTCCTGGCATCGCTCCAGGAGGACCATCGATCGGTATGAGGTGTATGCTGTTCTTGTTGTTGTTGGCGGCGGTGATGTTATTGCCATTGCTGTTGGGCAGCGGCTCGTTCGGCTGGAACGGCAACCCGATGTTGACATCGCCAACGGGCGACAACGACGACTCCTGCGTCATCGTCATCGACGAGGACGACGACGTTGTTGTCATCATCGTCGTCGTCGTCGTCGTTGTCTGCGACGCAATTGTGTTGTCCGATGGCGTTGAGGCGACGACGACGCCAGTCGGTGACGTTGCGGACATTCCAACTCCTCCTCCTCCTCCTCTCGTGGTGGTCGTCTGTGGCTGCTGTTGTTCGTTCCTGTTCCTCGTGCTATTGCCGTTGTGGTTAGTCTGCTATCATAGCAGAGATTCTTCGTCGTGGCTTTCGCCCTTGATGGCTCTTTCACTTCTGTCCCTCTTTCGACCTTCTCTCGGTTCCTTCCTTACTTCTTCTTCCTTCCTCCTGGCGGTGACTGTGGAGCAAATTGTGCGTGTTAATGCGTTTTAAATGTTAATTATTTTAAATGCGTTTTCTCTCTCTCTCTCTCTCGTTCTCTCTCTGTCACGTTCCCTCACTTGGCTTCGTTCCCTCACTTGGCTTCGTTCCCTCACTTGGCTTCGTTCGCTCTGGTTCTGGGGCGAAGTGGGAGACGAAAAAGACAAAGCGACGCCATCAACAACGAAGACGACAATAACAACAACAACAACAGCTGTAGGCAATGTGATTTGTGAGAGGGTGGTAGTCGATAGCGGGGTCGGGGGTGGTCGTGTCTCGAGGGGTTGGGAAACGACTCTTCTTCTTCACCCTGAGTATTTTTTTGTTCTTCTTTTGAACGAAACACGTCTGTTGTTTTTATTTATCGTTATTTGATGATTCTCGTCGAGGAAGGACAACAGAAGAAAGAACGAAAGCGACTAAATGTAGATCGTCGTCTTGTTCATTGATTCCACTTGCTGCTCCTTCTTTTCAAGCTTTCTCCAACTGCTGCTCCTTCGACTACTTCATCGAGTTCTTTGAATTCTTCTACTCGGATTCGGTCAATTCTTCCTCTTCGACTTTTTTGAATTCTTCCTCATCGAGTTCTTTTAATTCTTCTTCGAATTCTCGTGCGTCTTCGTCGTCGGTTCGTTCCTTGATTAGTTTGACTTTTCGCCAAGTGGTTTTCCAACTTTTCTACCTCGTCGGCCTCCTCCTGCTTCTTCTTCTTCTTCCTCTCTTACACTTCTTCTCACTCGCTCAGTCTTCTTCTCGCTCAATCTCTCAGTCTCCTTCTCACTCACTTGCGTTCTTTCTCACTCACTCGCGTTCTTTCTCACTCGCTCTGTTTCTGTTGGCTCCCTCTTGTTTGTCGACGACCTTTAGGCTCCAATATTATTCATCATTTCACAGACATCCTTTGCTCCTTCTTCTCTCCTTCTTTTCTCCTTTCTTTTGCTCCTTCTTTTATTCTCCTTACTTTTGCTTCTTCTTTATTTCTTCTTCCTTTTGCTCCTCCTTTGTCGTCTTCTTCTTGTGTTCTTAGGTTTCTTCTTGAATTCCTTTCTCTCGTCTTCGTCGTCGTATTCACAGTTGCCTTTTGGCCTTTTTCACTCACTCCTTCTGGACCTGGATTTTCTTCTCGGCCTCCGTCTCTGGTTCTCGTGTGGGAGTCAAAACAACAACAACAACAACAACAATGGAACTCTCTTTAGAGGCCAGTGGAAAAATCACTTTTCCTTAGTGGAAATTTTCCAACTTCGCCACATGCAGTCGTTCCTTCCTTCAAAGGGCTCCCACCCGAACGCGCCTCCTCAGTTTATTGCACAATTTTTTCCACCACTTTTTCACGTTGTTGTTGTTCGCTTTTGTGTTGTTGTTGTTGTTCGCTTTTGTGTTGTTGTTGTTGTTCACTTTTGTGTTGTTGTTCGCTTTTGAAATTTTTAATGTTTATTTATTGTTGTTGTTAATGTTATTGTTGTTCTTGTTATTATTGTTTTTGGAATTACTTCTTTCTGGGATTCTTTCGTTCACGTTGTTGCTTGCTCAACTTTCTGAAAGAACTTCAATCGAATTTTGAAAATCTCGCCGTCTCCGACTGATTGAATGCTCAATGGATGAAGATGATGGGTTTTCGTGTGGTTTGGTTTCGTTGGTTCCTCGCGATGCACTCGACTTTTCGTCGTCGCGTTCGATGCTCCAACTTGGTGGAGCTCACCGAAGGGGGAGGGTGACGAGGAGGACGAGCCCAGCACAAATATCTCGAAAATGTTATGTATTTTTAGCTTTTATGCCGAGCTTGTTGTGTTTTCTTTCTTTAAACTTTTGTTTATTTTACGGCGATGTTTTTTCTTTCTCTTCCTCGCGCCGAACCGAACGAACGACCGACCGACCGTTTGTCCGTCCGTCCGTCTGGTGTCCGTTCAGGCTGCTGTCTGTTTGTGTGTATGTGTGTTCGTGTGGATGTGTCGTCTGGTCGTCGCTCCTCGAGTCTTTGTTGTTGTGGTGGTCGGTCAAAGGGGTGCCGGGGGAGCCTCCCAGAGCAAACAACACTTTTCTATCGCTGTCCCGAATTCATCACCGACGACGAGTTTTCTTTATTTTCCACACGTTTCTCGCTTTTTAATTCACAATTTTCACCTCCTTCTTCTCTTGCCTGCCTGCGCCCGACGATCCGTTCGTTTTTCGTTTTCCTGGCTCGCGATGCACCACACAATCTAGCGCTATCTGTCCGTCCGCCAGGTTGAATGTCTGTCTTTCGACTGCCGCCGTCCTGCTGTCGCTCGTGCTCGCTCTGCCTGTTTTCTTCTCGCCTTCAGCTCGCGCGGCCTGCGCCATTGACGACAACTGTCTCCCTCTCGCTCTGGGCGCAGCACAGCCGTCCTTTTCTCTTCCTTCCTTCCGTCCTTGTTCGTTTTCCTTTCGTGAACGAGGAGAATGAGTGTCCATTGACTTCGTTCGTCGCTCTTTTGTCATGCTCGTCGTTCTCGTTCTTGTTGTTCGTGTTCGTTGAAGTGTAGTTGTTGTTGTCAGTAAAAATGTTGTTCCTCTTGTTGTAGTTGTTGCTGTGTAGCTCATTTCTCTGTTTTGTTCTGTATTTATTCTATATCTCTTTCGTTCTCTCCAACGCTTCATTGTTCTGTATACGTGCTGTTGTTTATGCTGTTCTGAGTGTGAGAGAAAGAGACGACCATATATGTGTTGTGTGTCTATTGCTGTCTCGGAATATTGAGCAAAATCGTTGCTCGTTTCACTGTTGCCCTCTGTCGGTGAATAGGCGAAGTACTTCTATCCACCAAAAGATGGTCAATTCAATAATACACAACCACAAACAGAAAGAAATCGGCGGCATCGATTCTTTGTAAAAATCCGAGAAGAAGAAGAAGAACCGTGTTTTTCGAACCGTCCCTGTAACCAAATTCAGCGGTTTTGTGGTTTGCGTCTTGGCTAAATGGTTTCTGTTTCCGTTCGATGAACCCAATACGAGGTGGAATGTAAGTGTGGATCGTAAATGTAGAACACAAATATAGAACGTAAATGTGGATCGCATTTGGAACATAAACAAACAAATGTTTTTCCGTTTTTTACTGCAGAATTTATTTTTTTCACACCCACAGCTCATTTACGAGACAATCTAGAGTATTGGAATTCTAAATTAACTTTGCAGAATTAATTAGAAATTCGCATGCCCAAAGGCGTGGCCAATGGAGTGATTTGTTGCCGTGACGACGACTCCAATGGTCCAATAGCCGGTCAAGAATGCAGCCAAGCCTCGGCTGGACCACGATGATGAGGACTTACTTCTAAAGGTGGACATGACGAGTGTTAATCCGACGGTGAGCGTGGAGTGGTGAATGTGGATCGTGGGGTTGTGAGGGGGTGAAATAGATTGTGGTAGAGTGAGAAGGAGGTTGAAAGAGTGAGAGAGAGAAGTTGGTGGCGAGCGGATGAAAATGAATGTCAAAGAAAATTCAATCGAAATGGGAGCGTTCGGCTCGATGACGATCATTTTCGCTGGCTCGTGGCGCATAGTTTTCCAGTGACGACGATACCCGATCTGTAACGAGCGAGAAAACACCGCGAAGAGAAAAACACGAACGAAAAAAAACACGAATAAAGAATAAACACGAACGAAAAAAAAACACGAATAAAGAAAAAACACGAATGAAGAAAAACCGAAGTTGCAAATAAAATTGGAGAGCGAGATAATCAGAGAGAGGGAAAAATCAGAAATAGAGAGAGAGAGAGAGAGTGAAAAAAACTGCAATAGAAAATATTTAAAAAAAAAAATTAGGGAAAATAAATAAATCAGGGGAAAATAAAAAACTAATAAGATACAGATTACGGAAAAAATTAAAGAAAATTCTGAAAAAAGCAGAAAAAATCAGACATAAATCGAAGAAAAATCATGGCAAAAATCCCATAAAAACCATGGAAAAAAATCAGATGGGTGAAAAATCGGTCTCTGAGCGAAGCTTAAAACGCTGAGATTCAAAAGCTCTCTCCCTCTCTCTCTTTCTCTCGCTCAGCCGGTTAACTTTTCTCTCCGTTGCTTTGGGCCTGGCTCGATCGGAGCTCTGGAGTTGTGAAGTTTGGCTCAAACGCTCAGTCGGCTTTTGGCAACGGACGAAAACGCGAGCTCACCGAGCGTTCGGAGCAAACGAATTAATTGAAGAAGAAGAAGAAGAAGAAACAAAATAAGAAGAAGAAGCAGCAGAGAAGTTGTGAAAACATATAAGTAAACGAAGAAAATGTAAACAAAAAATAACGAGGCAACAACGACGACGAATCGAACGAAAGAAAATACTTCTCTCTCGCTCACATGCGCTCACTCCCTCTCTGTCTGGCCACACGGAATACAAATACACGGCGAGAAAAAGATTTCGGCAACGAGACGACGAACAGAAAACGAGGAAAATTTTTATTTCGATTTTGTAAACGTCGGAATCGTAGTGGCTTTTGTTGTAATTCGTTGACGCGTTGATCGTGTGGAAATCGTGTTGTTGTTGGGCTGTGAATAGCAACAACAACAATTGGTAATCACAACTAATTGCAAGAAAGGTCTCGAGATGAACTGTGTATCTAGATACGAGAGAGCGCGACCGCGAGTGTGAGATACAAGTGGATGATGATAATAACACAAGGCACGAGCGAATGCAAAAAATTTTGAAACAAGTAATTTAAAGCAACAATAAAATTTATCAGAGAAAAAAAAACAACTCATATATTTTTGTGAATTTTTTAATTTTTGCGTTTCAAAATAAAAATCTCGATAAAGTATCGCAACTAATGTAAAGTTGTATCGCACAGGTGCCTCACACAGTTTCGAACCCAAAACCACAACAACAATAACAATAACAACAACAACAACACGCAAGCAACACATTCTTCACGGTGCTTTTAACTTCGCAAATATTTATTTATTATTTTTCAAGTAATTTTTTTTTCCTTTCTACGATTTTACGAATTGAAATTTTTTCTTTGATTTTTTTCCCCTGGCTCCGAAAAGCCTTCGATCGCGAGTGCGCGCGTGTGTCTGTGTGTGTGTGTGAGCAATGCGATTTGCTTAACACAGTGTTTTCGTGTGTGTGTGTGTGTGTGTTCGTTTCTGAACCCCCCGTCGAACCGAAATCAATTCGAAATGCGTTTTTCTTAAACGGATTGCGAGGCGTATCAGTTGGATTAAATCTCAAATGGCCGCTAATGTAAGTCGGATATCTATTTATTTATCTTTTTCTCCTACTCACTCACTCTCCCTATCTCCTTCTCCCTATATATATTTCTCTCCATCACCCTGTTTGTCTCCTTCTGTTTATCTATCCCAGACATTGTCTTTCCGTATTTACTTACTTATGAATAAATATGAATTTCGGTCTTGTGACGTTCGGGGAATCCCCTTCCCCCAACCAGAGGCTGCGGTCAGCGACGATCCTCAAGGACGGTGGCGTCGAAGGTCTCTGGGGGGAGCCCCAGAGAGGGGGCTCCAACCAAGTGTCCTTGGAAATCCTATTCTTCGATATCTCAAAATAAGATCATTTTGAAAAAATAATCCTTTGACAATGTACAATTAATCTTGGGGAAAACCTGTGATACTCGTGGAAATTTCCGGAAAAACCCAACGGGGGAAAAACCTTCCGAAAGATGGGCGTATGGAGATTTATTATAATATTATTCCATCTATAATAAAGAATAAAATGATTCCATCAATAATAAAGAATAAAATGATTCCATCTATAATAAAGAATAAAATGATTCCATCAATATTTAAGAATATTATTTAATTGTATTAATTTTAATTTTTTTTTTATTTTTACGATTTTAAGAAATTTAATAATGTTATTTTACTTTTTTAATAGTGCATATTTTAATGAGTTTCATGAGTTTCTCTTTGCAATTCCTCTGACCCTTCCCTCCAGTTTCCTCTCTCTCTTTTTCTCTGTCGTTATATCTCCCTCTCTCTCCCTCCACCATACTCGAAAAGCTCCTCTCTCTCTCTCTCTCTCTCTTGCTCTGAGCTTTTTTTCCGCCTCGTGTGATCGTTTAAAAGTTTTGCATTTTTGCAGTTGAAGTATTTTTTTTTAGTTTTTGTTGCTTTTGTTATTGTAGTTGTTTTTAAGCATTTTTTCATGCTACCATTGTACACAACAAAAACAACTACTTGAACAACAACAACAACAAGACATAGTTATACTATGTTCATAGTTGTTCTTGTTGTTGTTGTCGATGTTAAGTCATGAACAAGTTGTGCGTTGCAATGTTTCTCTCTTGTTGTTGTTTTTATTTTGTTGTTATTTTTTTATTTTTTTTTGTTTTCTTTATTTTTTTGTAAACTTATTTTTTTCTTGTTATTTTGTTGCAATTGTACTTGCAGTTGTTGTTATATTTTCTTGCTTTTCTTTATTGTTTCTGAGATTTGCATTAACAAAATATGGCGTAGAAAATGTTAATTTCTCATATGAGTATTGTTTTTGGTTTTATTTTAAAGTTATTTATATTTTTGCTTCAGTTGTTTTTTTTTTGTAGTTATAGTTGTCTTTGCATTTGTTGTTATAGATAGAGTTGCTTTTACTATTGCTCTTACATGTTTTTAATGCAGAAAATGTCTCAAGTTTTTCGTGTTTCAACTTTTCATATTTTTATTTCAATATTCAACTATTTTTAGCTTGCGTTTTTGTTTTTTGCAAAAAAACTCATGTTGTTTCATTGTAAAGTGCAAAACAAGACCACGAAACCATAAAATAAAAAATGCAATAAAAATAAAAATTTATAAAATATGAAAAGAGAAATCGCGGCTCGGCGCAATTTTCGGTTTATTCACATTTCACTCTTCGCTGCCTGTTTCATGTACGAACTTCTGTTATTGTGCTTTTATTGCTATATATTTTAATTTTTATATTATTTTACAGTTTCCTGTTTTTTTCATTGCTTTTAATGATTTAATTTTTAAGTTTTGTATTTAATATTTGTATTTTTAAATTGTTTTTTATGAACGAATTAATTTTTTATGATAATTTTTGATGATTAATTTTTTGAGATGTATTTTTGATGAACAGCTTTTGATAAATTTGATGAATTATTCTTATTAATTTACTTGTCGAAAAATTTCAGAAACATTTCAGAATCGAGAGATCTCGAGGGATTGGGCGTGGCTCCACCTCAGCCCCCAACTCGTTACTTGTTAATGAATTCGCACACCTTTCATCTGCCTCCTGCTTCAAATCGACCTACTCATCCCTCTCGTTCTTGCACCCTTTCTTCTCCCTCCATCACCGTTTCTTCCTCTTTCATCCCTTCTCACACTCTTTCTCCCTCTCTTCTTCTTCTTGTGTTAATTACCTTTTTTTGATGTTGTTATTTCCATTCCATTTACCCGAATTTTTGTTGATCGCTTCACAGCAGCCAGATTGACATTTATTTTAATTGTTGTTTGCATTTGTTGTTATATTTACAGATGTTGTTTTTGTTGTTCTTGTATTTGTTGTAAATTTGGCAGTTGTTGTTTTTGTTGTTCTTGTATTTGTTGTCAATTTGGCAGTTGTTGTTTTTGTACTGAAAAAATTTATATTTTCGCTGTAAAAATTACCAGAAATTGTTTTTGCACATGTTGTAAAATTTGCAGATGTTTTCTTTTTGCACTTGTTGTTATTTTTTTCTCCCCTTTCATTGATGTTGCCTTTGTGTTTCTACCCAACTTTTTTTTCTTTGTTGCTTTTATATTTATGTCCAAGTTTTTTTTTTTTGCCGCATTTGATTTTTAACCTTACTCCAAATTGTTGGCATTTTTTCGATCGCCCCCATCAGTTCGAAAACGAAGCAAATCGGATCAGATCGGATCGATCGCAATTGTTCAATGAACTCGATCGGACGCAAGGGTCCATTCCGGAGGGTCCGGATGCAGGCGGCACCGGTCTTCACCGGCGACTCGTCGTCGTCGTTGCCTCTGTCGATTCTGTTACAGTTTCTCGCCTCAAGCGAATTTAGATAAAGACCTTTGTTTTGTGGTTATTTTTAAATGTTTTAACATTTCATTTATTACCACATCTGAGGCATTTATTTCTTTTTAATTTTTCGACTTCATTTCGGAGGAGTTTTTTGCTAATGGTTTGCCCCGCCCACAATTTAGAGGAATTCAGGGTTTTATGTTCCTACATCATAATTATGCATATATTTTTAAATTGATTTAATTTAATTATTAATTAATTATTAATTTTATGAATGATTTTCTTAATTTAAAATTTTTAAAAAATTTATATTGAACTTTTTTATATAATTTATTGTATGATACGTTCTCTTATTTGTTATGTTTATTTGATTTTGGTTTCCTTTGTAATATTTTTCTTTATATATTTTTGTTATATTATGTTTTTATGATGAATATATCTACGATATTTTATTATGTATACTACTTTCTGTTTTTGAATAGATTTAGTAACAGAAATTAAAAACTTAAAAATAATTCAATTTTATTTATATAATTTCTGATTTGATCTGATACATTATATTTTATAATGTATAATTTTTTATCATATCTATATTTTATTTTTACTGTATTTTCTTTATTACACATTTTTCTATAGTTTCTTTATATTTTTCCTTCTTCTATGTTATTTTTCCTATACTAAATTTGTTGTTGAAATTTTCCTACGCAATATATTTTATTATATATACTTTAGAGTCTTATGAAATCCCGCCATTAACACCTCTGCCTGCGAACCTTTTACAACCTCTCCTCACCCCCAGCACCTCGGTTCTCTAGGCCGTAAATGCTGTAATTGAATAACTTGAACTTTCTCACCATTTGCAGTGCTGGGACTTTTATTTTTAAAGCCTTTCGCAAACACGTCAACCTCAGACGGCGGCTCCCACAGGTCCCGCAGCTCGGATGGGTTTCAAGACCTCACAACACGTCAATTCACCCAACTTTACTTCACCTCACCCCACTTCACTTCACCCCACTTCACTTCACCCCACTTCACTACAATTCACCCCACCCTTCGTTCGTTTCATCAACCTCTGAGTGAAGCAATTAAATGCGCATTTATTGGTGTTTCCGCTGATGTTTCCTTCAGTCGATTGGCATTTCTACGTCTGACTTTTCTTTTCCCATCGCAATTGCCTCCATTTCTTTCTTTTCGCATTACAAAAGCCTGCATTTATTTTTTCATTGCAAATGCCTTCATTTATTTTTCAATTGCAATTGCCTCCTTATCTTTTCCCATTGTATTTCCCTTCATTTATTTTATTAGCTTTTTTTTAATTATTCTTTTCACTTAACTTCACTTAATTTCATTTCCTTGCATTTCTTTGATTTCCTTTGATTTTCAATTTGAAAAACATTTTCCCATCGACACTATTCTCCCCTTCCTCTTTCTCTACTCTTTTTTCTCTTTCTTTTCAATTTTCACTCTCCTCTTCTACACCTCTCGGGCCACCAAAATTCGAGGAATTGCGATTTTCTGTTCACTGATTTCTGTTCAATTTCTTGGTTTGAATTTTCTTCGTTAGTTGTTGTTAGCTTAGTTGTTGTTGTTGAAGAAGTTGTTGTTATTAAATATTTTGTTGTTTTTTAAATAATTTCTCGTTGTTAAATAATTTGTTGTTGAATAATTTGTTGTTAAAGAAGTTGTTGGTAAAAATACAGTTGTTGTTAAAAATGAATTTGCTATTTTTGTTAATGAAGTTGTTGATTATAATGAAGTTATTGGTTATAATGTTAACATTAATGAAGTTGTTATTGTTATGCATAAGGTTATTATTTTGTTGTTGTTGTGGTTGTTGTTGCTAATCACTCCATTACCACGCTTTTCCACTGACCATCCGCATTCGCATTTCCTCATTCGCTGCCGGACTTCGCGACTTCGTGGCCGGGGCCGCGTTCGACGTTCTTGAAGATGTCGCTTTCAATGTTTTTTCCATCATTTCCACTCCTCCCTCCTTCAGCCATCGAGGAGGTCTCAAGAAGGGGAGGGAGGTAGGGGCGTGGCTCTCATTCTCCATACGTTGCTTTGGTTTGTGGAAAACATAAAACAATTGTTCAAAATCATATCAATTTTCAACATGCTGTTCTTCTACGAACGAATGAAGTTGTACTTGTTGTTGATTTTATTGTGTTAGTAGATGTTTTTGTAGTTGCTATTGTAGTTGTTATTGCTTTTATTATTGTAGCATTAATGATTGTTGTTCTAAGCACACACGTCAGTCATTCACTCAGTCATTCAGTTCATCCATCCATCCGTTCGTTCGTTTCGTTTGTTTCACCCTCGCCTCGTTCCAGCTTAAAGTAATTACAGATGTGTGCGGATGTCTGGGAGTCTCGATTTCCGTGCCGTGGCATGTCGTGGCCATCCATGCCGTGCCATCGCCACCACCCCCAACCTCAGCTATACACATATATACCCAGTTATAAATACATATCTGTCCTTTCATATAAATGTACATTTATATATTTTTATTAGAAAATACGTCATCCAACGTGTGGAGCTCGATCCAGGGTTCGATCGTGGCCGATCCGATGACCTTAAGAAGGAGCTGATGGGGGAGGAGGTAGGTGGGCGTGGTTGGGCGTTTCATTTCCGGTTCGTTGTTCGTGGAACCGCTTGAGTCGGTTTCAAATATTTCCTTCGTCTCTGGCCATTGTTTCTCTATAGAATTTTTGCACCAGTCTCAGCAGCTTAGAACAGCTTAACTTTTCTATCCTATTATTTTTTTGGTTTTATTTTTTATATTCTTTTATCATTTTTTATTTTATTTTATTTTTCAATTTTTTATTTTAATATTTATTTTTTCTTCTATTTTTTTATTTTTCTATCTGTTTTTGTTTTTTACCTCTTTTTATTTTATTTCTTTGTGCTGTCTTATTTTTTGTTATATTTCTTGTTTCTCTGATTTTGACTTTTTGTTTTTTTACAATTTGTTTCTATCTATTTTTTGGTTTTATTTGTTTTTTTATATTTCGTTATCTTTTTATTTTGATATTTTTTATTTTGTTCCTATTTTTTTGGGTGATGTTATTTTATTTTCGTATTGCAATTTCTTCCTTTTCATTAAATTTTTTTTACATTTTTTTGAACTATTTGTTATATTTGACTTTTTTTTAACGTTTTATTACTTTGTTTAGTTTTTTCATTTTATTTGTTCAATGTTTTTCTTTTCTATTTTTCTCTGCCAACTTGAGTTTTTGAAAGTTGAAAGAATGCGCTACGTCAGAAGCTTGCTCCGAGTCTGAAATCATTTTTATTTATTCATAATCGTTGAGCTGGGTTGAGCTGAGCTTCGATTCGATGCAGAAGTCCATGTATCTGATGGATCTTTTGTTTTTCTACTTTATTTTAGATGTTATCGTATTGTTGTCATTGTTTTTATTGGTATTATTGTTGTTTTTTATTGGTATTATTGTTGTTTTTTATTGGTATTATTGTTGTTTTTTATTGTTTTCATTGTTGTTAATGTTATTGATTTCTTTGTTGCTTTTATCATTTTTCTTGACAATAATGTCGTGTTCTATTGGATGCTGCACGAGTAGCAAAAAAGTATAAATTTGCAATTAATTAGATGGAATTTAAATCGGTTTCGCTGTGACAAATTGCTGTCGCTCCTCGAAGTGACAGGCGCAGAGATGGAGCAGCTTATGGATGTCGCGGATATTTCATGGATTTCGCTGGTATCTCATGGATGTCGCGAGTATCTCATGCATATTGCGATGCTTTCAACGATCATCGCTTGTCGTCCAACAACCACCACAACATTGTTGTATAACCAGAAAAAGGCCATCGGGCGTGATTTTCTCCAAATCGGGAGCCGACAACGGTAACGGTAAAAGTATCGAATTATCTGCCACTGGCAAAATGACGTCGTCGTCCTCTTCCTCACCCGGGGGGCGCGTCACGAAAGCCAGGAAAGAAATAGGAGTTGATAATTTTCTATTGTTTGCATTTTTTTTTTGCTTCTGGGAATTGAAAAATTTTCCATTCGCATCCGTCGACAATTAAAGTTACGCCCGCGCTGACGACGGCACAGCTGCGATCTGTCGGATACTCTTTCATCGGGTTCCACAGAATGAATTCTATCTTTATATCTAGTATCTGGAAATAAATATACAACAACAACTGCTAAAGCAACAATAGTTATAATAACAATTGCAAAATCCATTGAATACGAGTAATTAACATGAACAATCGCCTCGTTCTCTGAGAACGTTCTGCCGGCCGTAATGAATCCGCTGGATGCAAATTATGTTTAATTGTGTGAAAAGAATCTTTTCGCCTTTATTTACTTTTTTTTTATTTATACGAAAATTGTTTTTCCAACGTCATTGAAGCTGTTGGTGTTATCGTTTTTGTTGTTAGATTTGTGGTTGTTGTTGTCGTTGTTTGTGTTGTTGTTGTTCTGGTTGTTGTAGGTTATTTTGTTCACGTTTCCTTGACATCCGTCGACAGCTGCCATCGGCAGATGCAGTCGCCGATTAAGTGTTGAATCATCGATGGATTCGTCGGATACGAACGACCCTTGCCTTGGGTTTCGTACACCCGGGCGTATGCGCTACTTCCAGGTGTCCGGAGGTCGATCGCAGTACTTTAACCCTAAAAGAAGATAGATGAATCCGCCATCAATCCAATTTATCTATAATTTTTTTCAATGCTATGCTCAATATCTGCGACATTAAATTTTCATCACGCTTGCGAATAGATTTAGTTCATCGAACTCTTGGCGAAAGGAGTTCATCACACTAAATTAGTTTGTAATTATTATTAGGATTAAAAATTTTCAACATTCATAATGAGGTTTTAAAATCAGGGATTTCGATTTGGTTTTTTTTTTTATTTTAATGTTTTTTATAATTATGTTTTATATTAATGTTTTTTTTTTTTCTAATTTGATTAATTATTTCTTTTTTTAACTTAACTGACTTTTTTATTCAAATTTATTTTCTTATATTTATATTTTTTTGTTTCTATAAATTTGGGTTGAATTATAAAAGTGAAACAATGAAAATTAGTATTCGATTTATTTTTCGCAGTCTATTTTTAAGTTAAATACTTATTTTGCGGATTTTATCGTTTTAGATCTTAATTTGTTTTTATTTTCAACGTTATTTATAGCAACGTTTTTCGTATTTTTTGATCTAAAAATAATATTTCAATTCACTATTTTTTATTTATCTTAATTGCTGCTCAATTATGAACTTGTGGATTTTTTCTTTTCTATTAAACTCAAAAAATTATACCCTAATTGTTGTATTTATTTCTAATCACGGATTTTACTCTGTTTGCAATTGAACACTAAAATAATTTGATATCACGACCATAGGCCAATCTCAAGCTCTGGCTTTCGACCGACTTCGCTTCACACTCGATCACCAGTTGGTGTCAGTCGGTGACGAGTTCGGGGCGAGGGTGTAGAATTTAAGTCAAATCATGATTTTTAAGCGGTTTATAAAACTTCTTAAATTTTCAAACATTGTTAACATAAGTGGCTGAAATTGCAAAATCGCCTAAAGTTAAATTCGGTGTTTTTTTCTCTTTCAAATGCCGAATCAAATGAATCAATAAATAAATAAACAAAGAAAAAAAACAGAGAGCAACAAGTTAAAAAAAATCTTAAACTCATGAGCATTCGTAACAAATTGTGTTTTATTATGAGATCAATTGTTGATTTTTAGCCGTTGTTATCATTAATATTGTTGTTTCTTTTATTAATA
The DNA here is from genome assembly GCA_017309665.1 of Coelopa frigida. Taxonomy (NCBI): domain Eukaryota; kingdom Metazoa; phylum Arthropoda; class Insecta; order Diptera; family Coelopidae; genus Coelopa; species Coelopa frigida. The sequence goes on along the minus strand of CM029563.1, from coordinate 30,262,825 downwards.
TTGTTGTTGCTCTTGATAATATTGTTGTTGTTGTTGATAATAGTGTTGTTGTTACTTTGATTATTGTTGTTGTTACTATGATTATTGTTGTTATTATGAATATCATTGTTGCTATTGTGATTTTCATACCCTAAATTTGTGGCATTTGATTGAACTATGAAAAGCAACCGCGCGGAGGCTGCAACAACAATGGTAGCGACAACAAGAACAACAACAACACCATCATTTATACATTTTCTGATCACCGAAATTACGCCTCTAAACAAGCCGATAACCTACCAAAGCGAACTAATTAACAAAAGGTGTGAAATGTTTGCCTAACGAAAACCCGAATCCAACGATTGAACTCAACTCGAACTCAACGACTCAGAGCGAAGAAAAACTGAATGCGAAGCTCACGTTTAAACTTCAATTTAAACTCGATTTGAAGTTCGTTCGCCCTTTCATTCTCTCTTTAACTCCCTCACTCTCTCTCACTCCCTCACTCTCTCTCATTCCCTCTCCCTCAACACCTTTTTCATTCGGTTAATGATGACCTGAAATGTCAATCAGAGGCTCCAGACTGACAAATGAACATGTTTTTTGGATTCGGTTGTTGGGTTCTGTAATTATTGTTGCTTTTGTCTCAGTTGTTGTTGTTGTCTTCGTTGTTGCTTTTATTGTTGTTTTTATTGCTGTTATTGTTGTTTTTTCTGCTGTTGATTTTTCTTGTTGAAACCCACTCGCAATTAACACCGGTCGATTTAAGAAGCTGCAGGTTTTGTAAGCTTTTCCGGTGGTAATTGTCGGCCGCTAATGAAGCTTGGGACAAATTGAGTTGGGGCTCATTAAAGATAGGTTAGCTTCATGTGTGCATAGGATATGGAAAGGGTGGGGAGGAGAAGAAGTGGAGTGGGGGCAAGGTGAGAATAGCCCAGTTCCATAAGTCATTAACAGGCAACCACAGGGAGGAGTGATTAAAATAATGAATTGAAAACAAAAAATCAAGGGAAATACACAATAATGAAAACTAATTTTACAATTCCTTTTTCCAATTTTAAATTAGCTTTAATGCAGTTCGCAATTAAACCAAGTCAGATCGAAAAATCAACGAAATTTCAGCAACCTCAATTGTTTGTACAAAATCGAAACCTCAACTGATGGATCGATTTGTGTTTCGGCAGGTGATAATTTGTTAATGGCTTTAATTACTTAATTCGATGAACCTTCACCAACATTGCAGAAACGGAATCATGCAAAAATCAGACAAGACCCAAATGCAACAAAATAAGTGATCAAAAATTGATATAAACTTAGTTATAAATTAGTTCACCAAAAAAATAAAAATTAAACAAAAATCAAATAAATCTCAAAAGGAACTAAATTACAAAAATAAAATCAAAATTAAATTAAAGTATTTTACAAAAAATTGCTAAATAAATTAAAATGATATATAAATACAACTAGGATCAATAATGGAAATAAAATGATAAAAATAAATAAACATTAAAATAGACGAATTAAAATGATATATAAATAAAACTCGACTCGTTAATGGATTCAACTTCTGGACTTCTCAATCGTCGTTGCGCAGATGCAGCCCCCAAACAACTTTCCAAGACCAAACATCTAAACCGAACGGTCCAACGATTTAATTAAATCAAAATTTTCACACACTTGTCCGCAGCCGGACAGACAGATATTCGGACCATGGCTGAGGTGCAGCTGCCGACATTCACTTTTTCGGCGATTTCTTGTACTATTTGTACTATTTTTGTTTGCATAAACTCATCGTCATTTTGGTTTATTATCTACATTTTGGTTAACTTTTTCATTTTGTTGTCTTTGGCATTTGTTGGTATTTTGTATTTTTTTATTTGGTATTTTTGTAATTTTGGTTTTTTTTTTTGCATTTTTTTTAGTATTTCCTTTTTTCGGTTTCTAGGACAGAAATTGGCCAAATTATTTATTTGTTTTGTCGGCCTAAATTGGAGCTGTGAGCGGGCCATTGTTTTACATTTGGCCAACAACAAATTGTTGTGGTTATGATGAAGTGTTGTTGCTATTTATTTCTTTGCACTTGTTTTTGTTGTTATAGTTTCCTTCTGATTCGCTGGCATTTTTACGGATTTTGCATGCTGCGCTCAGTGCAAATTTTTTACAGCCTTTTAATGCCAGCTCGAAGTGAACTGGTTGCAGTGGCTTCGACAGTGGAGCAAATTTGAGGTTTTTATGGTACACAAAAATTATTGACGGTATGAAGATTCTATAAATCCGTTGAATTATATGTGGAAAAATAGCAAAATGTAAAAAATAAATTCATAATTTTTAATATTTAATATTAATATTTTTTTATGAATTTCATATTTGTAATAAAATTGATATTTTTGATATATGACATTAAATTTTTATTTATAAAATTAATATTTTTTATTATATTTTTTTTATAAAGTTTATAAATTTTTATAAAATTCATAATTTTTTATAAAATTCATAAATGTTTATGAAATTCATATTTTTTTATGAAACTCAAAATTTTTTATGAAATTCAAATTTTTTTATAAAATTCATAATTTTTTATAAAGTTTATAAATTTTTATAAAATTCATAAATTTTTACAAAATTTATAAATTTTTACAAAATTTATAAATTTTTATAAAATTCATAATACAAAATTTATAATTTGTAATAAAATTCATAAAAACGACAACTTTCTCTCAAAATAACATAGCATTCAGTCCCACTGTGCATCAACACATAAGCTCTTAAATATTAATAGTTGTTCACTTGTTATTGTTGTGCTTGTTGTTTTTGTTGTGTTTTGCGCCACTGTAAGTCAGCATATAAATTTTCATAGATCTAAGATATGAATAAGAAACAACTGTAAGCAACAAAAGCAACACTATACAAACCACAATGATAGAAAAAACTACAATGATCGCAAGAACAACAAAAAAATATCAACAACTCATACTCATAACAACAAGATAGCAACAACAACGATAGAAAGAACAACAACTCAGCAATAGCAACATTAGCTGCAACAATATTAGCAACAACGACAACAATAATAACAACGACGACAGCAATAACAACGACGACAGGAACAACAACAAAACGTCCACAACAACATAATGAAATTGACTAAAAGCAGAAACAATGAAATCAACTGTATAAATAAACCACATTCAAACACACACAGACAGACACACACACACACATGTAGAAACCAAGTCAACCACACACACACACACACATGGACCACAGGCAATAAAAAGCAGTTGCTGCACTTTGCGCTGACGCCAATGTTGTCGGCGGTGTTGACGACGTCGTTGTCGGCATCGTTGTTGACGGCATAGTCGTTGTTGTTGTCGGTTTAGTTCTTGTTGTTGTCTTTGTCGTCGTTGTTGTTTTCAGTGTTGTTGTTGTTATTGTTGTCTCTGCTGCTGCCATTAGCCATGGTAACAGATTCTAATGCCACGTTTAAGCGGCTCGATTTGCACGCTGCAGGTGGGTTTTGCGCTCCGGAGCGAAAAACGAAGACCATTAAAGTGAGGTCGGTCAGTAGGAGTTGTTGTAACCACTACCACAACAATAGTTGTTGTTCTTCTTGCTGCTGTTTCTTCAGTTGTTGTTGCTATCATAGATTTTGCCACAGTCGTCATCGTCAACATCGTTGTTGTTATTGTATTTGTGGAAAATAAAAACTCATGAGAGGAAAAAGTAAAAAAAAAACGAAAGCCAAACCCCAAGTGGAAATGAAAGAAAAATATCAGTAATAAAAAAATGAAAAATTAAAAGAAAAATATGAAAAATTAATGAAGAAAAAAAAAAAATTAAAGAAAAAATATAAAAAATGAAATAAAAATATGCAAAATGAAAAATGAAAAGAAAAAATATAAAAAATGAAAAGAGCAATAGAAGGAAGGTGGGGAAGAAGAGTGGCTGAGGGGGAAAAGGTGTGGTGGAGGGCGGGAGGAAAAAGGGGAAAAGTTGCCTCTGACAGCAACAGCAACCAATGCTGCTTGCCAGCAATTTGCACATTCATGGCTTGGCTTTTCTTCTTACCATTGTTTATACCAAAGCCGTTTTTATTAATACTATTGTTGTTACTAATACTGTTGTTGTTATAATCAAAGTTGATGTTGTTGTAACTATTGTAACTGTTGTTATTGTTGTCTTTTGGGAGAGCTTCTTATGCAGAACCTGTTTCGGATGCCTGTGACGAGAGCGAGGGAGGGTGGAACCTCACTCTGCCAACGGGAAGCTCGCCGTGGGCCGTCTGAGACCTCTATACCGTTGTTATTATTGTTGATGGTGTTGTTGTTGTTATTATTGTTGCCGTTGCTGTTGTAACCACAACCGTTGCACAGTTATGTGTGTGGTGAATGTTGCTGGTGCAGGTTGCCAAGTTGCCAGCAGCCAGTCCAAAAGTTCAAAGGTGGCCAGACGAATGGACGGCGGGTCCACCGTCGATTGTTGTTCGACGTTTGGTCGGTCTGGTCGGTCGGTTTGGTCCGGATGTTGGTGCCAAAGCGTGAGAATGCGAATGTGGTTTTATTGTTGTTGGTGTGGTTTTAGCCATTGCTGGTGTTCTCAAAATGTCACAGATTTGTCGCTGTCGTTGGTGTTTTTTTGTTTTTGCTGCTCCTCACGTCTGTCTCGGTGTGGGTTCAGGGTTAATCGCTGTTTAGCAATTAAATTCTGCAATTGAATTGAGTTCAAATTGTCTTCGACAGTGGCAACAAACACCAACAATTGTTATAATGAAAAAATAGTACAATAACAATGATATAAGCAGCAATTACAATAACAACAACAAACAATTATATCGTTGGTAGCAATAATCAAAGTTAGTGCCAATTAATTTGTCGCAGGAAGTTTATTCCATTTTTTTTTCTTTTTCTTCTTAGTGCGTTGTTTTAAATTTTTGTTTTCGAACGATTTTTTTTTGTCTTTGAAGTTTGTCAACGATTCATTATTTTTTGTTTTTGAAATTTATCAACGATTCTTTTTTTTTGTCTTTGAAGTTTGTCAACGATTTATTGTTGTTATTGCTATTTGTGATATTCATATGAATTTATATATATATCTGTTTGTATGTTTGTATATTTTTATACAATGTATTTTGCCTTCATGCCTGAAAAAGTTTTTAAAATATTTTAATTGTTTTCAACTACTGTTGTAGTTGTTGTTTTCGTTGTTTGTTTTGGCATCGAATGCGAGCGAGCACGTCCTCAGTTTGTCTTTTTCTATAACTTCTTATCGTCGCTGTTGTAGTTGTTGTTAGTGTTACTGATATTTGTTGTTGGTGTTACCGATATTTGTTGTTGGTGTTACTGATATTGTTGTTGTAGTAGTTAATATTGTCATTGTTGTTGTTGGTACTTGTGGTAATTTTGTTGTTGCTTCTCGGTTTATTTATGAAATTCAGCAATGCGTGGCATACGAAATAATTATCGAAGACCAACCAAATGAACAAATGGACAGACGGACAGACAAGCAGACAGACGGACAGATGGACAGACATACAAATCCATTTGGAGACATACCAATGTACAAAGAGCCGATGGATGGATGGATGGATGGACAGGCGGACAGACTGTTGGATGGATGGATAGATGGGCAGTTGAACGATGAACAAAAGCCCCCTCGTCAACGTTGGTCGTTGGGTCGTAAATTTTGTGTTTGATTTTTGTCGACGTGAATGTGATATTGTTGTTGCTGTTTCTACTGTTGTTGTTGCTACTGTTGCTGTTTTCACTGTTGTTGTTGTTGTTGCTATTGTTGTTTCTATTTTTGTTGTTGTTCTTTCTATTGATGTTGTTGTTATTGTTGATTTTGCTATTTCTAAATCAAAGTTCGCTGCGAAGAACGTGTCCACATTTTGTCAATTGTTGCTTCATATTTTTTATTATCTGTTTTGACATGTGCCATGGCGACAACAACAACAACAACTATAACATTAACGACGAAGACGACACGAAGAAGGTTGTTTCGGTTGTTTAAGGTTAACATCGGACTGGATCTCTGCACCCGTCTCAGGGTGGTGTCGCCATAACTTTGTCTACTCAAGCGACGACCAAACGAAATCCAACCGTCGTCCAAGCGACGTCCAACCGCTGTCCAACCCAAGTCTATCCCATGTCCGAGTGACAGAACATTTCATGGTTTTCGATTACCTTGGACATGATTCCGTTGACTTATTTCATTTTTTGTTCATACTCAATATTCATCGTTGTTGGCGTTGTTTGGTGGAACAAAATAATAATTTTGATGGCACTTTCAATCGCTTCTAGCGAGGTGACAAATTTGTCATATTAAGGTTAAATCTAACATATCACGGGATTCAAATTACATATAAATAATATTGTTTTCGAGAAATGTCTTTTTCATGGTTTCACGGAAGTCACACCGGATGATTTATCTGGTATACTTCTCATTTCCGGTGGAGAAAAATTCTTATCATGATTAGGATTGATTGTATATTCTTTTAAATTCAATTTAAGTAAATTCGTTTATTGCGTATTGTTTTATTGTAAACATAAGAAATTTTGAAATAATTTAATATTATACTATGAAATAACTTTGACAGACCATCACAATTTTAATTTAATTTTAAAAAAATTAGTAGACGATTCTGAAATAAATTTTAAAGCATCTGATAACAAATAACAAAATATATTAGGAATAATTTATTAAAAGATTTTGATAAGAATTAGAAAAATATTGGGACAAACTTTAGAAAAAATAAAATTTAATTAAAAAAAAATATATTTTCATCTTTGACATACATTTATTTGACTATGAATTTAAAAAACTTCCTTTCTCTATAGAAGTTATATCATCTCGTTAAATATCCCTCGACTCAAATATGCTTACGAAGATTTCCGACATAAATTAAATAGATATATGTATATCTGCCAAAATAACCTCGTTTTATGCAATTGTCTGCATTGAAATGAAGTCGTCAGCCTCTTGAGCAGAGTAAAAGCCATCGATAATCGATTGATTGCAGTGAAATGTCCGAAATGTCGGTGTATTTATAGACGGCGTAGACATTGAGAGATCCGTGCGTTATACAAGAAATGCTAACCGTGCCAAATGGTGACTAATGGCTATTATTATTATTATGCTGGTATTAAAATTGAACGGCGATCACTGTGACGAATCGAAAGGCAAATTGTGATTTTCCCCGGGCGAAAGGTCTGGGTCTGAGTTGGGGATTGAGGTATCCGAAATTAGATGGAGGAGCCCTCGGGATGCGGTTGCTCACAGTAGCCATGTGTTATTAATAGTTTCACACTATTGCAGCCACTAGGAAAACCAATAGCAACAACATAATCAAATATTGGTCAACGTTTTTATAACAATCTCCAATCGATCAATGAATAAATTCATCGATTTTTTACCCTCTAATTTGAATTTGAGTTCGAAGACGAAGTTCGTTTTTAATTGGCGGAAAAAATTTCCATTTTCATGGCTACAGTAGTTGTTGAAATTGTTGTCGGTTTTTGTATTTTTCTTTTTTTTTTTGCCAACATTCTTGGCTTATAAAACACGTCAGCCAATAAGCTGTTGTTATTGTTGCTGTTATCGGTTTTGTTGCAATTTCAATTGATTGCACGAAATCACGTTTTCGTTCGATTTTTCGCTTGCTATTTTTCTATTTTTTTGCTTTTTACTGCGAAGATCGTCTGACTTCGATCGACAAACGGACGAATGGACAAACGGGCGGACGGATGGACAGACAGACGAGGACCCGGGGGTGTTTGGCGACTTCTCGTGAGCAATAGAAATCGTTGAAATATCGATTTTAATTATCGAGGCGAAATTTCAATGGCGCCCGCAAAAAATTGATTTCGCAGACTTCGATCGCTGAGGTTACCGCATGGTGGCGGGGGAACGAAATTGGGGCCGAGGGGGCGAAATTGGTGACGAGGGAGCGAAATTGGGGGCGAGTGAGCGAAATGCAAATCGGAGCGAAATGCAAATCGGAGCGAAATGAAAAGTGTGAGAAAGAAATCGTCGACTCCGATTGATCGTTGGAATCGAAGAACTCGTGCCTTGCGCAACATCTCGAAAATATGTCATTGCTTCGACTCCGAAAACAGAATCGTCGCAAACGTGTCCGAAGGGTCTGGGGGACGTTTGTTCGATTGTGGAATTGGCGATATAATTGTTCAATAGCTCATTCCACACTCTATATCTCTCTCTCTCTCTCACTCACTATTGGCTCCTTTTCTCGCTCCTCTTCACAAGACAATGGCAACAATTTCAATTAAATCACAATTTGCACGTTTCCCTCACTCGACACGACAGCGACTGTCAAATTCTTTGCGTAATAACTCATTAACTTGAGTAACTACGGGTACAAAGCGTCCGTCGTCAGTTGGAAGTGTTGCTTGCGCAAATATCGTGCATGCAACAGTGTTGCCAGTGAGCGATTTTTAATTGAGCGCTCATCGACTTTATATAGTATTCATTCTGATTATTATAAATTGCTCACAAATTGTGATTTATTACCTAATTATTTAATTTTTACATGTGGGTGGATTTTAACGTATTTAAATATAATTTGAATTTTCTTAAATCTCATTTTTATTGTTAAAAATCGCTCAGAAGTTGTGATTTCTTATAATATTATTCAATTTACACATGTGGGCGGATTTATTAAACATTCGATCTAATTTAAATTTTGTTATTGAATTCAATTTTTGATTTGTGTTTATTACTTTTTCTAATATATGGAGTTAATTATACTCTACAACGACACTTGAGCTGGTTTCCAAATGTTTTGTTATTTTTGTTTTCAATTATTCAACGTAAAAACAAAATTTCAAAAAAATAATAAAATGATTAAAAGGTTTTCGGTTCGACGTATGTAGGTAAAAAATTGTTTACCAAAAAATCGCTGTACAGAGAACAACAAAAATCGTAATTGGGATTTTTGCGAAATTCTGTTTTGACTTTGTTCTCGATATCCTCAAAGAGAGAAATCATTAATTCTACAGAAAAAACCGCATGACTAATAATATAGTAATTTTGATATTATTATTCTCTCTTTAACATTTGCTCTTGCGATTATATTTCTTAATATTCTGCTCATTAATAGTAAGTACACAAAAAAATATAATTGTAGAATAAAGAAATATACACGAAAAAAGAAAAAAAAAAAAATGAAAAAGCTTGAAATGAAATATCTGAGAATAAAATCTCCTAAACTCGTGGGTAACAATGGAGGACAGGAGTCGGGCACAATGTAAAAGCTTAAAATGCCAATTATACTCAGCTATCGGTGTTGCCATCACTCCCAACGTTCCTTGCTTCTATCATTACCACGTTCTCTCCTCCTCCCACTGCCCTCTGGATCGCCTCTCGAATGGTTCTTGAACCGTAAAAAATTTAGACAAAAAAATACAAAAAATTAATCAAGATTATTTTTGAAAGAAATCGACATTTGAAGCTTCCCATTCGTTGCTTCTTCGCCTCTTATACTTCTTTCATTTTGGAAACTAATGACTTTTTGTCATGTTCTTGCCGTGTTCTTGTTGTTCTAACTATGGTTGTTGTTGTTCCAGACATTGTTGTTATTCTAACAATAGTTGTTGTTCTAATCATCGTTGTTGTGCTTCTTGTGGTTATTGTAAAAGAATAATAGAACTTGTGTAAAGCTCCCAGCTTGTGTCCATGGTTGAGAGCCCTCGACGATCACTTCGAGAAGCTTTTTCAATTTTTCCATTCTTTCATTACATGTGAGTGAGTCTTCATTTGTGTATGTGTGTGTTTTTGTGTTAGAAGAGGATTTCGTATTTTTTGCTCATTAAATTTTAATATTTTTTCTTCTCTTACAAAAACTTAATTGCTGTGAATTTATTTTTAATCAACATTTTTTTTTCTCCATATAAAAATAATTTATTGTTTTTGTTTGTCATGATCTAAAGTGGTGGTATTACAGACAACAAAGCAGCAACAATGACTACAACTACAATGAATGAGTACAACAAAAAGAATCACAACAAAAATGACGACAACAACAAGAAGAACTTCGCCAACAATGAGAACTATAATTTGTGTTAAGAACTTCGTGATTGACACGCTTCATTGGGTTCCCTCGGTGGGAACCGCGCTCTCTTGGGAGCCTTGAGGAGGTTTCAAATTTGAAAAATTCATTAGGTTCTACTTTGGGTTTTCTTATTGATTTTAGTTTCGTAATCCGGGAATAAAAAAAAAATAACTCTAACTAATACCTTGTTTATATATTTTGCGTTTTTTTTTTTAATAGTTCTCATACCGGAGGTTGTTTTCATATTTTAGTTAATTATTTTTTTAGAATGTATTCATCATATTTTTTGGGGGTTTTAAGAATATAAATTTGACATTAATTGCTTCATGCATTTTGAGCACATTTTTCTAGGTTTGTTTTTATATGAAATAGTTAGTTCATTTGAAAATATTTCTAATTTTATTAAATTATTTTAAGAAATAATAAATAATAAATTGAAAAATGAATTTTTGTATATTTCTAATTATTTTTCTGTGGAATAAATTCTATTGTATTCTACTTATTTGTATTTTTAGTTCTATATATTACAACTAAATTCCACTTTTTTAATTTTTGAATTCAATTATGTTATGTTTTGACTGTTCGTAATACAACTGAAACCCCAAAATGCTTCAGTTCTCCTTGCCACTTGCTCCCAAATCCACCACCCTTGCTCAATCACGAAACTCGAGCTCCTCGTTTAACACATCATTTAACCTCTGGCTCCGCCTCGACGGAGAGATGCGGAGGGTATCTTTTTTTATTGCCTTCTGGCATACTTAAGTACCCTCTATGCTTCACTTTTCGCTTACTACCTTTATTCACTTTATGAAACTCAGTTTTGACTCTACTTTTGTTTTTGCATTTTGCAGATTCCGATGCAGCAATTGTTTCGCAAGCAACAAGAGAAAAGTCTGCAGCAAGACTTGAATTATTGCCACGCCCTGCAAAGCGGCAGCAATCGGTGCGGTAGCTACAACAGCAGCAGCAACAACAACAACAACACCAACAGCAACCACATCGTTCTTCAGAGAAGAAAAGTGTAGAAAAGCCAGAAACGAAAAAATTTATAGACAATTGTTAACGACGGCGGCAACAACAACGACGGGCACAATAACAAGAGGAATCAAGGAAAACAAGAGGAATCAGGGAAACAAGAGGAATCAGGGAAAACAAGAGGAATCAGGGAAACAAAAAAACAACAGAAATATCAACAGCAACAATAGCTATATCAACAACACCAGCAACAACAACAACATAGCCATTTGTGTGCTACAACTAACGATGATGAGCTTCAGTCATCGTCGTCGACTGACAGTGGCGGTGCTTTTTTTGTTTGTGTTCGGCAATTGTGTGATTTTCCAACAACAGACGGCAGTAGCGGCAGCAACAATAACAACACCAACAACAACTCCAGCAATCCCAACAACCTCAGCAACACCTCCGAAAATCCAAATAGGGACAACATCCACAAATGCAACAACATCGACGATCTCTTCGACAGCAACTACGACAACAACAACAACAACATCAACTAAAACATCATCGACCAGAGGAGCCAGATCGAGTGAAATTGTGAAAAATGCCGAAAGTCTCGAAGACCTGGAGAGCTCCGAAGGCGAGCTTTTGGCCGATTCCGATGGTGAGAGCTTTTTCTTATATATATTTATAGTTTATATTTTTTATATATTTCGTTTTCGATTGTCTCTTCGGAATAAGAGATAATTTGAAATTAATTTAGATTGATGGGTTTTTGCTTCCCGCCGACTTCGTTTCTTCTCTGAAATTAAATGAATTTTTACTTTTTCAAAGACGATTCTTTTTTTGCCTGAAATTTCTCTGGCTGTGTTTATACTTTGCATATTTTCTTTGGGGATTTTTTTGTTTTTTCTCTTTATATTTGTTAGAAGAAAAAAACCCTAATCGTTTGGCAGTTGGTATCGGGAGAATAATATGGGAATGGGAGAAGCATTAGGTAAAGCATTCCCTGGAATATATTGTCGTTTAAAGACTTCTAGTTAATCCTCGAGCGAAGATCGATTGACGAAGACTTCGGTATAATGAATTAATCTAAAGATTAATATAAAACATACAAATTTGTATGGATGGAATAAATTAATGTCGATGACTTATTTTTTTTTTTTTAACATTTCGTTTATTTTTGAATTCGGTTCAAAATTAATTTAATTAATGCATGGTAAAAATGTTCACTTATTTATTTTATTCTATTCTTTTTGCAAATTTATAAAAACTAAATTATATCTTAACATTTAAAATAATTTGTTTTTTATTATTATTTTTTTAAAATTTATTATAAGTTTATTTTCTATAATTTCCGTGTTTTTCATTATATATGTTATATTTAATGAAATTTATTATTATCGATATTCTAAAATTATTTTTTGATATAGGAGTTTTTTTATTGTCTTTCCGTATAATTTGTTTTACTGTTTTTTTGACATTAGTTTTTAAAATTTAGTATTGTTATTTTATTTTTGTAATTGCGGTTTTTTTTGTATTCCATTCCTTCATTAATTTCCTTATATTTTATAGAAAAACGGCTATTAAATACGAAAATACAAAAATGCTTAAATTGAATTTATATTCCACTTGACTATATCTTCCTATATATCTTCTGTCTCTCTCTCTCTCTTTTTCGCTCCCGCTGCCTGGGTTTTTTATTTTGAAATTAATATCCATCGTTTTCACTCCTTCCATCGACTGAATTGAGGAAGCTTTTCACAAACTATTCACTTACCATTTCCTCGTCCTAACCACGACAATGGCTGGTGGTTGGTTGTTGTGTTGTGTTGTTGTTGATGGTGGTGACGACGATGATGGTGATGACGGTGATGTTGTCGATGTCGGTGGCGACGACGACCGCAACCACAACAGCGACCGCTGTCTGACCCTCGACCATTGCTCGCGACCATTACCGATGATTTCCTAATTCGCTTCGACGATGGGTTGTCGTCGTTGCTTTTTCTTGTTGTACTTGTTGTTGTTGTCGTTGTGGTACGCCTTCGTCGTGTTGTTAACGATGTTGTTGTAATTGCATGTTGTTGTTTTTATTGTATTTTGTGCAGCGGTTGCTCAAAAGACATCCGATGACCATCGTCGCCTGGATTTGGCTTCGATTGCAACAATACCAACAAAAACAACAATAATAGCAACAACAACAACAACACCATCTATTGTTTTCACAGGGTGGGGCCGGAAATCGAAAAGTTTTCAAATTTTCAAAGTAATTTAACGAGCGAATGTGTTTTGTTGGAAAACAAAACCAAATTTCATGCTCGTAACTCGAATTGAGAAAATAAACAAAGAATAAAAAACACATAAAAAAAATCATGAAAATCGAGCTCACGACCTGAAATTGGTCAATCGAAGACAACTCGTCAACAACAACATTCACCAATTCACCAATAGCTACAACAACAACAACAACAACAAAACGAGCAACATAAACGAGCGCTTTTGTCCATAATTTCATTGTTTGAAGCCAAACATCGATGAGTTGTTGGGTTGCATCATATCGAAAATTTGTTGTTGTTGTTGTTGCAACGTCTCCCTAAAGATGGAGCTTCTGTTTTGACTTTTTTTTGCAATTACAACAACAACCATAATGACAGCAATGATAATGATAATGTCCGAAGACATTTTTATTTTGACTCGAATTTTTTTGTGACTCATTTGTTTTTATCTCTATTATTAATATTGGTAACAACAATAGAAATTATTACTTCTCCAACAACAACAACAGTAATATATTTTTACAAGCATTACAAAAATGATTACAACAACAAATCTTATATAACAAACCATTCTCCAAACCATCGTCTGACGCCCGCAGCATCTGCTGAGTTTTTTCTTTTTTCCACTTTTCTTCGACGCTCACTTCGGAAGCCAGAGAAATTAGTAAATTTTTATAATATCGTTAAAAAAGAAACTCAAAAACCCAACCAAGACGATTGAAGCTTGGATAAGCTGAAAGCCCATGTAATTAGTGTGGCGAAGCCGTTGAGGGCAGTGAAAATGGGGCGTGTCGGCAGCAACAGGTGCCAAAACAATAGACAGGGGGAGTGTTTTCTTCCGCAGCAATGAAAGAGAAGGTGATGATAAAATAAAGATAATAATATGAAGATAATAACAGAAAAACAGGGAAAATTATATACTTAGATAGCTAAGGAAAAGTCTAAATAAAGTACGATAGGAAAGTAGGTAACATATTTGAAAAATTTGGTATGAAATTTTGAATAAACATAAATGAGTTTAAAAAATATAAAAAATGATCAAATTAGTTTTCAAATTTCGATTATTTAATGATATACAATATAACATCCTCTTTCAAAAATTAAGATATTGAAATTTTCTAGTTAAATTAAATTAAGTTCTTAAAATATTCAAAGAAAAAAATAAAAAAAATTAAAAAAAAAAATAAATAAAAAACGAAAAATCACTTAACTCTCCTATCTTCCAAGACTTTGATCCCTTTCGGTCAACGTCGAGTGATTTCAAAATGTCTTAAAAAAGTTAAAAAAATAAAATTTAAACTTTTCGCTCTTAACTTGACCCAAACACGGCAACAATAACAACTATGCCATTAAGTATTTTTAAAGTTGTTATTGTTGTTGTTGTCATATTCAATATTTAAGCTTGGCTTAGAAGGAGATACAATAAAAACAACCATAAGCCTAACAACAATTGCGATAACAAATAATTGAAAGTCTCGCGCCTTTGACCAAAAGTCAAGCTTCAAAGTAGTAGAAGAAGAGGAAGAAGCAGCCACTCGATGGGCGATGAAATACAACAACAACAAATACACCAATAACAACAATAACTCCACTTGATTTAAGTCAAAAATTCAGTTATTGCGTGTGAGAAAGAGAAGGCGTCAAAAATAAAATTGAAAAACGATTCAAAACAAATAACAATAAAAAATGAGAGAAAGAGAAAAAATGGTATAAAAACGACAAATAACAACAACAACAATAGAGAAGATGCAGACGTAACGAATGCGTTGAACGAATTGCGTAAGAGACGAAATCAACACGAGACAGCGTGAGCGAGAGAGAGACGGGGAAATGGAGTGAGGAGAGGGCAGCAGTGGTTGTGGGAGTAAGAGAGAGAGAGATATGATTGTAGAGGGAATGGAATCGTGGAGTTGATGAAGTGGAAGGAACGAAATGAGAAGGCACAGAAGAGAAAAAATTATGCTGAGATGATGTGAAAAGGAGGATGGGGCGGATTAACAGAAAGTCAATCATAAGAAGGAGAATCACGAAAGAAACAATATCGAAAGAAACGAAATCGAAAGAAAAATAAATCCAACTTACTCCATCATTGTTGACTTTTTCGAGGAATTGAATTCATTCATCTATTTCTATATGTTATAAATTTAATTAAATTAAATTAGTAAATTAAATTAGTAAAAAAATTAAATTAGTACAAAGTTATAACATTTATTAATTTATTTTATTTCAATACAATTTCTCAAATCAAATGTTAATGAATAAATTATAAAAATATAAAAAATTTTATTGTAATTCAATTTCTCAAATCAACTTTTGGTAATTTTTTTCTACACATTGATCTGCAAAACTCTTTTTGTATTTTAAATTAGTTTTATGAATCTTAATCATTATTTGAAAATATTTAATTCATCTTTGTATTGAAATTATAATTTAATATATTCTTATTAGTTAAAAATCAAATACGATTACAAAAATGAAATTAAATTCATTTATTTTAGTTATTTCTCAGCAATTTTTGAACTTTGAATTAATTTCTGTATTGCAAATAACTTCAAATTTCTGTTGTTGCTAATATTTTTTTTAATTTTGTATTTTGAATGTGCAGAAATTTCCAGTAACAAAAACCACAACAACAACTTTTCATGATGGTTTAATGCAATTGTAACAAAAGCCTGGAAAGTGCGAAAAACTCGTTGAAAGGCATTCGAAACGAGTGCAACAGCAATGTTTGTTGTTTTTGCTGTTCGAGAAGAAATTGTTATTGTTACGGGTGATGTTGTTGGTGTTAATTTTGTTATTGTTGTTGATATATTTGTTGTTGATTTTGTTGTTGTTGGTGGTTATATTGTTATTGTATAACGTTGTTGCTTTTCCGGCTGATGCGTCTTCAGCTATGTATGAGAGTTTGTGTGCATTTATTTTATTTGTATTTGTGATTTCAATTCCTTGTAATAACAACAATGAAAGCAACAGAAATATGTGGAAAAAGCAACAACAATAGACGAAACAACAAAATAAACAATAAAAAACGAGAGCAGAACACAATGAACAACAACAATGAAAGTAAAAACCACAAACAACAATAAGAGTGAAATGAATACCTCGAACAACAACAATAAGAAGAAGTTTTGTTGAATAAATTGTTATTGTTTTGTTGTTATTATTGTTGTAACCCATTTCATCGGTTTCGTCTTTATTCTTCTCTTCCTCTTTCTACTCATCCTATGCGCTCTCTTTCAATATGTTCCAGTTTAATATTTTTGTACTATTTTTTTCGTATTATTTTCATCTTCCTGTTGAGGCCATAATTCATCACATGAACAACAACAATAAGAAAAGCAACAATAATAAGAAGAGTGCAATAACAAGGAAGAGCAATTACAGGAAAAATAATAAGGAAAACAAAATAAAATATACAAATCAAAATATGAGTAAAAATATAAAAATTAAGTAAAAACATAAAAAAGTAAATATATAAAAAAATAAGTAAAAACATAAAAAAGTAAAAAATAATAAAAATAAGTAAAAACATAAAAAAGCAAAAAATAATAGAAATAAGTAAACTATAATAATGTGTAAAAGGTGGAAAAGTAAATCAAAAACTGGAACAGTAGAAGAGCGAAAAGACAGAGTGAATGGGAGCGTTATTATTACTCTCTATTTCTTTTTTTTTTGTAGAAATCGTCTATAGAAAATGACATATTGATGCTTATTACAAAGAATAACCGATGTAACTGGAGCGATTGCAAATGTTTTGCTTGAAGGTAATCAAGAAATATTCAGAAACAATCAATTAGTAAAATGAAAGTAAATGGAGGAATGTGGGAAGAAGGAAGAGATCGGTTAAAGGAGTTAAATTAAGTGATTTGCACCAAATTCATCGATTACCATCAAGTTCACCAACGACGCTGGGGTCCATCACGAGACCATGAGCCATTTTCTTCCCCCGCCACTTGGACACCGGCAGCTTCGGAAAGACAAAAAAAAAACGCTGCGGGAATTCAACAACGACTGCAGCGACAGCAACAACTATAGCAACATCAGCAACATCAGCAACAATAGCAGCAACAAAACTATAGCAACAGCCACAACAACAACAACAACACTCGTAACAATAACAATGAAAACACCTAGATTTTGAGTGATTTATCAAAAAGTTAAATGATCAGTCGAACGCTTGAATTCGATTTATTTTTCAGTAAAATCAATCAAAACATTTGTTGAGTTCGAAGCTTGTTAATTTGGTTGCTTCAAGTCTAAAACAATCGAGTCGTGGTGGTGGCAGCGGCAACAATAACAACAGTAACAACAACAACAACAACAACAACAACAACAACAATAATATCACACCATTCGAATGCTGACCAAAAAACAATGGCCTAACAACAATAATGAAAGAAGCAGCAACAATGAAAAAAAAAAAAAACAATGAACAAAAGTAAAAAGAAAGATAGAAAAAACTATGTATAAATTTATAATATTTATGATATGTTGTTGTTGTTGTTGTTATTGGGATATGTAGTTATTTTTCGTTTATTGTTGTTATGTTGGACATGAGTTTTTATTGGAATGTAGTTGTTGTTAGACTTGTGAATTGTTGTTGGAATTCAGTTGTTTTTGAACTATAATTGTTTTTGGACTCTAGTCATTGTTGTTGTTATTTCAACTATTGTTTTTGTTACTGTTGCCTCGTTAGCAATAATTAATAATATAGTTTTTTGTCTTCTTGTTGTTATTGTTGTTGCTGTTACTTTTGTATTGAATCGCTTATATTAATAATGATGGTTGTTGTTCTTATAGTTTTTATAGTTGTTATTGTTGTTGTACTTGTCATTGACAATGATGTAATTTTACGCCGAACTCAATTAGTTTTGCTACTACTTCTTCTTCTACATCGATTTATTCAACGCAACAGCAACGACTTTGATCGATAATTGTTGTTGTTGTTGGTATAATTATTGTTGCAATACATTTAATGTGTGGTTTGTTTTTCTGTTGACAAACTTCATAAAACAAGGAGCGTAGGCCTAAATTACAAACAACAACAATAATAATATAAAATGAAGCAATAACATAATTTTTTATTTAATTTCTTATAGAAAATTTCTCAACTCGATTTTTAAGGTTAACAACAATAACAACAACAATAACGACAAGTCTTTGCCAACAGAATTGTTTTTGGAAAAATATGCAAGACCACAACAACAGCAAATATTTTTTTCCACTTATGGTGGTTGTTGCTCTTGTCGTCGTTGTAGTTGTTAATTTTGTTTTTGTTTTTTTGTTGTTGATGGCATCCGTTTATTGGCAACTGTTGGGTGGATTTCTTTTGTTGTTGCCTTTTGTTTTTGTTGCTGTTGTTTTTTTTTTTTGAACAATATGTTGTTTGTGTCGTGTTGTTGATGTTGTTATTGTTATCGTTGCCTCAGTCATCGTTTGTTTCTCCGCTTGTGTGCATTCAACCAGCAAAGTAGGCGTGGCCACACCCTCAACTCCGCCTCCTCTTTACCTCATTCCACCCACAATACATGACCACACGCCCTCCAAACAACAACAAAAATAACAACAATGAAAACAACAACAACAATATCGACAACGAGAATAACAACAATGAGAAATACAACAACAACTATTAGTTAACAATTAGTGTTTTAGTTAATTGAACGATTTAATTTCCAACTGTGAGCGAAATTGCCAGCAGTTAATTAAAATTGTTGTTGTTGTTGTTGTTCTCGTTGTGACATCTTGCTTTGTGGTAGTTGTTGTTGTTGTTGTAAAGGTGTGTTGCGAAAAACGCAGAAACCCTGAGTTACAACAACACAAACAATTATTGTTATGAGATTGACAAGTTGTCAATTATAGCTTTTCCTTGGCGAGGCCGTTAAACTTCTGAATCTTTCATTTTTTATTAAGATTTTTACGGACAATTCATAATTTTGTCATAAAATGTTTTTAATAAAATTTTAAGGACTTAAAATTCCATATCCATTTTGAAATTCATATTTTATTCAAATTTTTATTGATTATATTTTTCTACCGAAATTATGAAAATATAAAATAAATTGAATAGAATAAAATTTAAATGAAAAAAAAGCAATGGATTGAACAAAAAATTAATTAAACGAAATTTAATTATTGGTTACAAAAGTATTGCAGCTTTTCAATTTACATAATTTTTGATTGATAATTTTTTTTTAAATCGAGGAGAATATGAAACATAAGATGATATTTGGAAACAAAAACATATCCAGTGATCACTGATCACTCATTCATTTGAATATAAAGTACCTTCCATTTACCTTCATTCCTTCAAATACATTAATTCCCTCAAATACATTCATTCCCTCAAATATCTTCATGCATTCAATTACCATCGGTGACCCTTCGACCCTTCAACATGACTCCTCGTTAATTTCATCTCTTGACGATCGATACAACAGAAAAAATCATTTTTCATTATGAAATTTTACATTTTTCAATTTTCGTTTTTCTGGCTTCTGACATTGTTGCAGTTGTTGTTGTTGTTGGTGGTGTTTGTTGTTGTTGGTGTTGTTGTTGTAATTTTTATTTTTGAAACATTTCACGACTTTGAGTCGTAAACCTAAAAAGCAAGATCCGAAAGAGAAATAATCGATTATTCGTGTTCGATTTGGCGCGTTTTGACCTTTTTCGATTATGGCACGTATCGAGAGTTTTCACTTGCACACATACACATAAACATAGATTGTTGTTTTTGTTTTTACTTTGGTAGTAGCAGTTGTAACTTGTTGTTGCTATTGTGGTTAGTTGTTGTTATTGTTGATATTTTGCATTTGACCATTTCACATTTTGTGTTCGAAATTCATTTCCCTGAAATGCGAGCAAAAGTGCAAAAATTTACAACAACAATAGCAGCATAATCTATTCAACGTCTGAAATTACAACAACAACGGTACCAATAATAACAACAACTTTGGAAACGATCAACAAAATCCAAAAACAAAAATAAATTCATAGCAAAAGTCAGTCACGTGATGTTTTCTCTTTTCTCTCTCGCTCTTCGTTCATGTTGGTATTTTTGTTGTTGTTGTTGTTTTTTAATTTATAGAAATAACCATATCGGTGTTGTTGTTATTATGGTTGTTATTGTTGTTGTTGTGGTTGTCAATGTTGTTGTTGTGGTATTTCTGCTATGTTTTCTTATTTTCAATTTCAATGCAATTTTCGTTGCGGTCGCCTACTTTCCTGGCATTTCATTTATCTCGCCTTCTCGCTTTCTCCCCCACTCTCTCTTTCTCTCCTCCTCTCTCTTTCACTCACTTCCACTGACGATGGCTCTTTCTCTTTTATCACCTTTGGTTACTCTGTTTCTTCTTCTTCGGTGCAGTCAAATTGCTGTGTCGCATTCGTATTCGATTAGCACGAGTTAACCAGACAAAGCAGGCGAGGGCAGGCATCCAAAGCAAGTTGCAGCGATGTTGATGATGATGACAATAACAACAACAAAAACCACAACAATAACAATTACAATAACTTCACACACAACACCAATACCAACAACTGTCGGTGCAACAATAACAACAATCAACAATAATGTCGTGATAGAAAAAAAAGTGTAAACAAACTTTGCGCTTGAAAGAAAACACAAGCCAAAAAAAAAAGAAAAATAACTACAAAAATAGCAATAATTACAAAAACAACAAACACAATAACAACAATCACAACAACAAGTACCTAAACAACTACTACAATAACAAGTAATGCAGGTACCACAACAACAGGTACTGGCAACAACAAATACTATAACAACAAGAGCAACAAAATCTAAGTTCGCATTTTTTCCCCACTGTAAAAGGAGAAAGTTTTCTTCTCTTCGACTTGGCGTGCAGCATGACGTTGTTGTTGTTGTTATTGTATGTTATAAAAATGTGTTGTTGTAACGCGACATCACGATATCTCTGCTGTTGTTATTGTTGTAAATCATCATCATTATCATCACGATCATGATCATGTTGTGGTTGTTATTGTTGGACTATCAATGAAGAAAGCAAATCAAGTGAGGGAAGAAAGAGAAAGCGAGAACTGTGACGAGTACGAGCGAGTGGGAAAGTGTAACAGAAATGAAAAAAAAACTGGACATTTGGACAATTATTGTCGCTGTGACAAATGAGAACACTTTGGGAAAGTGTTTAAAATATAACAAATGCACTGGAAAAAAAATGTTTAAATGCGATTCAAAAAATGATTTAAATACTAATTGATAAAAGTTTAAAATACATTAGAATAAAATGTTTAAATACGAATTGAAAATTATATAAATACCAATCGGAAAGAGGTTGAAATACAAAATAAAAATCCCATTGAACAAAAGAATTCTTCAAACAAAGCGTTCCAAACAGAGCGTTAAATTGGGGGAAACGCTCCCAACCCATCCGGCCTGGTTTTCCATTCAATGACTATTTATTTATGGTTGGGAATCGAAAATAAAACTATTTTAGAAATCAAATTTGACAATGAAAAGAGAATAAAATTATACTAAGTTGGAGAACAGTCTTCAATTTCGCATTCAATTACAATTCACAATTTGCTCTGTTCGATTTTCTCTGTTTGATTTTCTATTCGATTTATTTGAATGGATAAAACACAATATACCATTGAAGAAGGGAAAAAAGAAAAAATAAAATATAAAAAAATGACCAACAAACAAAAATATAAATCAAATTTAATTAAATTCAATTTAAAACAAAAAATACCAAAAAATAAAAAGTTTAATTGAACACAAAAGGAAAAAAAAAAAAAAATTCTTAAAACCACCTCAAACCATTGAAACCCAAAAATAATAAATTCATTTAGGACTTGACCTTGCTAAAATAATTGCAATTGAATTCTCCAAATTCTATTCTTCGAAATAACTGTAATTAGTAGTTACAACAAAATTAGAACAAGTACAAATTAAATTCAACAACAATGATTAATATACAAAAATGTGTAATTAAATTAAAGAAAACTAAAACTAAAACAACATCCGATGACCTTTGACGTTGTTGCTGTAATTAGTTTCAAAAATAATATCAGTCAAAAAAAATTATAAGAATAACAAACAAAATAAATATTAAGAAGAACAACAACAAATACAACAACAAGGGCTGTCACAGTGATTGAGCTTCTCAGGTCTCTCTTGGGGGTCATCGTTTGCGAAATATATTTTCGTGTCTAGAATCGAGCGCGACCTCAAAAACAATTCAATTAAACAATTGTCAAAACAAACCCAGCAAAAGGAAACTAGAAAAATAAATAAAAATATGACTAAAATACTAAAATGACAACAACAAAAACATCATAACAAGTCTTAAATAACAACATAATCGCAAATTATTAAAATACCAACAACGAAATTAAATAACCACAGCAACAACAACAATGAGAACAACAACAACGAATAATAACGGCGACAATCAAAATTAAAAATGATGAATTATGAAATCCAAGAACTTTATTACTCATTGTATTTGTTGTTGTTGTTGTATTTTTCTTCTTGTTCGTTTTTGGCTAACTGCGTTTTACATAACAAACGAATATTCTATCCATAATCGGACAGCTGTCTGTCCATCTCTTTCTGTTTCCCTCATTCGCATTGTGTTTTGCTCACCCATTAATTTGTTCTCTCTGTCTCCTGTCTCCCTCTCTCCTTCTTTGTCTCCCTATCAATTTGCCTCTTTCTGTCTTTGTTCTTCTCTTTTGTCCGCAGTGAATTTTGAATGAATTGTTTAATTTTGATTTCTTGCAATGTTTTTGTTGTTGTTGTTTGCATTAATATTTTTTTTTGTCATGGTTGTTTGTATTGTTTTCTTTGTTGTTGTTGTTTCCGTCCCCACAAGAAACGTGTTGAAATTTCTTAATTTTGTTTAGCCATAAAAATCGTCGTCAAACTCTTTTTCTCGTCCCATTATCTTAGCATAGTTTGAGTCATTTGAAGCCCTGGGCTTCTTTTTTGTTGTAATTATTTCTGATTGTTATTGTTGTTGTTCTTGCTGTTATTGTCAAGGTTCATTGCTTCGACTGAGTTTTTCCCTCCTTGGGTTTGAAGAACTTCTTCAATCTGTCCATCAGATTCTATTTCTGGCCATCTAATCCCTTCATCATCCTACAGCTTTCCTTTTCTTTCTCGAGAATCTTTTCTTTTCGGGATCGTTTTTTTCTTTCGGTCGATCGTTCTTTTTGTCGATATCGTTTTTTTTCCCTTTCGGAATCATTCTTTTATTGTGATCGCTTTGTTGTTGTTGCGATCACTTGTTGTGATCAGAATTAATTTCGCCTCTTCTTTCTATTCTCATGTATATCATTGTCATTCCTCTTGGGTGGTGTTTTAAAAAGACATTTCGAAATTCATTTTCTCATTTTCTCTTCACAACTTTGTCTTCTGTTTCTCAGTTTTCGATTTTTTCTTTGATATTTATTATAATTTTTCGTTTTTTATCAACCCTTTTCAATTGTTATAATGAATTTTCAATCTTTAAAATTTTATGATTTATCGATTTCGATTTAATTTTTAAATCAGTTTTCGATTTTTGAAGTTTAATTCGATACTAATTTTTAAAGTTTAAATTTTCTTCAGTTTTATGAATTCACCATTTTATCTTTAGTTTTTTATGACTTAATTTTTCCTGTTCCGACCCACGCTTTTCCCAACTTTCTTCGACTCTGTTTCTTTCTCCACCTCTTTATCTTTCTCTACACCTTTCTCCGCTCCCTCTCTTTCGTCTTCCCATCGTCATGACGAACAATGAATCAATTCATGCAATGGCCACGAAATGATGATGGCACGACGAATACATTTTGGCCAACAATGGATTGTGGGCAACTCCTACAATAACAGAGTCGTTTACAACAACAATGCAAAACTGAACAACAACAATAGCAACAACATAATGGCATTAACCAAAATAGCAACAATAGAAGAAGCGAATTCTTTCAACGACTACTGTTTTTTTTTTTTAAATAACAGCAACAATAATAACAAAATTTATTACAACAAAAACAGCGATGATAAAGCTAAACTACAACAAGAACAAAAACTACAACAAGAACAATAACAATAACAACAACAATAAGAAAACAATATCAAAAAAAATAGCAACAAAAATAACAATAAGAAAAGCAATCAAAATAACAACAACCACTTCTACTATAATATCAACATCAATAACAACAACAACACTAACCTCTGAACAATTGTAAGCGAAATAACAACTGCTGCTACAAAAACAATAACAACAACTACTACTAAAATAACAATAACAACAACTACTACAACAACAATAACAAAAACTACTATAACAATTACAACAATGAGCAGCATCAACTTTTGGTTCGTTGGCTCTCAGTTTAGGCCAAGGTTACTACGTACGCTTCGAGCTGACTCGTTGCGGGCCGACATCGCGCCCTACCTACCTCCCACTCCGACCGCCCACTACCTCCCTCCCTCCATGGGGTCGTCTCAGCCCCCGCGGTCAACCCAACGCTTGCCCAATCTCAATCCTCGTCTTACTCCTTCACCACCTCTAGCTTCATCATCATGTGCTCAGCCGGCGCAAAAATGTTTGCAGCATGACTGACAGCTCGACGGTAGCAACAACAAGAACTAAACAACAATAATAACAACAACAGAAACAACAGAATGAACAACAACAACAACAATAAGAACAACAATAACTACAACAAAAAAGACAACAACATTAGAAAAAACAACGAAAAACTTCAAAAAACATAGATAAACATTTTAGAAATTCACAGAGAATAGAATTGCGACAATCGAGGGAAGAGGGAGAGAGAATGAGAGAGGGATAGAGATAGAGATAGAGAGAAAGAAAGACAGAGAGGGAGAGTTGTCATCGTCGCCAGCAACGGAACCAACAAGCGAATAACATTAACCATAACAACAACTAGAAAGAAACAACAGCAAAAACATTAGCACAAGCTACCAAAGAAACATATGCAGAAGGCAATAACAAATTCAACAACAATACCAAAAGCAAAAAAAATTCAAATACAACAACAACAAAATCCAACAACAACACAACTACCATCAGCAACAACAGAAATTAACGTGCCTACTCACGTTGTCGACTCCAATGGAACCCCGAGCATGGGGCTGTTGGCCAAATGCTTCGGTTTCGTCGCGAACAACTTCGTCCACGTCTCCGCCGTCCCCAACGTCATCTTCACCCCCGGCCCTCACCATCGTCTCCCTCTTCTCCACCAGTCCCACCGTTCGGTGAAGCGAACCTTCCACGCTTTTGTCTTCGTCGACGCCACTGTGGAACTAGTTGGAATGCAGTTAACGTTTTCAATCCTCCTCTTCTTCTTCTCCTTTTGGCTTTTCTTTCGTAGAGAACTATTTGAAACCCTGCCATGGACGCAAATTAGCAAAATACAGTCTACAAAAATTCGTGTCTATTGATAGATTGTTTGACTCAAACCCTAAAGTTGAGTGAATTCTTTGAAATCCACTCCATTCTTCAAACCATATGAGATGATTGGAGAAACACCTCATAAATCGCCTTTGAGTACAATAAAAGAACTTCCCACCACTTCGGACCATAGAAGTAAGCGATCTATAGAAGAAGAACCATTCATGGAAGCTTCTGTGGTCTGAGATTGGGTCAAGCGCCAGAAAATATTACATTAAAATATATTGTGATATATAAATTCTTTAAATATGAGATTTGAGAAAGAGATTCTGAAAGAAAATATTCATATTATCAGAGAAATATCACGTACACATTTTTTAGACTCATTCGACAAAGATTCTGATTCTGAGAAATTATATATCTTGGAAATTATACATATATACATATGGTTAACAAAGTCATTAATAAAAATATAAATTTGTAGAAAATTGTGGGGAAAATTATAATTGTGATAAATAACCGCTTTTTCTATGGAATAATTCATTTACAAAGTATTTCATCACCAAAATATTATATTTTATAAACAGAAATGATCCATAAATGGTAAAAACCAAATAAAGTACGCTTTTATAATTTCTGGAAATTTTTATCAAGGGGAGTTTAATTTCTTCTGAGAAGTATAACGCAATTTTGTATTTTCCTAATTGTTCATTCAAGACTTGTTAAGGGATACCCACAATTTGATCTTTATATGGATATTCACCTGATTTAATTCTTCAGAATTTCTTTGTTGACTGATATTCTGTATATATAACTCTGACATAAGTCAAAGTTTCGCTTGGTAATTTTCAAAATTAGAAATCTGTACCTGACACGAGGATTTGTTATATCATTTACTATATATAAACATATGTTCTGGTTAGACGTCATCACCCCGTGATGAACAAGAAGCAATTTCGTTTTATAATTGAAGTTCTTCACAAAAGTTAACAAAAAATACAAAAACGAAAAAAAATCAAAACCAAGTCGGCAAAAGAAGAGAACAAAAAATTGAAAAATATGAAAAAAATTGAACAGCCCATGAAAGGAACACAATTAACCGATCAACGAGAACAGCATGAAGTAATCAAGATATAATAATAACTCAAGAGTAATACTGAGTATAACAAAGAGATAAAGAGCGATGGGAAAATAGAATAGAAAAACATTATGAAATAAAGTTCAAAAATACCATAAAATATAAGATTGAATACAAAAATAAAATTATCAATCAAAACACAATAGTTAATGAGATTTAGACAAAAAATTAGAAAAATTGAGTAACAATATGAACAAATTTAGAAATAAAACGAAAAATTTTAAAATAATATGAAAAATTGGGAAATAATAAAAAAAAAGTGTATGGCATAAAAAACGTAAATATGAAATTAATTACTATTCCTAAAAAATCTTCATAATTGAAAAAAAGCGAATTTTGAAAGACGTCACATGTTGCAAATTGCAGTTTGATAACTTCCTTGTATGACATAGAACAAAAATTTTATTAAAAAAAAATATGAATTGAAACAAAAAAAATACGTATGAGTAATAATAATTATTATTATTAAATCTAATTGCACAAATGCAAAATAGTTAAAGAAGCTTAGTAGAAGAAGAAAAAAATAAATTGGTAAAAATAGCTCGTAATAAATTAGAACGTCTGTAGATTTGTTGTTGGAGGGGTTAAGAAGAACAAGAACAAGTATCATTAAATTAACACTTGCTGTGTGTAGAGCGGAAGCAAAAACAACAACAACTACGACTAACATGGCTTGAAATGTTAGTCAAACGAGTTGCAGAATTAAACAAGAAAAACAATAGCATAGAAAACAAGCAAAATAGCATAAAGAATAACAAAAACAGCACCAAGAACAACAATAATAGCATATATAATAACAAAAATCGTGCAAAAAACAACAACAATAGCATAAATAGCTACAAAAATATCATAAAGAACAACAACAACAATAACACACAGATCAACAACAAAGCATTAAGAATAACAACAACGAATGTAAGACGAGTTCATCTTCGTTTGAGTGAATGATCTCTTCTTATTTTGTTCTTAATGTTATTTTGTTATTGAAGATTTGTTCGTTGTTTTTATTTTCTTGTAATTTCCATTTTCTTGTTGTTTTTCGTATTATCAATATTGTTGCGCTTAATGTTGTTGTTATTGTTGCTAATACATTGTTAATTGCTCAGACAGAAATGATGAATAATAATACTACAACAACAACAGCAACGAAAACAGCAACAAAATAAGCAGAAAAATCGCAAACAACAACAAAAGTACGAAAAAAACAAAGCAAAAAAACAACAACAGTATCGAAAAAACACAACAACAAAAAAACCAATAAAAACAAATCGATGTCAAAAATTACCAAATAAAAAATCTCAAAAATGTGATTATTCTTGGAATTCGATGAAACTTGTAGCAGTTGTTGTTTTTGCATTTGAGGTTGTTGATGACTCTCGGTGATGATGATGAATTCTCGTGTCGGTTCTATAGACGGACTTACCATAAATAGATTGCAACAAAAACGGTGTGCAATCGAATTAGTCAACACCGCATGCAGCCGATCAGAAGCTGATTCAAACTTTGGGGAACCTTCAATTGATTTAAGATCCAATTTTGTGAGACTAAAAAAATAATTGTCAAATGAAAAAACTTTAATATCAAAAGAGAAAAAGAAGAAATGAATTGCAGAAAATTTCAAAAACTAAAACAAAATAATTTTTTCGCCCTTTTATTGATTTTCTGTTGCTATATCTTCCTTCTGACTTCCACTAATACTGGTTTTATCTCCGTTCACCTTGTAGATGTCGGCCATGCGAGCATCACGCCCACCACCTACCGCCCCCAGCGTCCCT
This sequence comes from Coelopa frigida, assembly GCA_017309665.1. Classification (NCBI taxonomy): domain Eukaryota; kingdom Metazoa; phylum Arthropoda; class Insecta; order Diptera; family Coelopidae; genus Coelopa; species Coelopa frigida. The sequence goes on along the minus strand of CM029563.1, from coordinate 30,234,245 downwards.
CGATTGCGCCGCACACCTCGGCGCAGGAGCGCGAGCGCCGGCTGATGAACGTCCTGGCGGCACGACGCAGCGCTTTGCATCGAGGCGTCGGCGGTTTCCGACCGAGAGCGGCCACCACCGGCCGCACCGCCTCCAGCAGCCCGACGGCCTCGTCGTCCTTCGCCCCCGCCTCGAAGTCGCCGACGATCGCAACCGACCCGCTGTCGATCTGCACGTTGAACTGCACGAAGAACTTCATGCGCCGCAACACGGCCAGCTGCATGCGTCAGTGCACGAGATCTTTGGCCAATGCGACGACGCCCACAGCCACGCCCCCATCGTCGTCTTCGGTGGTCTTCGTTAAGGCCTCCTCGAAGACGGGACTCGGGACGCAGGCGGGCGAACGTGACACGAACGAGATTCTCTTCACCGACGAATCCTCGCATGGTCTGTTCGTGGTGGCCAAGGATCAGAACGACACGGTCAACCACATTCCCGAGGGCGGGGTGAAGGGTGGAGGGGGCGGCGGCCTAAACGACCCCCTCGTCTCGATCGACAAGACCTACAAGTTCCGGCCACGTGGCAAACCCCATGTCAGCGGAGTCGTCATCGCTTCGCCGCCGGGGGCGTCCGTCGAGGACGACGAGATCGCACCCTATCTCTACTTCGGCCAGAAGCTGCCGCCCATCCGGCCGGCGATGCTCACGATCACCGCCGTTAGCGAAGATCATCCACGGCTCCTCGAGGTCTCGGTGGCTTCGACCACAACCCCGCCGACAACCAGAACCACCGAAGCCAACCCCACTCCAAGCCCAAACTCATTGAGATTCTCGACCACGACTCCGAGTCCTGCAGTGGCGACTTCGACTCTGTCGGCGGTGGAGCGGAGTCGCTCGCGTTACAAATACAACATGCGTGATCGCGGCAACGTCGCCTTCAGCCGTCGCTTTGGTGTCGGAGTCGGCGCCGGAGTCGGAGTCGGAGCCGGGGTGTCGGGCCTGAGGTCGGCGGCCGTTCAACCGTTGGCGCTGTCCGGAGAGGTGAAGACGTCGAATGGGGCAGGAGGAGAAGGATCAAAACAAGGACCAGGATCAAAAGAAATTTCAGGAATCGAAGCCGATATCGATCAGCCCAAGAGCGAGGCGGCGGATCTTTCGAGGACTCCAGTTCTGATTCCACACCGTCTGGGATCCGTCGTCTCGGAGCCGCCAACGTCGACGCCTCTGTTGATCACGGTGCTCAGCGACGAGGAGGACGTGACGGAGCCGACGCCGGTGATAAACCCAAGTTCGATGAGTCCACCAATTGTTGGAATCAAATCAACGACGATATTTTCAACGACAAGAAAACCACGACCAGTGATGACGACAACAACAAGTACGACGACGGTGCCTACAACATCATCAACTACGACAACGACACCATCAACTACGACAACAACATCAACAACAACAACAACATCACCACCACCAACGACCACCACCGAGAAACCCACCACGAGCACACAATCGACGAGCTCCACCTCGACTACCTCAATCAAGCCACCATCGGCCCAACCCAAACCATCTTTCAAATCATGGACGACACCCGAACCATCAACGACAACAACACCAACAACGACGACGTCAACGATGAGACCAACAACAACAGTAACAACGACCACCTCCACGACATCAACGACGACGACAACAACTACTTCGACTCCCCCTCGCACCAAATCCATCATTGAAGAGGACACGGAACGACTTCGAGCACTTGGACCCAGCCTCACCCAAGAGATCAACACGGACGAGAAGACGAATCTGATAATCTTCATCAACCGGACCACCTCGAGTGGATTTGCGGATGGATCACGACGGCCCACTGTGCTGCCGATGCCCACTGTGCGACCACAAGTTGGGGGAGGCGACGGCGTCGTCGTCACCACCGACTCCTCGTCGACGATTCTGCGGACGACGGTCTTGAGCTCGGTGCGATCCACGGTCCATCCGAGGACGAGCACCTCGAGACCTTCGACGTCGTCGTCGGCTCCTCCTTCGGTTTACGATGGGGTCGTGAAGACGGCGCAGCAGCCGGTGTTGACTGCGACACAGACACAGACAACGACGACATCGACAACGACGACGACGTCATCGTCATCATTGCCGTCGATGGGCAGCGACATCAGCTCGACGATGGTGGCCGAGGAGCGCGAGGTGACGATCGAGATGAGAAGGATGAACATGGCCACCTATGTTTTGGTGGGTATCGCCATCTTTCCCTTGGTCGCGGTGCTCGTTTACGTGACGAGGAACTTCCTGCTGAAGCGAAGGACTAAAGACGATGAGGTCTTCGATGTGTGCATCGCAGATCAGCAGCCGATCAGTCCGGTGAAGAAGTTGGACTCAAAGTATCACAAGGGTGGGCGAGATCGACATCAAGATGATGACGAGGATGACGATGAGGACGACGATGGGCGGGGTGAGGGTGACGAGGTCGACCACCGGCATCACCAGCACACGCATCACAACGTGCACATGAAGAAAAGCCATCAGCTGCATCAGAACCTCAGCCATCAACTGAGTCATCATCATCATCAGCAGCAGCAACGTGATGGGAATTTCAATCTCAGTGGGAGTCATAACAATAACATCAGCATGCTGAACAATAACATGAAGAATAACAACATGAATAGTAACATGATGAACAGCAACTTGATGAACAGCAATATGATGAACAGCAACATGATGAACAGCAATATGATGAGCAACAACATGATGAACACCAGTAACAACAGCAATCGCTACGATGAACACTGCTCGGTGACCAGCGATCAGGAGTTCGATCGCAGCAACATCCGTTTGAAGAGTCTCCTGGGCGAGGGAAACTTCGGTCAGGTGTGGAAAGCGGAGGCCGATGACTTGAGCGGCCACTTTGGGGCCACCAGAATCGTGGCCGTGAAGACGGTTCGTGCCTGCAGCACTCAGACGGGCCTCAAGGACGAGGCGAACATTATGCGGAAGCTCGGCTCCCATCCGAACGTCGTCACCCTGTTGGGCGCATGCGTGGAAAGCGGTGAGTTGTGGAATTATTTTGCCCAGGGGTCCATCCGATTATGGATTTTATAATAATCACTCCATTACAATTTTTTTACGATAATTTTTATTTCAATTTCAAAAAAAAAAAACAATCTATATTTCTAATTGTTCCCCAACCCTAGAGCCCCACATGTTGATCATGGAGTACGCGATGCGCGGCCGCCTCCTGTCGTTGCTGCGCGCCGCCCGCAGCGCCACCAACATCCTGCCCGCCTCGGTGCCGGGAGGCCGCAGCCTCGCCCCGCTCTCGCCACGCACCCTGGCCGGCTTCGCTCTGGACATCGCCTGCGGCATGGAGTACATCGCAGAGCGAAGGGTGAGTCTTGAATTAATATAAAGTCCTTCAATCAGTTAATTAAAATTCCTCTCTCTCTCTTAGATCGTTCATCGCGATCTGGCCGCCCGCAACGTTCTGCTCGACCACAACGGCGTCTGCAAGATCTGCGACTTCGGCATGTCCATCGATCTGGACGACGAGCGAACGTCGTCCACGTCGTCGTCATCATCGTCGCCCAAGACAAAGGCCGCCAAGCGGAAGGAGGAGGAGGCGACGGCAGCATCGAATGAGATCCTGCGAAGCAATTCGCACAAGTTCAAATTCGACTTCGGCGGGCGGTTCATCATGAGCCATTGGAGCAACAGCTTCGGCGGCAACAACAGCAGCAGCAACAACAATCACCAGCAACATAAGGACTCGTCGGAGAAGAAGTCTCATGGTCATGGACACGACACGATCAGTCGGCGGCCGGCGCTGCCGATTCGCTGGATGGCGCCGGAAGCTCTGCAGTACCACGTCTTCACCAGTGAGACAGACGTGTGGGCCTTCGGCATCGTCTTGTGGGAGATCGCGACCCTCGGTAGGATTCGCTTTATTCAATCTTCCACAATTTGACTTACTTAATTTTATTTCTTTTTAGGCTCCACTCCTTACTCCCACTTGACCGGTCGCGAGGTCATCCGCAGCGTGGCCAACGGCCTGCGTCCCGAGCTGCCCAAGGAGGGCCGTCACGAGTTCTATAACCTGATGGCCCGCTGCTGGCACAAGGAGCCCCACCTGCGGCCCACGTTCAAGCAGGCTCGCCTCGAGATCTCCCGCTCGCTGGGCAAGTGGGTCGAGGACGATGCCGCCTCCGCTTCGGACTACATGGACGTCAGTGGGTTCAGCGAGGATCTGGAGCATGGGATGGTCTATTTCAATCATCGGATATCGGAGTTCGAGTGCGAGATATGACGTTGACTGAAACGAACTCCTTAACCTCTTTCACTCCACACTCTCCCCGCTGCCTTTGCCTCTGTTTCTTTGACCATGTCTCGTTCGTCCTCTTCAACCGCTGCCGCTATCGTTTTAAGGAATCATTTCAAGTGCTCGAACCAGTATTATCTACACTCCAAAACACTCACAATCTGATGATATTATTTTCCAAATTCCAAATCTAGACAAATCCCTCTTCAAGTTATTTCGAGGTCCCTCTCTCTAATAGTCTCTTTGAATAACTTTGGGTCCTCTTGTCTCTGTAAATACTTCTTAGTTTTGTTTTAGTGCTAGCCCTAAGTTTCTCATCACATATATGTTAGTATATGTGCGATCATGGGATATATATGTTTGTATTCGTATTCTGGCTTGAATTAGTATTTTTTGTCTTTGTATCACGTCTACACGATCCATTTGTTAGTTTCGTCTAGTCTTTATATTCGAAAAACTTGTATCACCATTCTATATAACTTATTTTCTCTCACTGTATGTATTTTATTGTTGTTATTATTTCACAAAAGAAAAAGAAATAAAAACATATATTTTTTAAATAGACTCGTATGTACGTATGTAAATGTATGATGTTGTTGATAATGATAGGTTATGTCGTATATAATATTACTAATAATAGACAGACAGACAGATACACATATAGATATTCACATATACACATTATTAGTTAGGTTGTGTGCAACAAATTTCACTGTATTGTAAATTATTCTCGAAATGTAACGAATTATTAATTAAATTTAAAATTATTTTATTTTAGTTTGTTGTAATGATGTAAATGTCGGTACTAAATAATAAATCATAAGTTTAATTCACAACAAAATCAAAGAAATTATTTTGTGTTTCATTTGGTCTAATTTGAATATGGATATTTTTTCAAAAATGTCTACAAATATTTTATGCCATAACGGTCGTTGTTGCCATTTATTTTATAGCCTATATATTCGTATGAAAGTCGTTCACATATCTTCTCAATTTAATGTTATATGAAAGAGCCTAAAAGTATGCAATAGATGCGAACAAGATCAAAGAAAAATCAGCGAGTTGCCACCTGTTAAAATCGTAAAATTCATTGAGATTTATGGCATTTTCTTGTGAGGCTTAAAAAAAAAATTTGAATAAAATTTTAAATTGTTTCTTCAAAACATTTTTCACATAGTTTTATAGGATACAGCTTCAATAAAATAATATCAATTGGGAATGATTTTATTCAGATAAACGTGAAGAAAATAATCGATTGTAGAAAATAGAAAATCTATGAAAAATATTCATTGATTTGAACAATTTCTCACGGAAATTTATAACTAATGGAAAAATGAGGCTAGTAGTGTGAGTATAATTTGTTGTTGTGGCTTTTTATGACGCAATATAAAGGAAGGATTTTCCGAAGTTATGGAAATCAGTAGCTAAATAGCTGAAAGTGGCTTCCTTAACTAATAATAATAACAAAAATAATACATATAACAACAAAAATACGTACGTACAAAAGTGAAGACAACAGCGCGTATAAAAATATTAGCAATAATAATAAAAACAACAACGCAAAGTTCAAGCGCGCATAATGTTATCCGAAGCTCGAGGTGTTGAAGGAAAATCGCTACCTAACGGTACTCCGAGGGAGGGAGGAGAGAGGGGGCGTGGCTTGAGTGTGTGTGTATGTGTTCGATTGTAATTGATTGCAGATGCTGCTGTACTGACGAGAAGCTAAATCAATAGCTATGGCGATGGTGATGACGATGACGATGGAACTGCGTCCGGCAAAAATGGCTTGAAAAACGCTCTTCATGGTCATTAAGAAAGTGTGAAGAATGCAATTATTACTACTATTATTATTTCATTATTTTTGCTTCTTTTTTGTTTGTCTAATTTTCCTTCATTGTCTTTTCTATTTGTTTTCGCTCGACAGGAACCGATATGAAAACAATGCCAGCAATAAAAACCATATTGTATTTTATTAACCACAACAATGGTGAATTTATTTATGTTCATATGCAACATAAAAGAAATCGATCGATCTGTAGATCATAAATATCGAAAAAAGCTACTCGAACTAATTGTGGCAAATGGCGTTTGGTGGCTTCGAGGGTTCGATGATTTTCTAACCGAAAGGTGTGAAAAGTGAAAAACAACCCCAACTTAGGCAATTAGAATGAAAACGAAAGTTGAAAAGTGTTGTTGATATGATTGTTTTCGTTGTTAATGCACTTGTTGTTGGTTTATATGCCTTAAGGGCGATGGTAAGGAAAGATTTATGGGTTGAAACTTATGACCGCGGGCCAGACGCCGTCTGCGAAAGGCTTTCGGGAAGAAATTGGAATAGCTAACTAGCCACTGCAATAACAGCAGCGAGTACTACAACAACAACATTTGTTATAACAACAACATCAAGCTCAAAAACCACAATGCACAATAGGCTTTTCTACATTACGTTAACGGACGGCTTATCGAAGCGTTACCAATGCTTTTGACGTGATCTGCAACGCTCAATAAAGCACGTTTTGTGACTCGCTCGATGCTTCTTTCGTACTATTGTATAAATCTCATGATGTTGTTGTTTTTCTTCAAATACATTGTTATTCCTCTGGTTGTTTTTATTGCTTGGATTTTGCATATTATTTAACCGGAAGGAAGGAAGCAAATCGCGATCGAGAAATAAAAGGCGTATGAAATGATTTCAATTAAATTGATTTTTACTCTTGTCTTGTGGTTGTTTTAGTTGTTGATTAGTTTTTGTAGTTATGTACTTTTCACGCCATTTGCGAATTAATGAAATGATGTGTGTTGGGAAACATGTGATTGCTTTGAAATTCCTAAACGTTAGTCGTGATAGACTCGAGGTCTTTGCATGGCATTTTTGGTTATTCTTCCTGGGTGAACGAAATTTCTTACAAGTACAAAATTTGTTGTAAATTAAAAATGCATAATTTTATGTTTTATTTTTTTTTTTTGCAAAATATAGTTAGATCTATCATTATATTTCCCAAACGATTAAATGAAAAGTTTTGAATTCGGAATTCCATAAAGTTCGTTGCCTAAGTCTTTTGTTTGCTCGGTTCTTCTTCGTTGAACTTGCGCCAAGTTCGTTTCCTGAGTCTTCCGTTATTTTCACATTAATACTATGTAAAGCATGGTCGTTTCGAAATCTTCTTCTTCCTCTCTGTTATGAAGGAATTTCAGGTGAACTCTAACTCGTTCGACTAATGAGCTTTCATCATATAGAAAACTCGATTTCGTTCAAGGCCCCAGCGCAAAATCGAAACCGTGGCGAGAACAACAATAAAACTAAACGTTTTTTGGTTTCTTCTGAAGCACCCAACAAAAAAGAACACCAAACATATGACAGCAACAACAACAATAATAACAACAACAGGCAATAAAGTGGCAACAAATTGGGTCAAAATGTGAAAAGAAGTCGCTTTTAATATGAAGAATGATACAAATGTAAACTCATTTCGAGGCATGAAACATAAAACTGAAAGAATGAAATTCTGTACGAGAAAAGAAAAAAAGACAGCGAGAGATGGAGAGAGAGATAGATAGATTTAAAATAAATGTAACAAATTTTACGAAATGAAAAGATGAAAAGAAAACGCATGAAATGCTAAAAAAGTGAAAGCCTTTTAAAGAGCTGTTAATTTTCATGTTGTTTATATAGTGTATGCTGTACAGCGCTGTTGTTGTTGTTGAAATGCCTGCTTTCCTTCTTAAGCAGAGAAGCATTTAAGAAAAACAAAAAACTGGGCGATGAAACCACCGGAGCACCAATAGAACTGTCTACAAGTTTACTCAAATTTGAAACAGGGAAAAAAGAGTAAATAAATTATATACAAATTAAGACAAAGACTACTAAAAAGATTAAATTAATTATTTGTATTAAAAATATATCTTTAAAATATTCTAAGAAATTGGCAATTTCCATAATTTTTCCACTTCCGCACACTCTGAGTTAAATTTCGTGCTGTCTGTGACATTGATTCAAAATACATTCATTAATTTTAATGTCTTCTGCTTCTGGTTTCTATCCTCATACGCCCTCATACACATCGTCTGGTTGGCAAGAGTCAAAGGTCGCCGATGAGTTCGCGAATCTGAGTGAAGTGTGATCGGAACCGTGGAAAACGAACTCTCAGCTCATGCAATGGTTCTGCTCAAGGTCAATGAACATCGAACGAAGCCAAACGCAACGGGGTGGTGGAGGCTCAATGAGGAAAGAAATCAAATCAATGAAATCGCATTAAGAAAGAAATTGAATTCGAAATGAGAAGTTCTGCATTCGGGTTTTCAGTGGCTCGTGTCGGTTGGTTCAGAGAGCAACAACAACAATAACAAAAACAACAAGAGCAGCAAGAACCATAGTGAAAAGAAGAAGAGAAAAAAAAAAATGAAACAAGAACGATATTGCTTTCAATTCAACCGGGTCTCCATCGTCTCCCCATCGGAAGCATCCAGAGCAACTTCGGCTGAAAATGCGGTGAAATGCAGCTGTAGAAGAAGAGCAAAGATTGATGATCGAAGCGAAAGAGGAGCACGAGAGGCTCGCTTTGATGACTGTGGTTCCCAAACGGAGGAGTCGAGATCAAAAAATTATATTTTTATTTTTGGAAACCGAAGAAATTCTTAGAGTTCTTGTTGATTCAAATTAAATTTTAATCAAAAATTTCTTAATGCTATTTAAATACATTTTTTTGAAATAAAACAAATTATATTATTTATATAATTATGGATATATTTTAAATTCGCATATTAAAAAAAAATTAAAAAATGTGAAGAAAATTAAACAAATATTTTCTAGATTTTGTGAATTAAAAATATATATAAAAATCAAATTAAAAAAAATATATATAAGATTTAAATTTTTCGAATGAAAATACATTTTTATAAATTTCGTTACCTCTGCCTTGAGCGCGCTCTCACTACTTCTTTCGCTCTCTTCAGCTTCGACACCCGGTTCTCAACTCAAAGTAAGATATCGTCGTTTGCCTCGGCGTCGGCCGGGCGACGAACGTCGTCTGGGCCACTCGACAGTTGGCAGCGAGTGTTGATCGTGGCTTGACGTGAATTTCAACGCGTTCCGCTTAGACTGAGTTCGGGCAAGAAAAGTGATTCGAGAAGGAAGAGAAAATGAAGTGTGTGTGAGTTGAAGTGGAAAAGAACCACATAAAAGAAATTTCCAAATCAAAAATAGTACAAAAGAATTGAAGCCTATAGAATTCTAGTTAAAGTTTTAGTCACGAAATAAGAAAATTTGTTCCAATATTTCTCTGAGTAGACAAGTGAAAATATCGCGAGTGGTTGGCGAAAAATCCGCGAAAAGATCTTTTGTTTACAACAGATAGTCAGTGGATTAGCAGAAGTCGGCAGCTGGTGTGACGGAAGAAAAACGGTAATTTGGCATTTCATTCGAATAAAGCTTTCTTTTTTCGATTCTTTACGAACCCGAAATCGTCACCGACGCTCACCAAACGATATGAAACAAAAAAAACCCACCCAAAGATTTTTTATGGTTTTTTTTCTCTTTGTTGTCGAAGAAATTGTGTCAACTTTTCGCTTTTACTGCGCCGTGCGGCGTCTGAGTCGGCAGTGGGTTCGTTGCTGAAGTCTTTCGTTTTGTTCTTTACTGCCGCACTCGTGCATATTAAGCAGCTCAGTATTCAAAGAGAGCTTTCGACCCATTGAGCTTTTATTCTGAGTGGGATTCGAGTTCGAAATTCTTTCAGGCTCACGAGACAAGAGACACCAATACAACGATGTGGTGGCGGAAGCGGTGGAGGCGACGGGTTTTTCTTATTGTTTATTAGGTTAGTTGGCTACTTGCGCAGCCATCGAGTCGTTAAGTCGTCATCGTCAGCGGGAATTTTGTCGCCACGAGTTCGAAGCAACAACGACATCATTTGCGGCAACTTCTCAGCAACAAGAATGATAATCATTAGCAGATATAAATAGAAGAAATGCAACAAGCAGAAGAAGAGGAGAATCCAAAGAAATGGTTGAAGAACTGACAGCAAAACGCATGCCAAGGAACGGCCTCATTTTCAGCAGAGGCAGCTGCATCAGGAACAACAACAAAAGCAACACCAACAGCACCATCGGCATCAACAACAGTTGGCGGTGCGCTTTAGTTGTTGGCGTAAATGAAAATTGTTTTTCTCGCTTCTCGTTGATCGTGTTCTTTATGTTGTTAATGGATCAGTTATTGTTGCTGTATTCACATTTCTGTTGTTGTATTCACAGTTTTCTTGTTGTTGTTATATTCGTATATTTTTGATGTTGTTGTTCCATAATTATATTTTTGTTGTTTTTCAATTTGTTTTTCTCTAATGTGATTAATGATGGTTGTCGTGTCTGTACCAGTTGTTATTGTTGTTATCATAGTCGTTGTTGTCTCATAGGATTCATCTCCAGCTGCGTGGTGAAATTCTTTAAATTTCATTTTTGATTTTCTTCGTATATTTATATGAACAAAAAAGAAGAAACTAATATTTTTTTCTAATTATTCAAAATGTTGTTTTGCATTAGCAAATTAGTAACATTAATTTTGTATGAGTTTTCTTTTAAGATTTATGTACATGAACATGTTGCGGTGGACACCGGAACCTGTTGTTCTTGTCTTGTTACTGTTATTGTTGTTGTAGACATTATCAATAAATTTAAATTTCATTCATGCAGTTTTCAACTTTTCTGCCGCCAAACAAGTTTTATTCCACAAGTCTTTCGATTCATCGGCCTTCTAACTTATTATCAGTATTTCATTTTTGTTTTATTATTTTTTTTTACTGTTAACACTTATTTTCATAAATTTCCTTTTCACGTGACTCTGACACTGATATATGAAAACTTTAATACCACACTAATTGGCTGATGTTTTACAAAATGCATCGTTTTTTTATCCGAATATGAAAAATGCCAAAATTGACCATCCTTCGCCTCTACCCATCGCTACTCAGTCAGTGATGAAGTGTGTGTTTATTTTCGTTTTGTTTTTTGTTTTTCCCACACAATTCGCTGGCAAACTTTCTTCAATGTTTTCGGCTTCTTCGGCAGTTGCCGGTTGCTAATATTGATTTTGGTTTTTGTTTCATTCTCTGATTATCAACCGCCACCACGTCGTCTTCACACCATTAATGCCGATCAAGCAGCGGCAAGAGCGGCACACATGCATGGTCTATCGATAATACCATAAACAACAGCGGGAGAAAAACAGCCACAATTTAGCAATGTCACGGCGCCGGCGTATCTTCCACAGGTGTCCCTCGAACAGGCTTCGTGCAGGCGTCGATGGCGAAGGCGACGTCGTCGATGTGAAAAATTCAATCTCCAGATGGAAGTTCAATTTCACCCAAAGCTCCAGGGATTTGGTGGCTTCTTCAGTTGGTTGTTTTTTTGTTAGTTTTCCTGTTGTTGTTTTTTTTTTGTTTTGTTTATTTAGTTGTTGTTTATGTGTTTGTTTTTGTCCCCTGAACCATTGTGGGCTTCATCTTCTCATCTGAACTTTCGATTGCGCAGCAAAAGTTGCAATTGTCAAAATAACGAGAAGAAAAGCGAAGGATCGGCAGCTAGAAAACAACAAAAACTGCGACCCGAAAAAACGAAATCCCAGATAACGAATAGAAGAAAGATGTTGGTGGCTTTTGGACAATTTCACTTTCCAAAGGTCACGGCTCCAGCACAGACGACAGCCGGCGACAACGACGACGACGATAAACAATGCAGAGAAGCAGCAGGCAGAGAAGCGCCCGAAGAAGAAGAAGTAGAGAAGACGCCACCGCCATTGGTCATGCGACATTCAGACATTTGGCCCACGGATGGAAACCCCAACAGACAAAAGGAAAAGAAAGAAATTCACTTTCAATGCTCGTAACAGGCGAATCCGCCGCAGTCGCAGCAGCAGCTGGTGGCTTGAATTTCAATGTGCGTTAAACGCGACATTTATAATAACGGATGATGATCGCTGCGGCATGCGATGCGTTCGCTGGGTGCCAACGGTGGCGAGGCTCATGTGGCGCAAATTGCTTTTGGCAATTGTAAATGGAAATCCAAGAGAGGAGAGGCTTCGATGAGGAAGAAATGCCCCAAAGAGTCGCCGATGATGATCAATTATCTCGGCTAGTTTTGGAGATGATCCATTGGGCATCTCATTTGGTGGATTGGTGTGGATGGAATGGGCTACTTAAGGGACTGATCGTTGGGAAAGTTTGAACTTTAGTGTGATGATGACCTACAGAGCACGATCTACAACATTACCTTGCCTGCTCATTCTATGTTCACTATTTTTCTCCAACATTTTTGTCCATAAATTTTCGTCACGAAACAAAAAACTTAATTTAAACATGAAGTTCGTGTCTGAAGTCTTTTGTTTGCATGCCTTTTTTTAATCATTTATTTTTTTACTCTTAGTTTTTTTTCCCTCATAGTTTTTCTCGTTGATGTATTTTTTTATTTTTTAGGAAAATTTTGAGGTATGAAATAATTGAAATACTATTCATGACGGAGACATTTGGCGAAAAATGCTCAAACCTGCGGAAAATTAGTCGCCGTCGGGAGTCGACTCCGCCTCCTGCAGCTGTTGCTGATGTTTTGCCAGCAGCGTGATTGTTGTTGTTGTTGCTAAGTTTGTTGTTGCTAAGTCTGTTGTTGCTAAGATTTCTTTGTCGATTTTCTTTCCTTTACCGCTAAAGTTTATTTACCTTTAAAGCATTTGTAGTCGGTATTGTTGGTGTTGCAGTAGTTTTTTTTGTTGATTGAGATGTTGTTGTTGTTGATAGTATTGTTTTTGTTGGTTGAGATATTGTTGCTCTTGGTGCGTCGGATGCTGTGGCAAGGTCTTGGAGATTATTCCCTACTTTGCGTCAGATGATGGCTTTGACTTTGACTTGGTGTTGCATGTTGCACTACAACAAAGTAATGAAAGCAACAACCACAAGAAAAGTAACAATAAAAAAAGGAAAAATAACAACAACAAGAACAATAACAATAACAAAAATGACAATAATAATAACATTGATCATAACTATCATAACAACAAACACACCGACCACAAGTAGCAAAACTCTTCAACTGATATTTTCATCATTTCATTTTATGCCTAATTTAGCATCATCATCTGTGTGGTTTGTCGATGGTAGTTACAGTAATAGTTGCTGTTGTTGTTGTTCCTTAACCGGCTACTGATACGCTCAAGGTGTTCACTTTACCTTAACTCCGGATCAAGTTTGTTGTACTTTAATTCAGTTGGCTTTCTTTGGTACATTTTATAACTTATTGTTTAATACGGTTTATAACTTATTTTTACTTTGTATTTTTTACCTGCTGATGACTTGTTTTCTCCTTCCTAAAAATGACTCTGTAATCTGCTTGCCGGTAGCTTTATGCGTTTAATTAAAAAGGCATTTCTATTAAGAGTTTCGATAATCCGGCTATTATGGATGGAAAGTCGAGATTTCGGAAATGGCTTTTTATTTTGGTAAAAAATGCATGTCAATGTTAGTTATAAGGGAAGAAGTTATAAAATTGTAAAATTGCTTCCTTTAAATTATTTTTTTCAATTGTTTCATATATTATGGTTTGTCAGTTATTTTTTTTTCAATTATTTCCTTTAAATTATTTCTTTTTAAATGGTTTTCTTTAAATTTTTTTCTGTAATTATTTCTTTTTATTTTCTTCCCTTTAATTAGTTCCTTTAAAATATTTCTTTTAAGTAATTTCCTTTTTTCAAGTATTGTTTTAATTGTTGGCTTTACCTTGTTTCGATTTAAATTCTTTTTCCATTCCATTATTTTCTTTAAATTCATTCCTTTAAGTTAATTTCTTTAAATTCATTTCTTTAAATTCATTACTTTAAATTATTTCCTTTCAATTCTTTCCTTTAAATTATTTCCTTTAAGTTGTTTTCTTTAAAATTTATTCTTTTCAATTGATTCCTTTAAATTGTTTTCTATTAAAATATTTTTGTTTCTCACTCATTCACAGATCTCTCTGTCTCGCTCACCATGAAGGCCGGCCAATCATTTCGCTGCCTCTTCTGGGCGATGCTCTACTGCGTCCTTTACCTGGTCAGCGCCTCCGATGAGGATCTCGTTGACTTCGACTTCACCGACTTGAAGGAGATCGATTGGAACTACGGAGACGGCGATGTCATGGTTGATGGCGATAGTAAAAATAGTAATATCAATAATAACTCTCCACTGGACATGTCTATGGAGAATAATTTGGTAACCTTCGGCGATGATTTCGATGAAAATGAGAACCAGGTGCATCCGTTCGATTGGCGCGAACGCATTCTGCGCACCGCTTTGTCGAAGGCTCTAACGAATGGAGCTCTGCGGCAGAAGTTCGTCGAGGTGATGCCGATCCTGAGGGTTCTGTCGTCGCAGCAGCGTCTGGCGCTGTCGGCCCTGATCTCGGCCCAGGTGAACGCGCGCCAAGGTCAAGAGCTGAAGTTGCAGCAGGTGAGTTCCGGAGAATCTTGAAATGAAGTTCGCTTCCCAAGTCTTTTGTTTTTCAGTTATTCGAAATCCCTCATTCTCATTCTTTTGCTTCTCTGACCTTTCCTCAGGTCCGTATGATGTTCGGCGACGACAAAAAGCTCCTGATCCCCATTGTCTACGACATCGCCAATCTCGTTCGCAATTCGGCTCGCAATTTTCTACACTTCGACTACGACGTGGTGCCGTCGTCACAACTGAAAGAGTTGCAGACGCCGATCGCCAAGCGAACATTTGAGTTGACTTCGGAGGAGGAGTTGGGCGAAGGCGAGGCTGAGGCCATCGATATCGGAACATTGCCCAGTTCGAGGCAGGAGCCGGTCGACGATGAAGGATTAGAGGACTTCTTCGCCGATATGCCCGAGGATGTCCTCGATCCGAAGAGAATCAACGAGGAGCTTCAGGCGGGAGACATTAAGGAAACGAACACCTCGTTGTCGTCTTCATCTTCATCGCCAGCATCTTCGTCATCCACATCATCAACATCCTCCTCCTCATCAACAACATCATCCTCCTCATCATCATCTTCATCGACAACGACGACAACGACTGAAGCCCCCAAAACCATCAGCACCACCAAAGCTCACCTCGTGGCCCGACGCCGCCGTCGCCGTTCGGCCGAACCCATCGAGTTCGTCCACAAGTTGATCCGCTCCATCCCGTTGTCGGTGAACGAGGACGATCTGATGAAGGGCACCGCAGGCCGCACCGTTCGCTGGAACTCGACCGCGTTCGTGGTTCCTCAGGTCACCAACGATCGGGAGACTTCAGGAGCCACCAGCAGTAGCTCCGCCCCAGTCACGATTGTCACGCCCACTCCCGCAAATGCTGAAGCGGGCTCTTCTTCTCCCTCCACTGCAGCGCCTTCGTATCAGGAGATCGAGGATCTCGCCTTCGCCGGCCTCAACGGCACCGAGTTCGATATGAAGCCAGAGACGACGCCTACGACCAGTGGAGCAGAGCAGGAGGAGCCGCTGCCCAGCCCCGAGGAGTTGATCGCCGGACCTCGGTATCGTGTCATCAACGGCAACAAAGTGCGCCTGATGCGGCCCAAGGTGGCCACGAAGCGGAAGCGCGTCCAGGTGCAGGGTCGACCGCGCCCCAAGTCGCCTCTGCCGCAACCTTCCGCCCATGCGCCAACCGTGATCCTGCCACGCAAGTGCGAACGCTTCACCGCCTCGATGTGCATTCGTGCCGACGACTATCCGATGTAAGAATTTTTCAACTCCACCACCACAACACACCTTCACCACTCTACACCTCCACCACGCCCCGCCCCTTGGTCGCAGGCAGTAGAAACTCCCAGAAAAAGAAAAAGGATTTTTTGATTTTAGTTTTTAGTTTGTGATATTTTAAGGAGACCCAGTTTTTTATATACAAATAATTATTTATTTATTACCAAAAGAAATGCGATTTTATTTTGTTTGCAGTGAACAGCGAGAAGTTTTTGTTCTCTGGTGAATCTGGCAGCACTGTACATACTCAAGTGGTGATCACACGTTGCTTTTTATGCTTTCTTTATTTCCTCTCCTTTCTATGGTATTTGGCTTACTAACTTTTATTATATGTTTTATTTCAAACTCTCGAAAATATTTGTTATAAATAATCAATAACTAATTCTCATGGAATTTGTATCTGGTTGTTGGTTTCCTTGGATCTGGTTTTCATCATTCATCAATTCCTATCAGTTTCTAACGATTCTCACTCTCATTGTTGTCCTCTTGTTCCGTGTTCATTTTCTTGTTCCATCGCACTTCATCGGACCTTGGTTCGATCTCACCAGTGACCAAATCATGGGCAGCATCCGGCGACACAAGAACGCAATGTCGGCCCTATTGGCCGAGTTCCACGACAAGACATCGGACTTCGAGATCAGCGACGACTTCGACGACTATCCGTTTCAAAAGAAAAGGTAAGATCACTATTATACTTTTCTCCATCAACATTAATTATTTTGTTTTACCAATGATTTCCTCTTGGTAGGCGTGAGGACGACGGCTCCATCAGCAGCGGCGGTGGAGGTGGCGGAATGTGCCAGAGTGTGGTGCGCTACGCCCGGCCTCAGAAGGCGCGTTCGGCCTTGGGCGAGTGGAAGTACATCGTGAACACGGGGAAGCACACGCAGACACTGCGGCTGGAGAAGTGCAGGTGAGTGTTCATCGAATTAGACAAAGGTCACAAGAACTGAACATCGTTATCCCTTCCCCCAGTGCTCCGCAAGAGAGCTGCTCGTACTTGGCCCAAAGCTATCGGTCGCGCTGTGCCCAGGTCTACAACTACCATCGCCTGCTGAGCTGGGACAAGACACGCGGCCTCCACGTCGACATCTTCAAGGTGCCGACATGTTGTTCCTGCCAGGTCGACGGCTATCGGCAGCAGTTCCCGCCCCTCGGTCACCACCACCACAACAAGCCCAAAGACTACACGCCAGCCGTTGATCTTTACTCGAACGATGATCTCGACTATCAGGACGAAGACGACGACATCGACGATGATGGCCCGCTGCCCTATTCGCATCAATATGGTAGCAGTCACTACGTGAAGCCGAAACACGACTCGTTCGACCCGAAGGAGCTGCAGTTGGCCAGCAAAAAAGTTCGCTCGAAGGTCTACGCGCCGAACCCCACGGTCGGATCGTACTTGAGTCCACCGGGAACCGAGGATCCCGAGGCGGGCTATGCCTACAAGAGCCATCGGGGCGTGTCGGGTTCATTGGGATCATCATCCTCATCATCCTCCTCCTTGTCATCATCATCATCGTCGTCGAATAGTCTGCTGGGTCGTCGACGGCCGTACAAGAGCTTGTACAACGAGGCCCGTGTCGATCTGGAGATCGCACCCAGCGAGCAACACATGGACAAAGAGGTAACATTCAATGGCCGCAATAGCGATCAGACGCGTCCGCGTCCACTACGGAAACGTATTTATTCTGTGCCCCATACAGCTACCACCGTCGCCGTCAGCACCAGCGCCACCCTCGTCGGCTCGGGCAGCTCCGATGATGGCTCATCATCGTCCATCGCATCAGGCAATAGCAATGGGAACAGCGAACAGGCAGCGGCCGGTGTCGAGGCTGCAGCCGCGAGCCCCGCGTACCACAAGCCCATCGCAGGTGGGAGTGCCATCAATGGGGGCGGGTCTGGGGGTAGTGGGAACGGGGACGTCGTCGTCGCCGGCAACATCGTTGTTGGGTCGCCACGCCTCCCAGTGGCAACGACATCTTCCACATCAACATCCGTCGCGAAGCCAGCATCGACCGCGTCGACAGAATCCACATACTACTCGTCAGCGATCCCGCCCAGCTATCATATGAACTCCATCTACAGCAACAACAACAACCAGCATTTGAATAGCAACAATAACAACAACAACAATAATAATATCAACAACAACAACAACACCAATGCGCATGGAGCACCCAAGAGGATCAACTACAGCTATCATCCGATCATCGATTTCTTCGAGACCAACCGACGATCGGCCGTCGTTCCGTCAGGGTCGGGGTCATCAGCGTCATCATCGATGGCGGCGGCGGCGTCCACGACGTCGGCGAATCTGCTCTACCCACACAAGATTCCACGGTCGACGCCGACGGCCGTCGTTTATCAGAGCAGAGGGCGCAGGATCGGTTTTGGTTTCGGTGCCGTGGCTGGGGCTGGTCTTGGGGCTGGTGGTGGTGGTGGCAGCGACGGCGGTGTTGGTCAAGTGGATCCATGGCATCCGATGGTTGTGGAGGACTGAGTAGATTCGCGTTTCTTACCCTACTCCTTACTACCATTTCTCCTACTTCTTCTGTTGCTACTCAATTTCGTCTCTCGAATCTCTCATCACGCATGTTCCATTAACATTCACATTCTCAACTTTAACTCGACTTCTTTATTGTTACTCCTATTTATTTATTGATTTCGTTTCATTTATTGTATTAATGGCATTAATTATTTTAAATGCATTAATTCTCTTATTGGCAATAACTCTTTTAATTGCTTTGATTCTATTACTTGCATTATTTCTATTGATTGCATTAATTAAAGTACTTGCATTAATTAAAGTACTTGCATTAATTCTACAAATTACATTAATTCTATAAATTTCATTAAATCTATAAATTTCATTAATTTAATTGAATTAAATAATTGCATCAAATTTTTCAAATCAATTGATTATATTAATTTTTTAGATTGAATTAATTTATTTTCTTGTGTCCTGCCTGTGTCCTTTTATTGGGACGTAAATAATTATTTATTGATAAACTTATTTATTTGTCTATGTTTAACTATTTAATTTATTAATCGCTTGCTTAGTGTTTAAGCCTAGTCGTAAGATCACACTCGACTTCATTAGCTCCATGAATCCATCGAAATTCATCCCCCCCCCCCCCCATGAGTACGCCTCATTCCAATATAGACTTAAGACTTTTTATACTTATCATGAGATTCGTGACGAGAAATTCTGATTATAATTATAATAACTATATAGAGTAAAGAAATAAATTAATTTATACAAAAGGGAATATGATGAGTTTTTTTGAAGAATTTACAATAATGAATAAAATCTTATTTGCGGATTAAAGTTAGAGTATTTTTAGAACTTAATCATGCTTAAATTCTGGTAGGATATTAGTGGAATTTTACTGAAATAAGTTCGATTTGATTTATACAGTTGATTTTTTTAAACTTTTTCATTTATTATATTTATCTTTACTTTTATACCTTAAGAATTAAGTATGAATTTGTATTTATTTTTTTTTTAAGCATACAAAGTCAAAAAAGCACTGGATATTTTAAGTATAGTACATATTATTATGTTGTATGCAGTGCATACTTTTAGGCATAATTCAAAACCAACCATGCTTCAAAACACGATCAGTACCCAAGAAATCAAATTGGAAGCAAGAAGGCAGCAGGTGATGAAAGGTCTCAGCAAAAAGTTTGGAAGGCACAAAAAGTATTAAAGGTTTTTCATAAGTCGAATCTCTCTCAAATTCGCTGTTGTCTCTCTCTCTCTCTCTCTATCTGTCTCTCATATGCACACTTCATCTTTATCTGGGGTGTGCTGCTTCATCAACAACAACATCGATCGACAACTTGTTCGTTTGAGATCCGCGACAGCGTCGACCAGTCCGGGAAACTAGATCTCGAAGATTGTGGATGCAAAAGTTCGCCACGATCGACGACGCCTGCCAGACGTCGGATGGCCGGCCGGTGATGGCGACGACAGACAGCGGCCTGTTCAAGTTCAAGTTTAAAATTTATAATCAGTGAAAGAAGAAAACTAAATAAAAATAAAAAACTAATCTCTTTGGCGAAATGTGTTTGTTTTTGTAGATCTTTATGTGAAAAATCGTTTTTTGACCCAATTATTTATGAGAGGTGGATGATGGATAGGGTGAGGGGTTCGGAATTTTGAGTTCATTCAACCAGCTGTGGTGAACAGTTTGAGGTTTTGCGTTTTTCCTCGATCCAACTGTAATTAGCATAACCTTAGGGAAAAAGTCGGTGGCATCGCCAGGTGAGATGTGGACGCAAAGACCGGACGAGAGGTTGTGGTGATGAACAGTGGGACAAATTTTCACAAATCATCTTGTGAATCAAGTCTTTCATTTAAGGATTTTAGTTAAATAATCGAGTGGAATCATCTCTGCTCCACTGTGCGATCCACTGGTTTGGTGTCCAACAACTTCCCCTTTCATTCGGTGGATGAAAGACGAACGATTACCACGTCTGATGTTGTGGTTGTTGTTGTTGATGTCGCTGGCTTTGAGTTTTCGCTTTCATTGAAAATATCGATATAAACCATAATAAACTACAACACCAACGAGTGTGACCAACGGTCACTAAAGAGCGGACGAAAAGGAAAAAACTGGAAAAACTTGGGAAAACTCGGAGAGGAAATTGTTTATATAAATGCAAAACACCAGAAAATGTCCAGCTAGTTGGATGGCGTTTGTCGCGGCTGCAGTTGGATAAAAGCGAGAGTGGGCATTTTTAGGTGAAATTGATATTTTATCAAAATATCCGGTGAAAATAGTTGGTAAAAATATTTGTTAAAAATATTTGTTAAAAATATTTGTTGAAAATATTTGTTGAAAATATTTGTTAAAAATATTTGTTGAAAATATTTGGTGAAAATAGTTCAGTTGAAAATATCATTCAGGTGAAAATAGCTGATGAAAATGTGGAACCGATCAAAGGGTCGACTGAAGGAATTTACAAAGCCGCCGCATCATCTTCTGTTTCTTTTATTGCTCCCGATCACAACGGGAGCGATAACAATAACCGAAGAAGCTCCACCGAATTTATCAACAACACAAGCGACACCTTCGACAATAACACCATCATCGCCTCCGCCCCAATCGCCGAATTCGTATCGCGTGTCGGCGCCACGCCCTCAGAGTTCGTCGAATCGGGTGCCACCCCATCTGCAGGACATTCGTTCAGGCTTCGTTGACGACGATAGCGACGTGATTCGGATCATCGAGCCACCGAGGTTCTTCCAGCAGTTAAAGCTCTACGCCCATGGTCAAGGTCAGGGGCAGCGGCCGGTGGTCGTGACGGCGCAGCAGCAGCTGGCGCGGGGCAACGCAGCGTCGGCGTCACAGCAAGTTCGGATCGACACTGCGACGTCGACGTCGCAACAGGTTCGCGTTGATGCGCCGCGAAAATTCATCGACCTCCAGACGCAGGAGTCGCAAGACTCGGGCTCGGTTCTGCCACCGCAGCCGCGGAAAACGCTGCGTCCGCCGCCGAATATCGCCAACGTCGTCGCTGCAGCGGCGCCGCCGTTCGAGCTATTGGCATCGGTGCGACAGAGGGAGCGCTATTGGCATCGTCAGCGTCGACCGCAAGCGGGAGAGAAACCTTCGGCCCGTGAGCGGATCCAAATGAAGAAGCGGCAGACGGTGCTGTTGGAGCAGGGCTACGAGCGGAGACAGTTCGAGGCGGGTCAGCGACTGCAGCACGGTGGGCTGAGGACGAAGGTGAGGCGCAAAGAGAGGGTGAGGAGGGCGACGAAGGAGGAGGGCAATGAAGGAAGGTCAGTAATCGCTCACAAGATGGTCGAGAAGGCCTCGTTCATGGCGAAAAAGAAGGAGATGAAGGATAAGAAATCGAAACCTATTGAGAAAGATCTCGTCAAAGGGGATCCGGGGGGAATGAGGAGGGAATCTAAAGGTCGTTCCAAGCGCGAGATCCACTCAAAACAGACAACACCAACATCACTAACATCACCAACAACATCAACAACAACGACAACATCACCAACAACCTCCACGAAGGACGCCCTCAAGCAGAAGATCGCATTGCTGAAGGGCCTCGAGTTGATCGATCACATCTCGGAGCTGCTTCGGAACGCCACCCACTTTGCGCCCGACGGACCGGAAGCGGAAGCTTTGAATCCTCCGACGAATCAAACAACAAGCGACATTTTGCGGCGGAAATTTCAAGAAGACTCCCGACCTTCGGAGTTGATCGGCGAAATCGAGCCCAACGAGAGGATCCAATGGCGCGAGGGAAAAGTCTACAATATTTTGGAGAATTCGGTGAATGCAACGGATGCCATTGTAGAGAAAGTGTGGCGAGGTGGTCAGGGCAATCGATCAATGATTCCTCATTGCAATAACAATAATAACAACAACAACAACTCACCGGATCGACTGCAGATGCTGCGATTGAGGATCGATTGCATGCGGCAGCAGATTAGCGCCAAGGCCAATGAAACGATGACGACGAGTTCGAGGTTCTCGCGACGCTTCGGCGAGCGGCTTAGGGGGAAGACGACGACGTCACGTAGTCCAGGAAACTCGGCGGAGGGTCCGAGAAACGCTCGTAAGCTACAGAAGTCGAAGACCCTCGTTAACAACAATAGCAACAACACGGCGACGCTTCTCTACGACGACATCATGACTAACATTCGCAACATGCTGCAGGCCAAGAATCTCAAGGAGCTCGAGGACGAGTTCGAGCTGAGGGCGCAACTGACCAAAAACAACAAAAGTTCACCACAACCACCAGCAGAAGCCGGTAACGATGATGAAGACCTGGGGCTGCCTTTGTTCGTGGCTGCCTCGACACCGATCGAGGACGCCCCGAACGAGGATTTCGGCGAGTTCAACCATCTGAACAAATATCTTAATCAATTGCAAGAGATTGTCAATGATTTCTCTGCGTCTGATGCGGAAGTTCCGGCTGCAACGACGACGACGTCCTCTTCAACGGAGTTGACCCTGAATTCCAGAGAATACTCAGTTGCCTCGCCGTCGGACAGTAATATAAAGAATAATAATGTAAAGAATATTAACAACTGGTATCTGATCAACGGCGAGGGCAGGATCTATGAGACGAAGCTGGCCGAGGAGTTGCGTCCGACGGTCGCCGTCTTCCACAGCTTCCCGGACATTCCGAACGCCGAGGTCTACATGAAGAAACGCACTCTGTTGACGGAGAACTCGCAGGCGTACGAGATTCTCTAGGGGGCGTGGCTACTCCTACAAATCACTTAAATATTTATGCTTGAAATTGTTCGTATATTTTAGTGAAATATACATCTCTCTTCTGTTCGCTCTTTCGATGGAGTGTAAATAAAAAATATCTTGCTTATATTCGTATGAGAAAAAAAGTAGTCGTTTAATTTATGGTTTGAATAATTCTGATTAATTTAGAATATTATGAAAAATCCAGCAGAACCACGAGCGTGATGACGATCGTGCCAAAAGTCGAAAAACTTAACTAAACTCATAAATCATAAAAGAGTTTTTATCGACGCATAATATTTGTGATAAATCTACTGAATGACATTAGGAAAAAAAATCTATTAATAAGGTTAAAACCCTAATTTTGATAAATTTAAATCCAGCAAGAAAAATTAGCTTCGGCATGATATCGGGGTTCCAGTTGTCAAATGATCATTTTCGAATTAATTAAATATTCTCCAACAGATTAAGAACGATCGTAAGGGTCAAAAAAAGTCCCTAGGAGAAAGTTCAATAAACTTTTGAATGGAAGGAGAAATAGGTCAACATTTTTTTGATTGAAAAATATTATTTCAAATTATTATTATACTATACTGCTTCACAGAAATACCCAAATGGGTAAAAATATGAATATTTATAAAGAATGACGGTAAGGTAAAACTGAAGATCTCATCTTTCCTCTATGATATTGGGTTTTGAATTTTCAAAAATCAAAAATTTATTATTTACGGAGATATGAACGATTTAAGATTTCCATGAAAATTGGCTGAATTTTGAAATTTTCGAAAATTTAGAGGTCGTTACGAATTAACGTCCTTTTCGCTAAATAACGCGTATTTACGGAGATATGAACGATTTAAGATTTCCATGAAAATTGGATGAATTTTGAAATTTTCGAAAATTTAGAGGTCGTTACGAATTAACGTCCTTTTCGCTAAATAACGCGTATTTACGGAGATATGAACGATTTAAGATTTCCATGAAAATTGGATGAATTTTGAAATTTTCGAAAATTTAGAGGTCGTTACGAATTAACGTCCTTTTCGCTAAATAACGCGTATTTACGTATTTAGGAACGATTTAAGATTTCCATGAAAATTTGCCTGAATTTCGAATTTTTCGAAAATTTTGAGGTCGTTACGAATTAACGTCCTTTTCGCTAAATAACGCGTATTTACGGAGATATGAACGATTTAAGATTTCCATGAAAATTGGCTGAATTTTGAAATTTTCGAAAATTTAGAGGTCGGTACGAATTAACGTCCTTTTCGCTAAATAACGCGTATTTACGTATTTATGAACGATTTAAGATTTCCATGAAAATTAGCCTGAATTTCGAATTTTTCGAAAATTTTGAGGTCGTTACGAATTAACGCCCTTTTCGCTAAATAACGCGTATTTACGGAGATATGAACGATTTAAGATTTCCATGAAAATTGCCTCAATTTTGAATTTTCAAAAATTTAGAGGTCGTTACGAATTAACATCCTTTTCGCTAAATATCGCGTATTTACGGAGATATGAACGATTAAAGATTTCCATGAAAAATTGCCTGAATTTTGAAATTTTCGAAAAATTAGAGGTCGTTACGAATTAACGTCCTTTTCGCTAAATAACGCGTATTTACGGAGATATGAACGATTAAAGATTTCCATGAAAAATTGCCTGAATTTTGAAATTTTCGAAAAATTAGAGGTCGTTACGAATTAACGTCGCTAAATAACGCGTATTTACGGAGATATGAACGATTTAAGATTTCCATGAAAAATTGCCTGAATTTTGAAATTTTCGAAAATTTAGAGGTCGTTACGAATCAACGTCCTTTTCGCTAAATAACGCGTATTTACGTATTTATGAACGATTTAAGATTTCCATGAAAATTTGCCTGAATTTCGAATTTTTCGAAAATTTTGAGGTCGTTACGAATTAACGTCCTTTTCGCTAAATAACGCGTATTTACGGAGATATGAACGATTTAAGATTTCCATGAAAATTTGCCTGAATTTAGAATTTTTCGAAAATTTTGAGGTCGTTACGAATTAACGTCCTTTTCGCTAAATAACGCGTATTTACGGAGATATGAACGATTTAAGATTTCCATGAAAATTTGCCTGAATTTCGAGATTTTCGAAAATTTAGAGGTCGTTACGAATTAACGTCCTTTTCGCTAAATAACGCGTATTTACGGAGATATGAACAATATAAGATTTCCATGAAAATTTGCCTGAATTTCGAAATTTTCGAAAATTTAGAGGTCGTTACGAATTAACGTCCTTTTCGCTAAATAACGCGTATTTACGGAGATATGAACGATTTAAGATTTCCATGAAAATTTGCCTGAATTTCGAATTTTTCGAAAATTTTGAGGTCGTTACGAATTAACGTCCTTTTCGCTAAATAACGCGTATTTACGGAGATATGAACAATATAAGATTTCCATGAAAATTTGCCTGAATTTCGAAATTTTCGAAAATTTAGAGGTCGTTACGAATTAACGTCCTTTTCGCTAAATAACGCGTATTTACGGAGATATGAACAATATAAGATTTCCATGAAAAATTGCCTGAATTTTGAAATTTTCGAAAATTTTGAGGTCGTTACGAATTAACGTCCTTTTCGCTAAATAACGCGTATTTACGGAGATATGAACA
This sequence comes from Coelopa frigida, assembly GCA_017309665.1. Taxonomy (NCBI): domain Eukaryota; kingdom Metazoa; phylum Arthropoda; class Insecta; order Diptera; family Coelopidae; genus Coelopa; species Coelopa frigida. Next base: position 30,208,329 of record CM029563.1, on the reverse strand, counting down.
ATATAAGATTTCCATGAAAATTTGCCTGAATTTTGAAATTTTCGAAAATTTAGAGGTCGTTACGAATTAACGTCCTTTTCGCTAAATAACGCGTATTTACGGAGATATGAACGATTTAAGATTTCCATGAAAATTGGCTGAATTTTGAAATTTTCGAAAATTTAGAGGTCGTTACGAATTAACGTCCTTTTCGCTAAATAACGCGTATTTACGGAGATATGAACGATTTAAGATTTCCATGAAAAATTGCCTGAATTTTGAAATTTTCGAAAATTTAGAGGTCGTTACGAATTAACGTCCTTTTCGCTAAATAACGCGTATTTACGTATTTATGAACGATTTAAGATTTCCATGAAAATTTGCCTGAATTTCGAATTTTTCGAAAATTTTGAGGTCGTTACGAATTAACGTCCTTTTCGCTAAATAACGCGTATTTACGGAGATATGAACAATATAAGATTTCCATGAAAATTTGCCTGAATTTCGAAATTTTCGAAAATTTAGAGGTCGAAACGAATTAACGTCCTTTTCGCTAAATAACGCGTATTTACGGAGATATGAACGATTTAAGATTTCCATGAAAAATTGCCTGAATTTTGAAATTTCAAAAATTTAGAGGTCGTTACGAATTAACGTCCTTTTCGCTAAATAACGCGTATTTACGGAGATATGAACGATTTAAGATTTCCATGAAAATTGCCTGAATTTTTGAAATTTCAAAAATTTAGAGGTCGTTACGAATTAACGTCCTTTTCGCTAATAACGCGTATTTACGGAGATATGAACGATTTAAGATTTCCATGAAAAATTGCCTGAATTTTGAAATTTCAAAAATTTAGAGGTCGTTACGAATTAACGTCCTTTTCGCTAAATAACGCGTATTTACGGTGAAAATTGGCTGAATTTCGAAATTTTCGAAAATTTAGAGGTCGAAACGAATTAACGTCCTTTTCGCTAAATAACGCGTATTTACGGAGATATGAACAATATAAGATTTCCATGAAAATTTGCCTGAATTTCGAAATTTTCGAAAATTTAGAGGTCGAAACGAATTAACGTCCTTTTCGCTAAATAACGCGTATTTACGGAGATATGAACGATTTAAGATTTCCATGAAAAATTGCCTGAATTTTGAAATTTCAAAAATTTAGAGGTCGTTACGAATTAACGTCCTTTTCGCTAAATAACGCGTATTTACGGAGATATGAACGATTTAAGATTTCCATGAAAAATTGCCTGAATTTTGAAATTTCAAAAATTTAGAGGTCGTTACGAATTAACGTCCTTTTCGCTAAATAACGCGTATTTACGGTGAAAATTGGCTGAATTTCGAAATTTTCGAAAATTTAAAGGTCGTTACGAATTAACGTCCTTTTCGCTAAATAACGCGTATTTACGGAGATATGAACGATTTAAGATTTCCATGAAAAATAGCCTGACTTTTGAAATTTTCGAAAATTTAGAGGTCGTTACGAATTAACGTCCTTTTCGCTAAATAACGCGTATTTACGTATTTATGAACGATTTAAGATTTCCATGAAAATTTGCCTGAATTTCGAATTTTTCGAAAATTTTGAGGTCGTTACGAATTAACGTCCTTTTCGCTAAATAACGCGTATTTACGGAGATATGAACGGTTTAAGATTTCCATAAAAATTTGCCAGAATTTTGAAAGGTCGTTACGAATTAACGTCCTTTTCGCTAAATAACGCGTATTTACGGAGATATGAACAATATAAGATTTCCATGAAAATTTGCCTGAATTTCGAAATTTTCGAAAATTTAGAGGTCGTACGAATTAACGTCCTTTCGCTAAATAACGCGTATTTACGGAGATATAAACAATATAAGATTCCATGAAAATTTGCCTGAATTTCGAAATTTTCGAAAATTTAGAGGTCGAAACGAATTAACGTCCTTTTCGCTAAATAACGCGTATTTACGGAGATATGAACGATTTAAGATTTCCATGAAAAATAGCCTGACTTTTGAAATTTTCGAAAATTTAGAGGTCGTTACGAATTAACGTCCTTTTCGCTAAATAACGCGTATTTACGTATTTATGAACGATTTAAGATTTCCATGAAAATTTGCCTGAATTTCGAATTTTTCGAAAATTTAGAGGTCGTTACGAATTAACGTCCTTTTCGCTAAATAACGCGTATTTACGGAGATATGAACGGTTTTAGATTTCCATAAAAATTGCCAGAATTTTTGAAAGGTCGTTACGAATTAACGTCCTTTTCGCTAAATAACGCGTATTTACGGAGATATGAACAATATAAGATTTCCATGAAAATTTGCCTGAATTTCGAAATTTTCGAAAATTTAGAGGTCGAAACGAATTAACGTCCTTTTCGCTAAATAACGCGTATTTACGGAGATATGAACAATATAAGATTTCCATGAAAATTTGCCTGAATTTCGAAATTTTCGAAAATTTAGAGGTCGTTACGAATTAACGTCCTTTTCGCTAAATAACGCGTATTTACGGAGATATGAACAATATAAGATTTCCATGAAAATTGCCTGAATTTCGAAATTTTCGAAAATTTAGAGGTCGTTACGAATTAACGTCCTTTTCGCTAAATAACGCGTATTTACGGAGATATGAACGATTTAAGATTTCCATGAAAATTTGCCTGAATTTCGAAATTTTCGAAAATTTAGAGGTCGTTACGAATTAACGTCCTTTTCGCTAAATAACGCGTATTTACGGAGATATAAACGATTTAAGATTTCCATGAAAATTGGCTGAATTTTGAAATTTTCGAAAATTTAGAGGTCGTTACGATTTAACGTCCTTTTCGCTAAATAACGCGTATTTACGGAGATATGAACGATTTAAGATTTCCATGAAAATTGGCTGAATTTTTAAATTTTCGAAAATTTAGAGGTCGTTACGAATTAACGTCCTTTTCGCTAAATAACGCGTATTTACGGAGATATTTTAATATAAGATTTCCATGAAAATTTGCCTGAATTTTGAAATTTTCGAAAAATTAGAGGTCGTTACGAATTAACGTCCTTTTCGCTAAATAACGCGTATTTACGGAGATATGAACGATTTAAGATTTACATGAAAAATTGCCTGAATTTTGAAATTTTCGAAAATTTAGAGGTCGTTACGAATTAACGTTCTTTTCGCTAAATAACGAGTATTTACGGAGATATGAACGATTTAAGATTTCCATGAAAAATTGCCTGAATTTTGAAATTTCAAAAATTTAGAGGTCGTTACGAATTAACGTCCTTTTCGCTAAATAACGCGTATTTACGGTGAAAATTGGCTAAATTTCGAAATTTTCGAAAATTTAAAGGTCGTTACGAATTAACGTCCTTTTCGCTAAATAACGAGTATTTACGGAAATATGAACGATTTAAGATTTCATGAAAAATTTGCCTGAATTTCGAAATTTTCGAAAATTTAAAGGTCGTTACGAATTAACGTCCTTTTCGCTAAATAACGCGTATTTACGGAGATATGAACGATTTAAGATTTCCATGAAAAATAGCCTGACTTTTGAAATTTTCGAAAATTTAGAGGTCGTTACGAATTAACGTCCTTTTCGCTAAATAACGCGTATTTACGTATTTATGAACGATTTAAGATTTCCATGAAAATTTGCCTGAATTTCGAATTTTTCGAAAATTTTGAGGTCGTTACGAATTAACGTCCTTTTCGCTAAATAACGCGTATTTACGGAGATATGAACGGTTTAAGATTTCCATAAAAATTTGCCAGAATTTTGAAAGGTCGTTACGAATTAACGTCCTTTTCGCTAAATAACGCGTATTTACGGAGATATGAACAATATAAGATTTCCATGAAAATTTGCCTGAATTTCGAATTTTTCGAAAATTTAGAGGTCGTTACGAATTAACGTCCTTTTCGCTAAATAACGCGTATTTACGGAGATATGAACAATATAAGATTTCCATGAAAATTTGCCTGAATTTCGAAATTTTCGAAAATTTAGAGGTCGAAACGAATTAACGTCCTTTTCGCTAAATAACGCGTATTTACGGAGATATGAACGATTGAAGATTTCCATGAAAAATTGCCTGAATTTTGAAATTTTCGAAAATTTAGAGGTCGTTACGAATTAACGTCCTTTTCGCTAAAAAACGCGTATTTATGGAGATATGAGCGATTTTAGATTTCCATTAACGTTTTGTTTTTAACGGTGTGCGATAAAATTAGTTGCACTACAATTGTTTGTACTATTTTGTATGAAATTCTTGAAATTTAAGTTCAAAGTTTCTTTTTAGTAGTTATTTCGTTAGTAGTTATGTAGAGGCATTAAAAAGTGTTGTATTTGTCTTATCTCGGAAATTTATGGTTTTGATTTTTTCATTCTTTGCCCAAAACAATTTCATACAACTTTCCTTTGTTATATATTATATATAGATATGGTTATTCATAAGACAAAGGCAGTACATTTTGTTGTTTAAAGGTTATTCCAAACAATAAATTCTTTTAAATAATATACTTTAAGCAAGAAAATATTTTGGCTAATAAATAGTTTGATACGAACCAGACCTTGACCTTCGACCTCCCATCAGAATTGAATTCATGAAAGGCATTTCAGGAACTTCTCTGTTGATCGACAGTAACTCGTGCCGTCCATCGTCTGCTTGATTTATATCGCGAGTTTATTGACCGCTTGATACCCCCACTGAGCAGAGATCAATTTGTAAACTATAGGTAAATTATGATTTGATGATGATTTCGATTTAGCAGCCGCACTAAAACTATAACAATCTCTTAAAACAAACAAAAATAAATCAATATGAAATATATTTCAGAACATTTAGTAAATCAAGAACCAAATTAGCAAATATATGAAACAACAATTTAATAAATAATAAATAACTGATGGAGTCATCGCAAAGTGAAAGGCATGTTTATTTGTTATTATTCGAAATATTTGTTATGAATATTTATGAGTCAGAGAATAGAAATTCAAAAATAATAAAAATTATTACAATTAAATTCACGTAGAGAGTTATCGATAATTAAATCTTTAATAAATAAGCGTATTTCGGATGAATTTAAAATGAACTGGAGTTCGGCAGAGTTTAAAATTTTTTGAATAATAAAATGTATACCAGAAATTTTTATTAGTTTTAAATGAAATATAAAGAACCATTAAAAACGGAAATATAGCAAATTGGACTATGTATTCAGGGAACTGGTTCTCGTCTGTATATGGTATGTAAAGCTGCGAATAACGTCTACTATGGCGAGGTAACCTGCATCTAGATAAGGTATTATACCGTTATAGCCCATTAAAAGAATATCCCCCGTGTATAAATAACGTGTTTGGGCGATGAGAACCTCATCGATGAAATTCTACAACTGGCAAATCAACAATCTCCACGAATATTTATCAACTCCCATGTAGATAAAATGAAAATAACAAATCGTTATAAACTGCTCGTAAGATTCAAAAAATAAATAAATTAAAAATAAAACTAAAATCAAATAAACCTAAGAACCAATGATATATTTTTGGACACAGAAAAAAGTCTCTTGTCCAAAAGTATAGAAAAAACTTCTACAAATTCGAAAAACAACACAAAAAAACCCGTTTCTCCTCCCAACGACCTTGGGTGGGTCGGAAGATTTAATGTGGAGCGTTAAGTGATTCGTTTCGTCTTGTTTCGAGTGAAGGGACCGGGTTCAAATTTCGGTTACAGCACATTAAATCCATTACAACAAAAGCATTACCGCCGGCTTCACACTACCGAGCCTCGGCGTAACCTTGCCGTGGACACAAAGTGGTACCGCACACAGCATTTGCCAAAGAAGACGATGTGGAAGAACTAGAGGAAACGCTTTGAAATGATAATTAAGACTAATTTAGACCCTAATTAGAGGCCGGCGAACTAAGGGGGAGCGTCGCAGTGACATTCGCGTTTGGGCAGGAAGTTGAGGCAGGTTCGCGCTTTGTCTTTACCTTGCTAGTACATACCACAATAACTCTCTTTGCCATGGTCCGCACAATGTGTGTATAATTCAATTACAAAGGTTAAATGTCTAGGTATTCTAGCTTACCAGTTCATGGTACGATGGGTACGTTTAGTACTTGTTTTAATTGTCATTTTTTAGTGGCAAGCGATGAAGCCGAAGTCTTTTTATCGTGATTTGTAATCGTGTACTGTCGATTGTTACAGTAAAAATCATTTGCGAAGGCGAAATCATCCAAAGCAAGCCCTCGTTTGCGTGTGAACAAGTTTCGCCTCGTCACTGTGCAAGTTCGAGTGTCGCACAGTGACCGAGAAAAGCATGTCGACACTGATTATCATCCCCCCGTGCGCTGTTAGCGGTCGTCATACCGTGCGTGTTGTGATCGAAAGTTGGTCGATCGGCCGGTCGTTCGTTTGTGCCGTTGACTTCATGGTTAATTATTTGTTTACCTTACGATAATATTTGATAATTTGCTAAATGTCCATTATTATCTCGTGTGCGCCAACTAGATTTATCACAGGCGGGTTCATTGAGATTTGGATCGGCTATGGACTTGGCATAGAAGAAAAACAATTGCTTTTGTTTTGAACTTTTTATTTCTATTCATGTTTATGCTGCTCTTCTGGACCAATTTGTTGAAAGATTTATGATTTCAGATTGGTAAGTAAAATACATATAAATAATTTAATTTTGAAAAAATATGATGCTTTTGTTAATATTTTCTGTGGATTTTTACATAAATTCTTTATAATTATTTTTTTGGAATGGTAGAAAAAAAAATTTAAAAATATTTAGATATAGATATATAGATATTTAAACGAAACGATATATAAAAAAAAGTAGTTATGAAAAAGAAAAAAATTAGAAAAAAATCGCATGTTTAATTCAAAGCGATTTGTTAATTGCGATGGTCAATGTCTTTGCGACAATCCTCCCTCACCACCATTGTTTTGTTGTGTTTCTGCCATTATTGTTGTTGGCTCAACATTGTTGTTTCTTGTTCTCTGACATTGGCCTCCGAATTAAAAATGTTACATTCAAAATAAAATATCGTATTGAAAGAGAAAAAAAAAAAGAAAACAACAACAGACAACAATGAAGACAAAATAGTAAAAAATCACAAAAATATAAAACAACAAAATAAATTTACAAAGAAAAAAATGCTGAAAGAAAAAACAGAAAATAACAACTGAAAATGGCAAATAATAATAATTAGCAGTCGGTCATGCAAAGCAAATATAAAAACAACAAAACTAACAACAACAATATATAAGAAGGCATTTACGCTAAACGAAGCTGCTCCAGCACCCACGACCCCGGCTTCGGCCCTTTGCACGGGCTCCACTGGGGCTGGAAAACCAGGCCAGAACCTACCGCTGACCCCGCCCAGCCTCCCCCACCTTCATGGGTCACTTGGTGAGAGAGAGAGAGAGAGAGAGAGAGAGGCGGAGAGATCGAGTGAGAGGCAGATAGCAGAGAGTCCGATAGATTTCAATGAAGTCAATGATGCATTTGGCGCCCGGCGTCATGCAAATGGAAAATGCCTTCGACAATAACAACAACAAAATTTACAATAACAACAACAACAACCTTTAAGACAATAACAACCTTTACAACAATAACATCAATAATAACATAAGCCTTGAAAACACCAGCAACACGCATCATTATTGTTGTATTTTATTTTTTCTTTTTCATTTTTGTAGTAGGTGTTGTTGTTGTTGCCTGTTTATATAATTTTCCCAATATTCATTGCACAATGGAATATTGTGTGTGTGCGTGTGTTTCTTTCGGAAAATTGTCATTTCATTCGGTATTTTGTTGTTGCCGTCGTCGACAGTTTGTTGTTGTATAAAAGCGTTGTTCTTCACTGATCAAGTTGTCAGTTCATTGTTGTCAAAGCATCGTTCAATAATCATTCTTAAGCTTAGCTCAGGATATTTGATAAATTCAATAAAAATAAAATTAAAAAATACATTTCTTCCTTCTCCTTAAGAGTAAAAACGATTGAAAAAACATGTCGAAATTAAACCTCGTTTTGTGCTCTCTACTCGTCCTCGTCGCGGTTTGTCATATGGCGACTGCAGTGCCACGCCCCCAACCTCAACAACAACATCGCGCCATCGCTCCTTCGGACTCGCTTGCAGAGGATCTGGAGGCAGGTGTCGGCGCTGAGTCCGAGAAGGAAGACTTGGACGGTGCTTCGTCCTTCGGCTACGGTTACTACTCGTCGTATCCTTACCTTGGTGGCTACTACGGCGGCTACTATCCCTACTACTCAGGATATTACGGAATCGGTGAGAGAAAAAATGTGTGGCTTTGGAGAAAAAGAGAAAATGCTGAAATTAAAAGAACATAGTGAAATGTGTACAAAATTTTAAAATATTTATTCTGAAAAGGATATTTGAAGAAAAAAGTCAATTGATTTAGAAAGTTTTTAATAAAATATTTATGAAGGAAATATTTGAAATAAATTTTAACTTATTAGCATATAGACAAATTTTAAAAGTAGATGTCAAATCTATAACATATTTTTAAAAAAATCTCCATTCCACTTTTATTAGATTACAATAAATTCAAGAAAATTAACACATTAGCCTTCAGTAGACCTATAAGAATCAATTTAGTTACAATCATTGCCTAATTTTTTTTACAATATTATCTTTCACAGGTTACCCTTACTATGGCGGTCACTATGGCGGTTACCATGGCGGTTACCACGGACACTATTTCTAATCACTGATTACAACAATCATTGAATTGCTTCATCACCACGTCGTCTTCATTTGCAGTTACACTCAAAGCTTCTTTCTCGTTTTTACTTTTATTACATTTACGATATCAAGCATAGTTTTAATCTCTTATTTTACAACTTTATGTACAAACCTGAAACAAAACGAAGGAGCGAAGTAAACCAAAAATAAAATTTCTAAACTATATATATATATATAAATCCATTAGTAGTTTAATCTCTTTGTTGATCTGGGAATAAACCAGATTTTTTAATAGTTACTTTAGATGTGAGATTTCATCGTCATTCCATTGGTAATTGAGATGCTGACTTCGGTTAATGAACGTCATGAACTTGAAAATGTGCATCAAATTAAGTTATTTTGAGAAACAAAACGTATTCAAAATATTTCCTTCGAAATAGAGAGTAAATTGCGTTGTTTTTATTAGAACGAAATTTTAAAAATTCAAAAAAACTAATTGGATCGAAACTAGCTAATACATTAACCTTTCAATCCCGTTTTCGTGATGTCGCCAAATTCATAATTAATAGAATTCAGAATAATTTATTTAAAACCATAAGTTGAATGAAATTCTTGTTTTCTCCGACAACATCTTAGAATGGCTGTGAATATAGTGTATAATGGAGTGGAAGAAGAATGTGAAATGATATATGTTCGCAGGTAACGAATATATATCAGATTCTGGTATGAGAGGATTGAATCAATAAATTATCAGCTATTTTCCCAAAACAAGTTTCGATATATATAGACGGAGAAAATTAAAATTTGAAGTATCTCGCGCATCTTATTCACGCCCACACGTGCTTTATTTCGCCAAATTCCCGAGATCAAGAACACTTTCGGAACTCAGAGTCTCGTAAAAGCCGTAAAAGTATAAGTCAGTAAATTGTAAGATATTAAAATGTTAAATTCTTTGATAATTGGAATAACAATTGAGCTCTGACCGGATTTTCATTCAAGTCTTGTCACATCTTGATGTCGTTAATTAATTGTTTTTTTTCAAAAAAAATGTGTGTGTATTCTTAAAGGCCTATAAATTACACGATTATTGAGATGAGGCCCTGACCCTAATATCAATTGATTTCACTCATTATCGAGAATTACATTTCCTTAATTTTGGGTATTTCACAATATTCGGTATGTTTTTGTTCTTAGCGGATTCCACTTTAAAATGCAATCAGACTGTATCGAATGGTTGACGAACCGTGTGACGTCTTCACATTTTTTAAACGACTATTAACAAAAGACTTAAGACACAAACTAACTTCCTTAAACAAAACACTATTTATAATGTTTTCAAATTACTTTTTTCTGCTGATTGTATGTTGTTAATTTTAAAATCTTGTGGGCAAATTTAAATTAGCTAAAAACAAAAATGAACACGTTCCTCGACAAAGTTCACGACTCATGCGTAGGTGGTCAGGAGATTCTTTTTCTTTGTTCACTCGATCGAACGTTGGCGATTTTCGCTGTGTTCGACACATTTTGCGGTGTCTTTATATTGTGTTAAGAAACGACCACAATTTGCCCAAATTGGCAAAAATTTCAGCAATTCGCCGGCATGTCTAATGTGCTGAGCACGGCATTTAAAACTAACTTTTTTGTAACAGCAAATTTTTTTCGCCGCCTGCCATTGTTCGCCGCTTAGGAGCAATTATTATGATCTTCAGTGTCAGCAACATTTCCACTGCTAAATTGCTAAATGGCCATAAACCGTCGATGGTGATTATTAATATCGTTTCTATTGTTCGATCGTGATATTGACTTAATTTCCAACAACGACGACGCCGTGGATGACGATCGATGTCATGAGCTGAGGAAGAGGATGGAAGGTCGTTATTGCGTTAATTGTTCGATTCTTCGGCGACACGAATGACTAAAAGTTTAATTCGAAAAAAACAAACCAAGAGAAAAAAACACGATCCCCAAAAACACGTCGACAGCAATTACAATAACAATGGAAATGGAAATAATGTCGTTCGCAACAATGATAAACAATAGTTGACAATCAGACGGTGACAGCTCCCGTTCATCGTGCGCCACATTTGCATAATTCTGACCGACCATCGGATGTGATCAGGAACTTCCAGTAGTAATTTATGGATATTGGCATGCGTGTGAAAACCGTAAAATAGTTTAATATCCAATTTGATCCCTCGTTAGTTGTTGATTGGAGTTCGGTTGACTCAAAGTTCGTTGGTTCGGAGTTCGAGCAAGAGTCTTTATGGATTTTTTCTCCGATTGTCGACTGTGTCTGCTGCTGCTGCCGATGCTGACCTGTCACAACATAAACTCCGTTGACTGTTGATCGCTCGTCTGCTGTGATCCCATTTCGAGCCTGAGGCGGCGAGTCTTAATGATCCGTCCCCGGGGGTCGACGTCGGCGATCATCGCGATTCGGTTCGCAGACGACGGAGGTGATTAACCTTCTGCTACACCAATTACAAATGTCACACATTTGCACATAACTAACAAACAATGTCTGGGAAGTCATTTAAAATTTATTTGTTTTTAATTGTTTGAACGAATTTAGTATCATTTATAACTTTTTATAGTTTTCATTAATTTCTTATTTATTTTTGTGAATTTTTCAAATAATTTATAAAGAAAGATTATTTATTGAATGTTGTTGAAGAAAAACTGAAAAGGTGTCATAAATCAATCTTCAACATGCCTATAAATATTGAATCTATGCAATTACTAATTGTTGTTGTTATTTTTATTGTTTCAGCTGTTGTGCTTCACCCATTTTCCCATAACCTACATTGGGTAAATGATCTCTCAACGATGTTGCAACTTCTACTTGCCTCATTTATGCTTCTAATGTTCCACGACATTTCCTTTTATCAGATTTTTGTTTTGTTAATTTGCATAATTTTGGGTTCAGTTCGGGGCGATGCAACAATAATGACTGTAATAAAAGCAACAACAACAACAATAACAGTGACTACAATCACAACAACAACAGTGACTACAATAACAACAACAGTGACTACAACAACAACGATGATGACGACGATCAGGTTGAAATTTCATTCAACTTTCAACAATGGGAATCTCTTAATCACCGCTTCAAGTGCACGCACTTGAACTCAAGTGTCGGTGTCAACCATAACCGCAACCACGGCTAAGACCCCATCACAAAAACAAAAACAACAACGTCGATTACAACAACAACGACCATAACAACAACAATGAGCATAATCAAAGCACCCAAAAATTCAGAGATCAAAATGCAACAACAAATACCGAAATAAATCGGCTGAGTTTACGTTATTCAAATTCAAATTTCAAATTTTAATATTTCAAAGATTATATTCAATTACAAAAACAAAACCCGGCCATATAAAGCGAACACTAACACTAAGAGAGAGAGAGAGGGAGACAACAGGTCCAAAGCTGACCAAAACACGATCTCGAAACCAAAGTTGAAACCGACACCAACCAACAAAGCCAAGCAACTCAAGAAGCCGCTCCGACGCTTTAAAATGTCATTTGTTACCGAAAACGGAGTTTTTTGGTGATTTTGTTATTGTTTTTTCGAAGCCTCGACGTGGTGGGCGGCAGCAGCTCCCCGCAGTAACTCGGACACACCGACAGACTCTTGACTCCGAGGCGTCAGTGAAACGACGTGTCAAGTACGCCGTCGTCATCGTCGTCCGGCGTCTGACGTCGGCCTCTCTGGCGCTGCAACGCACTTGACTTTCGGACCGAATCCGCCGTCACCTGCCGCTGTTGTTGTTGTTGCAACAACAATTAACGCAGCGTAATTGTTAAATTATTGCCAGTGACCCAGAGCAGAAGAAGAAAAAGAAGACGACGACGACGAGGAAGCAACATTTTAATGTTTCGTATTTCGAAAAAATAAAGGTTTGGCGCGAATTAAGATTTTTTTTTGTACTCTTGTAATCAGAGAAATAAAATCCACAACAACAACTAAAAATTGAAGAGTCGAAAATAAGACATCGACTCGAGGGACCCTTGTGAAATACTGACTGAGGGTATCAGTCAATTGTTGCTGTTTCTGCTGCTGATGCCACGCCAAATAATTGCGTGCTTAATGCGCCCCATTGTTGGAGACCAGCAATTGACAATGAATATCTTCGCTCTTGGTTGTCGACTGTCGGTTGTCGCTTGGTCGTCATCGTGCTTGTCCATTTCTGCTGCTGCTGCTGCTGCTGTTGCTGGGGTTGTTGCTGGGTTTGGTTTTGATGTGGTTTGGCTACTTGTGGTTGTTATTGTTGTTATCGCTATTGTTGCACGTGATATTGTTTGATTTGGCAATGAAATCCATATTGACCGCATCCGATTGAGGCGATTTCCAATGGGTGGCAGAGGTGGTGTGGAACGAGGTTTCGGTTCTTCAGGTCTGGGTCAAATGAGTTTTCTATTCAATAAGTGGTTTCGGTTTGGGTCCATTGAAAATAAGACGAATGCTATAGAGATATCGGTCATTCTATCGGCTTCATTATATCTTGATTATGATACCAAATTAATCCTCATCCACAAATCGCATTAAAATCGATGAAAATTAAATTAAATCGATATTAATGAAAAGCTTCATAAAGAATGGTTTCAATGCACGCGAGTCGAGTTTGTTTCTTGAGTCTTTTGTTTTGACTGGCGTGTTCAATGTCACTGCAATGGTTTTCAACGTTGGAAAAACATCCTGTTCACGACAGGTTTTTGTCTTAAGTCTTTTGTTTTCCATTCTTTTTCCGCTGGACTTTCACAGACAACTTTTTTACGTCATATTTTTTACGAAGGTTCGAAATTTCGTTGGAGGCATACCGTTCCCTCGATCAGTTCATTCGATCGACCTTCACAGCGGACATAAAAGGACTCCTAAAACCGCAAACCTCGAACGTCATCGCGATCCCAATCGCTCATTATGGCCATGGTCAGCGAGAGGTCGTTGAACGATGCACTTCGAGACCCTGGTCCTGGCTGGCCATGGACCATGATCCATTGCATGGCTAACGAACAATTGACCGCCAAACAAGGTTGTTGCCGGCCGTGATGCAGTGAGCGGTGTCTACCAAAACATGTTTCTCGCTGCATTTTTCGGCGAGACTTGAGCAGAAAACAACATAAATTATGCTGCTGCCGGTTTTATTTCACGAAAGTGCAACTGCTGTGGTGGCGTCTGCTGATCGCCCCAGTGGAAGCCAGCAAGTGGAATTTAATGTTTCCGAAATAAAAAGGAAAACATAAAAGAAAAAGAGAACAAAAGAAAAACAATGCGAGCGCAACGCATCGCGAGCACAGCATGACCAAGTGACCTTCACAGTTTCGGTTGTTCTTGCTTTGTTTTCTCTTGGATTTGGATTTTATTATATGTATTGTGCTGTATTGTATGAATTTTATTTTATTTCAATTTTTCATCCACGGGCCTGCTGCAAAAGCAAGGGCAATAAATCTAAAGCCTTCCTTTTTCTTCATCATCATCACCTCCTTCTTCTTCACCTTCTTCTTCTCTTCTTCGCCACCTCCTTCTTCATCGTCTCCTTGGATACCATGTCGGCTTACCAACGAAAACAACATCAACCGAATACAATACCGTCATCTTCAGCCGAGCAACACCTTCTCATTGCTCTGCAAATGTTGCTAATTCTTTGATTAGTTGCGCGTTTCCGCATACGTTTGTTTCTGTCTGTCTTTTTGTCTTTCTGTCTGTCTATCCGTCTGTATGTCTAGTGTTCTCTTTGTTTTTATTTTATTATTATAATTGTTTAATCTCATTTTTTCTTTTCATTTGCTTTGGTCGCTTGCTTGTTGTTGTGTTCTTTGATGTATTTTCCACCCATTAAAGTTTTCCAAAAACTTTTAATTTCCGCCGGTGAATGGGTGCGTTCTGAGCCGCTTCACATATGCTCGGCAAGATTTATGAATACGTCTACGAAAGGTCGACTTGCGCTGAAAGCAGCTCAATTGCCATTTCGGACCACTTGAAAGACGTCATTCGCTCGGCTGATGACGATCATCATGCTCGAAGAATGTTTCTCGTTCCTTATCGTTCTAAACATGGTTATTTATTTTTTCTCTTTATTTTATTTCTATTTTGATTTTACTATCGATCTCCACCTTTCGGTCTAAATGTTTCGTTTTATTCACTTCGCCGTTTGATCACTTTTTAATCATCAATTTAAATTCAAGCAAATTAGTTATTTTAGCCAAATCAAACAAACAAGGCAGTGTTTAAACTTTATATTCTTTTGATTTTAAATTGAAGGTTTTAATTGTATTAACAACGGCATCTAACTATAGTTCGGAAATCCCACAACATTTTCGCCAGAAATCTCATTTGCATAGGGATCAGATGATATAACAAATCCAACCGAAAGTTCAACGACTTATTTAACTGATTTATCACAATGATTATGCTCAGAAAAAACATGCATGTTAAAGATACAAATTTCTCGTTGAAAGGTTTTATGTAAATTTCAACCCTATCGAACCACAACTAAACAAATTTCTAACATTCTAAAAACCTTTCTCTCGCCTCAAGGTCTTCTCTACATTTTATCTGATAAAATTCAAATATTATTCATATTTGCTCCGAATACCACACACGCCAAATCGTTCCCATTTACATTCCGACACGTCCGAAATTAAAATTATGTTGTCCAAGTCAATGAATGGATGGATGTGTTAATTTTTCTAAATGATTCGTAGACAAAAGAAACACAAAATAAAAACCGTTCAAGATACGCACTCGAAAATTACGTACAAAATTTAGTGCTAACAATCGTCTGAGGAACAATAGCATTAGAAACAACACCAAGAACAATGGCAACAAAATTATAATGACAACAAAAACAATAGAAACAACAATTATGACAACAAAAATAATAGCAACAACAATTGAGAAAACAAAAATAATGGCAACATCAATTGAAGTAACAACTTCATACACAAGAGATTTGTACAGTCCGAAAATGGTCCGCAGACACATTCAATTCGGGAAGTTTATTTATAGACATTTTGCTCGCCATGCTTCAGGTGATCAAGATAGGAAGTACGAGTACAAAAGGTAATGCGACCAGGAACAAAATTGTACAAATGACCAAAATACAGAAATTGTGCGAATTCCCCCCATCATCGCAGAGAGGATCAGCTCAAGCGAGCGATTCATGATGCTATCAAATATGAACTCATGATCCGTCCCTCCACTCCGTAGACCA
This sequence comes from Coelopa frigida, assembly GCA_017309665.1. Lineage (NCBI taxonomy): Eukaryota > Metazoa > Arthropoda > Insecta > Diptera > Coelopidae > Coelopa > Coelopa frigida. The sequence continues at coordinate 30,192,418 of CM029563.1, read as the reverse complement.
TTCTCTACCTCAACGCCAATCGGATTGAATCGGATCCCATTACCAGGTTTCATTTTAATGTTGATATCATTCTTTATTGCTTTTCGTAGACTTTATGTAGTGAATTTCCAGATCGACAGGAACTCATTTGTATGCAATACGATCGACGCGGCGTATCGATTACAGGTTTTGTGTTTTAGTGTTTTTTTGGAAGAAAATAAAAATGCGAAATTCTTTTGCACGTCTTTTGTGTCGACCGATCGTGAGGATCCTACGAATGGAATATTTTTGTCATACACTTACCCTAATTCGAAAGAAGTCTATCTCAAAACTTTGAAGATTTTTCGAAAAAGCTCTCCAGCTCTCAATTTGAGTTTAAAGTGTGCGAGGTCTGAAGTAGAATTTCCTTTCAAAATCAAGTAGCTACTGAAGAATTTACCTCAGTGTATTCTGATATAAGTTTTTAATTTGCTTTCGAGCATCATAAATAATGCAAACAATGAAATTTATTACGTTAAGTTTTTGATGCATTTTTTTGAACTACTGCTTTAATATTTCCGATTTTGTCAGCCGATAAATTTTATTTAACTAGAATATAAATGTCGAGCGGAAAACATAAGTCAGCAGCGAATGAAGTCGACTTCATCGTGGGTGCTGACTCTTAAACCAAAACACAGTGGAGACTCTTGAACAACCACGCAATCGACTCTTGCGTAATGCCGGCAGCTCCATCAAAATGAGATCTAAATAAACCAAACCAAACCGAAACAATTCATTTAATTGGACAAGAACAACCGCAGCCTATGATTCACGGGTGTTCATTCTAAACGAGACACTTTGGGGCTATTTTTAAATGAATCATTTAAGGAAATCATATAATTAAGCACTAAATGTACAAAATATGAAGTCAGTATTTTTTTTTAATACACTCTTCCACACTTTATACAACAATTTGAACTTGACAACAACAATAGCCATCAAGGCACTCTGGCAAAGAGCAACTACAACTGACAACAGCAACCAACAACCAAGGTACGACCATAGAACCATCCGAAGCAATCGCTTTAACCACAAAAATGTACGAGTGGCCATGAAATTTGAAAAATGTTAGCTCTGTGTGAAAGTTGGCAACGTCCATCGTCCGTCGGTGGAATGTTATAAATTATAAAAATTAATTAGGAATATTAATAAATGAACGGAGGTGGTCAATAATACAATCAGAAGTCTATAAAGGATTTAGCGGCTGGTAGATAAGATAAAAGATTATGGTACCATGATGTCTTTTGATTTTGGCCTCGATAAATTTAAGGCAACTAAATGTTAACACTAGTTCCTTAGGCTAAAGGCATTGACCTGCAGGTGAAACCGTTTAAGACTTCTTAATGTTCGGTAGACGAAAGACCTTAGAATCATTGAAAGGTTGCCGGAGTCCCTCGAGCTTAGTAGAAGCACATGATAATTAACGATTTGGGAGATCATAAATTTCACACCTAACAAGAGAATCTCGGCTTGTTTAATTACAGGCTTCAATTTTTTTCACTATATTATATATATATTTTTATTATTGAACCTATTGAATTTCATTAAAATTTTGATTGAAAAAGCCGATGATTTTTTGATACATTGTACACGCCTATTCCAATGAATGAATGAATGAGTGAATTAAATGAAACCAATTAATCATCGAACAATTAACGAATTAATGGGTTAAACGAGATTTATGCTCGGAGTCAAATCGATGGCGTGTAATTCGAATGCCACAGAAGCGACTTCTGGCGCGATATTGCCCATTGTTTCTGAAATGGTTATCATCATAAAACTGAACAATGAAATATTGAATATTGAAAATTTATTATTGAAATAAATGGCTGTAAACTATAGCTAACGACAGCCAGTTGTGGTGAATTTTATTGAATTTCATTTATATTATTTTTTATTACTTTTTTTTGAAGATCGGTAAAAGCCATACCATTTTTTTCTATGAATATCAAATGGGCATGACGATGTAAACAAAAGTTCGCATATCGATCTTGTCCATGTCCAAGAAATGTTAAACAAATACCAAAAATAACTCAAAACAGATGTCAAATGAGCTCAAGTCGAGTTCATTGGTAAAATTCTAGTCGATTGACAATCGACAAATAAAAATTCTTGCTCGTAAGCAAGTACTACATGGACTTTGATTGAGCTTTCAAGTTTTAATGGAATATATTCTATACATACATTTTTAAAAATATAAAAGTAATTTAAATTAAAAAAAAACGAATGAAAAATAATATAAAAAACATTAAAAAATAATTTTTTATTCTAATATTTTTTTATTTTCTTATTCAAATTTATAATTAATACAAAAGTAATTCGAAACCAGAATCGTAAAAAATTAAAGAAATATAACAAATATCAGTTATGAGGTCCAAAAACTTCTATATTTTATTATTCAATATAAATATATAAAACGCATTATTCTTTTATTGGTAACATTTATTTTTATAATTTGTTATTTCATGGACCATTTTGGGAACAATTTTTTAATTTTAATATTATTGAAATGTTTTAAAAATACAAATGTAAGTCAAATCCAAAAACGCAAAAATTTAAGAAAAATATAAAAATAAGTCACGAACAGAAAAAACTGATAACTTTTACTGATTATTTACACTTATATAAGATGTCTTTGTTAATACGGACGATTTGGGCGGACCAGAGGCGGATCCGGCCGGCGACATTACAAGGTCGTGCAGCTGCATCTTGAATCGCGATCGAAAAGAACTTTCGATTGCCTCTGGGAGAACATGTTTCCTTACTCGAAACGCGAAACGCAAAACGATAACAAAAAAGACAGAGAAATAAAACCTGGAAACCTGACTTCGATGACATCTGAGTCAGAACGCACTGGAGCAGAAACCGCAGGGAGTTGCAGGAAATCGAACTCAATGATTGTGAATGGAGTTTCAGGGAATTGTTTGAGCAGGATGCACAAGGAGTTCCTTGGTCGGAGACTTCTAAAAGCAACAAAGCAAGGTCAGTAAGAGGATCGATCGGGTCGTACTTAAAGTTATTCGACTCAATCGTTTTTTATTGTATATAGTTGTTGTTCTAGTAGATATTTGTTGTTGTAATTATAATTGAAAAGTTGTTGGCAGTAATTAAACTTCAAGCACTTCATATGGAGTTAAAAAAAACAATTTTTAATGTCTTTAAGAATACAACAAGAACTCTCGATTTCGAGTGAAGCCTCAAAATGGTTTAACTTTTGGATAAAACGAGTTTTGTTTTTAGGATTCTTCAAATTTGTTGTTGTTACTATGTTGTTGTTTCTGTTCTTGATGTTCTCGATGTTCTTGTTGTGCCACATTCGACAATGCTTCATGGTCCTCAAAAAATAAACACACAAAAAAATCCAACAACATTGTGATAAATGGTAAAAACAGAAATACTAAAAACAACAATGAAACAAAACCCCTCACGAACTAGCAAATAAATTGAACTAATTAATTAAAAGCTGTTTAAGCCAACTGAAAACAAGAACAATATAACAACGACGACAACGACAACAACAACATTGGGGCGAATACGACTATAACAAGATCGAATAAGTCAACGTTGAAGTGGCCAAAGTGAAGGCAGAAGAATCTTGAGATTTCGCATTACAAACACCTACAGCCGAGCCCCAGGGAATCTGGTCTCAACCCGTGGTGGGTCGGATGCGGAATTCGTTTGCCAAGATTTTGAACGGGTTGAGAAGCCACCAAGTATTTGCACAGATGATTTTTATTAATTAAGGCATTTACAAAGGTTCGCAAGAAAACGAAAAAAAAACCATCACATACCACCACATAAGATCACCTGGCAAAAAATTAAAGCAAAAGTAACGACTACAAAACATTGGTCATTGAGTCGCTCAGCACGCGGTCTATTCAAAGTTTCCTAATTGGTATAAAGAAAAAATATGAAAAAACTAAATGGCAAAAACTATGAAAAATTCGCAAAGAATTCCATCTTTTGTTTTATTAGTTGAATTTTAAAATTGAATAACATAACGAAATCCATTTAATTAAATTCATTATCCGCTTCTGCACCCTAAATCAATCACGTCCATTATTGTTGTAGTTGTTGTTGTTGTTGCCGTCGATGAGGACAATAACTCATAATCCACTCGGGCGCCGGCCGAAACTCTATGCGAAATGAATTTGGTATCGTATTTCAATTCAAAACAAGAAATGCACTTGACATCAAGACTTCAAGTCAAGAGCGAATTTCGGCATCATGGAATGGTTTCTACACCCAACGCAAATGATGGAAGTGTTGCCAAAATAATCCCACAGTAAATAACGTCAATAACTTTGATCAATGGAGTAGTGAAACAACTTTCTTAATACTTATCGTGAGCAATATCCCATTTCAACGTGTCTACTTAATTTAAATTAACTCAGGAATCGATTGCACAGAAATTGGTGTCATTAAAAATCGATTTTAGAGTTTTTCGATGGGCGAACAGGTTCCCTTAATATCCCGCAAATTAATAATTACGATGTATCTGTTTCATGAGAAAGTATATAGATCGGATTATCACATCATTCGATCTATAAAAACAATTTCGATCATTGTGCAAAATTTATTCAATTGATAATTGCTAATTGGCAAAATTATTGAAATCTAAAACGTTCGGCCATTATATGTAAAATGTTACCATCAACAACTGGATGCAAATTAGCATCAATTCATATTATGGCGTTTTGCGAATATATATTAATAGATCGAGAACATAGCAAGAAACATTTGGTTGCTCAAGTTGAACAACTTTCGAAAATGTAACTTAAGTGTGATTGAATTTTGAAGATGGGTAAATGTGTCATTTGCTGCAACTTGTTTATGATTTACATTGAAATGTCATTTCATTAATTGTTCAAATGTGAAATTTATGAATGTTAATTGAATTCGGAATGTAAGGTTTATTATTCCAGAATATGCGGTGCTTACAAAAGGAAACAGCGTATTATTCATTGAAATAGGTTGAAGAACCTCGGATTTTAATTGCGAATAAGTTCCGAAACATTACTTGGAAATTATCACTATAATAATTTGTCGGATTGATCGGTTTTAATCGAGTCATGAATGGGAAATTAGGACATTGAATATTGAGAGAGGTGAGCCAAATGACCTCAGATTGATTGTGGTATTGACATTGAATTTTTTCCTTTTCACGGGCGAGGATGGATTTGTGTGACTCATAGATTGCTCCTGGCTGGTAACTGCAAAGTAATCAATTATTTCTCAGGGAAAAACGAGATAAACTGCTGATCATTGTAAACTTCGTTGCAACATCAGCTACTGATGAGCAACGCACCTTGCAATGAGCCGACTTTGAGTGAAGAATGAACATTTGTCGGAGTAGAAGGTCGAAGACGAAGAAACGACCGACCGCATCGATATAAAGAATTTCAATTACTGAGAAAATCAACGCGAACAAATAACAATTAAAGCAACAACAACAATAATACTCCACACACATTAGCAATAAGAACAATACCAACCACATTGAAAGGAAGATGTACACACAAAAACAATATCATTTATGATAAATGAGGTGCAACTGCAAAGCTGTTTCATTGAGAAGACTTTGTGCAGCCATTAAACGAGCAGAATCATCAAAAGAAAAGAATAAAGCGACAGAGGTAGAGGGAGAAGGAGAGAAGCAGATGGAGAGGGAGAGAGGCAGATGAAGAAGGAGAGAAACAAATCTGAAATTAACCATAAAACACAAATATTTTATTATTATCGTACAGAAACAACAATGAGAAAAACAACCCACTGACCCCAAGTTGTGGTGAAAATTGATTTCGTTTCGTTAACTGTTTGGTGTGGTGAGTTTTCGAATTGCTCGCATTCGCTGCTTCATTGTTGTTGTATTGCCTTGTGTTGTTGCTCCTCTGAACTTGTTGCTATCATTGTTGTTGTTATTATTGCTGTTGTTTTTATTGTTGTGCTGTGGTCGGAGCTTCGTTCGCGCCATCAGCGAAAGAAAATTGCCAAAAGTTCTCGCACCGCGGCGCGTCGTTCGGCGCGCATGCGTAGCTCTGCGATGATCGTCGTCGTCAGCGTCGAGTTGAATTCGCTCTCCCTTATAAATACGCCGCGCGGTGGCGGCGAGATTGTTATTTGATGTCGTAAATCGCTCGAGTTCGCTTCGCATCGAGACGAGAAAAAATCGCACCAACCCAGGAATCGAGTTGGATTGAGTTGAGCGGCGGCGAAGAAGACGAGACAACTTGTGCATGTGCTCGTCTGGCTGTCTGTGTATGTGTGTGTGTTCGTGTGAGCGTGTTGCAAACGCCTTCGGCGCGTTGGTGGATTAATTCGAATATAACAACAAACACACAAGAGGAACAATAAAAACAACGAACAAGTGCAACGATTCCAAAGGACGTTATCTTCAATTTTGTTTTGTTCTCACACAAACAATAAAAAAATTCAACGACCAACGAACTAATAAAGAATAAAACATATAAAATTTTTTTTCGAACAAAAATCGCAAGTGGATTAAATTTTAGCGAAACTTCAACGATGGTGAGTGTTGTCGTATTTTTGTGATTTTTTTGTTCGGTCTCATTTGGAAATTGTGCCAGTGTTTGTGCTCGAGTGGAAGTGCTACGAAACAATGCAATGTTTCCTGGCCAAACAAATATTTGCATACCGAATACATCTGTCTGTTCTCAGCGCGGCCTCTTAAGAAATAATGACTTTGAAATCGGAGCAAAATCTTTAAACGTTTGCAGTTCTGTTGAATTTTTGTCTTTTATTTCTCTACCTGGTTTTCTATTCTGCTCACTTGGCGTATGAGTAATTTGTGTGAGCGAAAAACCATTGTTTCAAGAATTTGTGGCTTTTTGGGCGAAGCGAGGGAAACAAACACTGAGAGAAAAATCGATTGGAGAAGATATTAGAATATATGGAACTTCCGGAGATATATAACATTTCATTATATAAAGGTTCCAAATTCAAAAACTATTATGGAAATTTAATATAAAAATATTTATTAAAAATAAATAATACATAACTATGTACATTTTTAAAATTACATTTTTATCGAATTTTTCAACACCACACTCGGAATATTCTCAGTGGATTCTCCGTGTTTGAGTCCACCGACGCTCTAAGCAAACAATTGTTCGACTAACTGTCCATGCGCCGCTCTGTCTGTCCGTCTGTTGTCTATTCCTCTGTTCGGACATCAGTCTGTCACAGCGTTCAACACAGAAATTACTCAAAGCGATGGCAAATACTTCATTGAACATTGTTAGACAGCTGACTGCTACAACATTAAGAATAATGAATACAAGACAATCAGAACAAGAACCAGAAAGCAAAACAAAAAACGAAAACACAATAAGGAATGAAAACGCAAAAAGAATCGAAAACTAGAAGAGAAAAAGGCGAAGAGAAACAAACATTTCTGCACATCAAGAAAATGGCAAATGTGGAAAATTCGCCGTCTCAGACGACGACCGACCAATAGACCAAAAGACCGATAGACCAACGGACCGTTCAGTTCGGACCCGGCCGAAGCAGTCCATTTCAACCCGATCTCGACGGCACTGGGCCAGGTCAGACGAGGCCAAGACAAGCCCTCGGTGCCGTCAACGCATCAACGCCGCTGCCATCACTGGCCGGAAGTTCATTATGAGCGTCCACACACAATGACGGCGTCAGTTTTTCACGCTTCGGCGTGCGCCTATGTGTGTATTTGAATGTTTTAGCGGATTTTCATTTCAATTATGAATTTTCCATTGAATCAGAAGTTCCTTCCTCGCTACACTCAATTGTGTGCTCGTCTTAACTTGTCTTAAGCCTGACGTAAACTTGCCTTATGACATGGTCTCAACTTGATGCGATGATGATGATGTGCATCCGACGCATTCACGCCGATTGCGCAAATAAGTAGAACATCTTGAGAACTTGCAATTTTTCCCACAACAACTCGCGTATTTCCATAATCCAACACTTGAGTTTGTTTCATGTTTTTTCTTTTATTGTTTATTTTATTACATTTGCCTCCGGTCGTGTCCGGCTTGAGTGTCTCAGCTGAGATGCTTTAATTCGCTTGGACGGTCTCAAGGTCGCCCAGGTATTTAGAATAAAGCTGCATATATGTATGTTATGAATGATTTGATCGGTGCGGCAGCAAGAGCAGCGACTGCTTCACTTACGCATCACACATGGTCACATCCTCCTCCACTCGATTTAGGTGTCATTTATAGAAATACTTACTAAAATCATTAACTTAATTTAAAGTTTAATACCAGTTGGAATCAGAATATTCAGAGTTAATACTCATTGTTGATCAGTTAATGTCCTTAATAGTAGTCGATAATTTACAATCGTATATGTATTCTAGGAAGTATAAAATGAACACTCCATATATTTTACGAATCCAAACCTAAATTTAGAGTAATTTAGCATTGGTTTGGGTTCAGTGAATTTGTGACTAATACAGGATGTAACTCAACAAATAGTCAATTTCTTCTACACATTCTATTTCCTACAATCCACACCAAAGAACAATTAAAGCGAATATATATGTGATTACCATGAGCTCAACCCAAAAAGTAAATCAAGCAAACGATATAAAAACCCACAGCAATCGCAATAACTATAAATTTTATAAACAAACAAAAAAGTAACAGGAATAAAAAGTCACATAATTACGGAAAGAAGTTGGCGACAACAACGACGAGCGAAGACGGCTGGATTAATGGAAGTGAAGCATTTATAACGAATTAAATACGTGTGAAGAGCTCAGAATCTGAGCAGCACCAAAAATGGTAACCGCAGAAAACATTTTCTGAACTTGATTCAATACGATCAAGACGAATACGATCGTGATGATGATCGATAATGATGACGACAATGATGATGCTGCTAAGAGTTTCTTGACTGATGTGATGCCATTTTTCAAAGATTGGATCATCACAAAGTCAAGTGTTTAGAATGGAAAAACACAAAGAGATATTTACAATGTTAAGCGAAAGGTTTGCCGCTCGAATGAAGAACAAATCCGACAAGTATTTGGACACTTTCAGCATGTTCTGACAGCTCAGATGACAGATGATCGTTGGAAGAGCGGCAAAAAATGAGCGCCAAGATTTTCTTACCAACGTTATTAATAGTGGAAAGAACTTGTTGGAGAACCAAAATCATGGCAGCATGCTGGGGAGTGTAGGTGTAGAAATTATATAAGCGAGAGTATCTCCTATCATCATCATCATCGAGATAAAAATCAAGGTTTATAACATTAATAAATTCTTGTTCTAATTGCGTATGAGATCATTTCGAGCATTCACAGCCTTTAAATGTATCAACGACGTGACATCGATTGGCAAGAGCAGAATTCTCAACATTCTATCTATGGAACTGAAGTATAATCTTCATCTAGCATCTGTAAAAATTCCCAATTAGTTATTCTTCAATTAATTGTTGTGGCGATTTCTATCGCAAACCATCAATACCAAGCCTTCAGTCACCTTGAAGTGATCAGAAGAATTCCAGGTCATTAAATTCTATCATCTAAAAAACGCATACTTCAGCTGTTTGAGCCACAATTTAAAAACCATCTGCGTTGAAGCCGACTTCAATTATAACTGAGATATTATCGATAGTGGAATTTCAAACACTATCGAGGATAATCTTTCCCAACGACTGCAGCGAGATTTACCTTACAAACAACACCATTCCACGTGGCCCAGAAAAGCCAACAAACACAAATCTTCAAAGCTCAAACAAACCACGCTGTCAGACAATGATGTACCCGGGGCCATGCCCGTATTTACATATATTTTAACCCGCAGCTAAAACTGAAATTGCCAAAAACCACACAGCCAAATTATTGATAATTGCCGATGCAGAAAACCATGATACCTCAAACAAATATCGGTTATTACTGAAGAAATACAGTCATTTCGAATATTTAGCATCGGTTAGACTTCGGGTTAAGCACCTTTTTTACTTTTGCAAATATATGCTTTATAGAATTCTTTTCGAAATCGTTAAATCTGACACAGATTTTTACTTCTGATCGAACAAAATAATTGCCTAGTTTTCTTTACCAAACTTCATAAATTCGGCAGATTTTAAAGTCTTTTTTGTCTCGTTTGGAGTTTGACATAAAAACGTCATTAGTTAAATTGGAAACATGTTGGCGATGAGCTGTTAAATGACAAATTATTTATTTCCAATTTGAGGTTTTTTCCATCTCAACATGAGCTGAAGACGATGTGCAGTTGATTATAATTTTGTTTTGGTTTTTATTTTTACGTAAATGTAATTAATAATTTGCATATTGACTTTCAAATGGGTTTATTGACTGGCATTGGTTGCTCGACTTGAAACACTTTCCGTTGAGTCACGAGCCGGGCCAGCGATTCACATAACACCCTCATATTTAGGGGTCGCTGAGGAAGGTTTTAATGGTGCCTCATCGTATGTTTACTTCCTCCAATTTCGTTCATATCCCTCGGAGTAGTTTCGGTAATATGAAGGTAGTTTAGGTAACATAAAAGTAGTTTAGGTAACATAAAACTACACCAAGCTTATTGAAATTTTCTTTTACTCGACGTGTGTAGTTTTGTATTTATAGATCTTCAATCATGCACTTGGCCTTCATCGTCTTGGCGGAAGCACATTCAATTAGTTTAGCTTAGTTCGGCTCTTGCTTAATTCGTTTTATTGCTGACATCAATTAATTGAGCGTACAAAACAACGACTAATTTGACCAAAAACTCAACAAAACCAGAACAAACGGATTATTAGACGTTCTCATTTATCAAACTGTCTAGTAAAAGTGTGTTATTAACTGTTCTTACCGAGTTAACGGCTTCTTGTGCCAGTAGTAGCGAGAATATTCTTAACATATAAATTATTCATGAGCGATATCTCAATAATAAATCCCACAAACTCATTAAATGGTATTTTTTGTTTGCACATTTCAGAGATTTCATCTGTTCAGTTTTGTGCTGCTGGCACTTGCGGCGCAATCCTGGGCCCAATACTACTATGATGCTCCAGAGCAGCCGGGCTATGACTATCCACAGCCCGCGATACCGTTCCCAGCTCCGCAGCCGAAGGAACCATCCCAAGGAGGCTATCAGTATCCGGCACCATCGGTGCCGTTCCCGGAGCCGACGAGACGAGCGCCGACCCCACCGCCGCCGCCACCACCAGCACCTACTCAGGGATACTCGTATCCGAAGCCGTCGATTCCGTTTCCTCCACCAACGAATCCACCACCACCACCTAAGATAATAACTCCCGCTCCGACGGGCTATTCGTACCCGAAGCCATCGGTGCCGTTCCCTCAGCCAACCAGACGTGTTCCTCCGCCACCACCTCCAGCACCAACTGAAGGTTATTCCTACCCGAAGCCATCGGTGCCGTTCCCTCAGCCAACCAGACGAGTTCCTCCACCACCACCAGCGCCTACCCAGGGCTATTCATACCCGAAGCCATCGGTTCCGTTCCCTCCTGAGCAACCGAAGTATTTGCCGCCTCCTCAACCGACAAATCCACCAAAACCGAAATATCTGCCGCCTCCTCAACCAACAACACCACCACAGCCGAAGTATTTGCCACCACCACAGCCGACAAATCCACCACAACCCAAATACCTTCCACCACCTCAGCCGACAAGTCCACCGAAGCCGAAATACATTCCGCCTCCACAACCTACCAAGGGTTATTCGTACCCTAAGCCAGAAATTCCATTCCCGCCACCAACGAATCCACCACAACCAAAGTACCTTCCGCCGCCTCAGCCGACAAGTCCACCCCAGCCAAAATATTTGCCACCACCAAAACCAACCAGTCCACCACAGCCGAAGTATTTACCACCACCTCAACCAACGAAAGGATACTCGTATCCGAAACCATCCATTCCATTTCCTCCACCAACCAATCCACCACCACCACCAAAAATAGTCACCAAGCCAACGCCATCCAAGGGATATTCATACCCGAAGCCGTCGGTACCGTTCCCGCCACCACAGCCCCAGTATCTGCCACCTAAGCCAACAAATCCACCACAGCCAAAGTATTTGCCTCCTCCGCAACCGACAAGTCCTCCTCAGCCGAAATATTTGCCTCCTCCAAAGCCGACAAATCCACCACAGCCCAAGTACCTTCCTCCTCCTCAGCCAACAAACCCACCACAGCCCAAGTACCTTCCTCCACCTCAGCCAACCAACCCACCACAACCCAAGTACCTCCCTCCACCACAGCCTACAAACCCACCACAACCAAAATACCTCCCACCTCCAAAACCCACATCCCCACCACAACCAAAATATCTTCCACCTCCTCAAAAACCAACTAAGGGATATTCGTATCCGAAACCCTCCATTCCATTCCCACCACCAACGAATCCCCCACCACCACCGAAAATAGTGACAAAACCAACCAAGGGTTATTCCTACCCGAAACCTGCTGTGCCATTCCCTGAACCTACGAGACGAGTTCCGCCTCCAGCTCCGACCAAAGGATATTCTTATCCTAAGCCATCAATTCCGTTCCCACCACCACAGCCAACAATTCCACCACAGCCGAAATATTTGCCTCCACCGAAGCCAACAAGTCCACCACAGCCAAAGTATTTGCCACCTCCTCAGCCAACAAACCCACCACAACCCAAGTACTTGCCACCTCCTCAGCCAACAAACCCACCACAACCGAAGTACTTGCCACCTCCTCAGCCGACAAACCCACCACAACCCAAGTACTTGCCACCTCCTCAGCCAACCAATCCACCACAGCCCAAGTACCTCCCTCCACCTCAGCCCACAAATCCACCACAGCCAAAATACATTCCACCACCACAACCCACCAAGGGTTATTCATACCCCAAGCCAGAAATTCCATTCCCTCCACCGACAAATCCACCACAGCCGACAAGAGGCGGATACGACTATCCCAAACCCGAAATTCCTTTCCCACCTCCGACCCAAGCTAAGAGCGGCTACAACTATCCTCGTCCCTCTATTCCATTTAACTTCTGAATGAGCCACAACGAATGATTGAAACTAAAACAAACTTAGCGAACGTTTCGTGGGAATTATCAAATTTTCTTAAGTTAACTTTAATCATAAAAGAGTACCTGGGCTCCGCTGGGCTTATTCAGCAACCCAAACGAATGTTAGTCATTTTTTGTAAATGCATTTGCAATATTCACTTGCATAATAATTTACAATGTTAAATTTCTAAATTGTATTTATACAAATTTTACGAGACGCAACTTGCATGAACATCGAATTGTTTTAAGCTGTATTTAAATATGTATTGTATGTTACTTTTAAAAATTGTTTTATAAGAATAATTTAAAGCGATTTGTAATAAAATTATTCAAATAAATTGTGATGAAAACAAATAATAAATATTTAGTGCTTATTTGAAGAGAATATTTTTAAAACTATTTAAATAATAGATTTAATAGAGTTATTCACGACTATTTGAACAAATTCACAAGGGATCCCATCGGAGATTTCGATCATCGTATATCTCATAGAGTTCATGGAGAGTATCGTTTGCGGTACAAAAGATCTTGCGAAGGATTTCTTCGCAAATGATCTTCGCAAAATGTACTCATCTATTTTTGTCATCGCCCGGGCTCCTGAGCCGTAAAGCAGGACGGCTACGATAAGAGACTTACAAGTTTCGTGTATCGAAAGAGGGATTTGTTTTTCAATTACCCGACTGAGCACAAAGTAACACCTGTTGGCAGGACATATTATTCGTCTGATCTCCAGGCTGACATTGTTGGTATTCGCTCTGCTGTCGACGAAGCCTTTCACAACTTCACGGCGGAATTCCTTGCTGCTTTTTAGGAGTGAAGATAAGTGATTTCTCAATGTACCCTAGACGTATTTTACCAGATTTCCGTTTTCGTCGTTACAATAAAAAAGTCATTATTCATGATTTTCTAGTTGCAAATTGATATTATTCTCGATTCAGATTTGTTCACTACTTTTTGATTCAAAAGTAATTTACTAAAACGTTTGTCCACGGTTTAGTTGCATATTTAAAACCAAATCCCCATAATTATGCTTCCTTGATTTTATATTCCCAAAAGTAAATTATAATTTAAATGAATATTTTATGGTTATTATGGTAAAAATGTATTCCTAAATTTATACTACAAAATTAAAAATAAAATTGAAATATTTAAAAATAGATTTTTGTTACAAATCGAGACTCGATTTATAAAGTAACGGAGAAAATATTGCATACTTTAGGGTGCTGCTGGTAGTACAAACAAACGACCAACATAAATGTCTAACTGTAGGCAAAAATATGTATGTATGAATTTCATAATAACAAAACAGAAATTTATAGAACTAAAATGTAATATATGGTATTGAAATGAAAACAAACCTCTACGGAGAATACCAATGTATGTACAAATCCCTATGAATTGTAGGCATGTTATGCTATTATCCAATAGATTTTAAGATTATTAAGAAATTAAAAAATGCACGAACAGTGATTTTTAAATTCTGTTTCAAATCTTGGTTGCTAACCATATTAGAGTAAACATTTATAAAATGTATAAGGTCTCTTCAAACAACTTATTAGAGTTGAATGCAAATGCAACCTGAAAGCAATTTAAACTAATCAAGTTATTAGGAACAATGAATATTAATATTCCAATAGAGCACGTGTTTTCTTAAATTTCTGCTCGAACTTAATTGGAACCATGTCTCCAAGTGACTATAGTAATTAATTCATAATAATCATGGTTTCAAGTCTTCCACCAATGATTCGTACAAGCGTTTTCAAAATATCAGCTATTAAAGTAAAGACAATATTTTTGATTTAGTAATACAATTTTTATTTATTTCGAATATTCATATCAAGAAATTTCACATAATACTACAACTCATACTCGAAAAACTGAGTTGAGGTTGAAATCCTTTCAAATATTTAGAATCTGCGGCGGCGGATGACACGGCGACGGTGTGTCTTATAACGGTAACCCTCAGCAGATGAGAAGCTATGAGCAGGCTCAGAAGCAGCAACCTCATAGGAAGGAGCAGCCTGGTAGGTAGGAGCTTGGTAAGAAGGAGCAGCCTGGTAGGATGGAGCCTCATAAGATACAGCTGGAGCAGAAGCAGCTACAGAGTATGATGGAGCGGATTCGTAGGAAGCAACTGGAGCTGAAGCAGCAGGTGGCAAGTACTCGTTGGATACCGAGGAAGCAGCGAATTGGTGAGGTGGCAAGTAGTCGTTGGAAGGCAGATGGCTGACATCACGGCGATGGCGATGACGGTAGACAACACGGCGGTTAGTCTTGTAGTTGTATCCGTCGGTAGCGGAGAAGGTGTGGGCTGGTGCTGGTTCAGAAGCGGCAGTCTCGTAGGATACGGAAGAAGCAGCGGGAGCAGAGTACGATTCGTAGTTCTGAGCTGGGGCCGAATAGGTCTCAACTGGAGCGGAGGCAGCAGCGTGGTAAACTGGTGCGGGAGCAGGAGCTGCCTGGAAAACTGGTGCAGGAGCAGAAGCAGCAGCGAAAACTGGAGCCGGGGCAGGAGCAGCAGCGAAAACTGGTTCTGGAGCAGAAGCTTGGTAGGATGGTTCAGGAGCCGAGTACTGCGGCTGAGGTGCTGATGCCGCAAAACTATGGGATGGCGGCAAGTACTTGTTCGATGGTAAATGGCTAACATCAGCCGATGCAGCGGCGACCAAAGCGCAGAAGGCCACGAAGAATTTCTGAAAGCGATATTTTAGTTAAATTAGTCCTTGCTTAGTTCAGTCAGCAAGAGTATTGTATCAAACCATTTTTAGTTGCTTGTCTCCAAACAGCTGAAGAATCCAAACGAAAGTGATATTGTTTCCAAAAGTGTGACTGCTTTTTATATGGTTCTATTCGAGCATGCAAAATTTTTGCAGTTATCAGAAAAAAGTCATTTGCATTTGCTTAAATCGTAAATTTATGACAACATAGCAAAAACGCATAGATTTGCTAGCCGGTTTGTTGCTATTCTTGATTTCGTTGCCATTAGAACTTCTTTTGACATCAACTAAGATCTTATTCTATTCCTCTAAATAATATACGACTTGTTTTTTGTCTTATCTCGATGCAAGTTTAAGCTTTATAATAAAAATTAATCATTAATGGCCCATTTCGTTAATTTGAACTCAATTCATTTTACAATTGACAAATTCTTCTTTAGTAAGTGATTCATATTTTACAATTCATAGAAGGAACTATTCTAGATATATTCAAACGAGTTTTTTCATTATTTTTTTTGGTGAATTTTCATTCACAATATTTATTTAGAATCATAGCGGTGTTGTGGTAAAACGGTTCTAATACTAAATGTTGCACTTCAAAATAAGCGCTGTTCGATCACTCGTTGTAGGAGTTCCTTCAACACATTTTAATGACGACGGTAGACAACACGGCGGTTGGTCTTGTAACGGTAGCCATCATCGGCGAGCTCATGGGCTGGGGCAGCCTCAACTTGCTGGACTGGAGCCAAGTACTCGTTGGAAGGAGCCTCAACAGCTACGGATTCCTGAACTGGGGGCAAGTACTCGTTGGAAGGCAAGTGGCTGACATCACGACGGTTGCGGCGGTAGACAACGCGACGGTGGGTCTTGTAACGGTAACCATCATCGGCGAGCTCATGAGCTGGGGCAGCCTCAACTGGAGCCTGGTATTGGATCTCCTGGGTGGGGGGCAAGTATTCGTTGGATGGGGCCTGGTAAGCGACAGACTCCTGAACTGGGGGCAGGTATTCGTTGGATGGCAAGTGGCTGACATCACGACGGTTGCGGCGGTAGACAACACGGCGGTTGGTCTTGTAACGGTAGCCATCATCGGCGAGCTCATGGGCTGGGGCAGCCTCAACTTGCTGGACTGGAGCCAAGTACTCGTTGGAAGGAGCCTCAACAGCGACGGATTCCTGAACTGGGGGCAGGTATTCGTTGGAAGGCAAGTGGCTGACATCACGACGGTTGCGACGGTAGACAACACGGCGGTTGGTCTTGTAACGGTAGCCATCATCGGCGAGCTCATGGGCTGGGGCAGCCTCAACTGGAGCCTGGTATTGGATCTCCTGGGTGGGGGGCAAGTATTCGTTGGATGGGGCCTGGTAAGCGACAGACTCCTGAACTGGGGGCAGGTATTCGTTGGATGGCAAGTGGCTGACATCACGACGGTTGCGGCGGTAGACAACGCGACGGTGGGTCTTGTAACGGTAACCATCATCGGCGAGCTCATGAGCTGGGGCAGCCTCAACTGGAGCCTGGTATTGGATCTCCTGGGTGGGGGGCAAGTATTCGTTGGATGGGGCCTGGTAAGCGACAGACTCCTGAACTGGGGGCAGGTATTCGTTGGATGGCAAGTGGCTGACATCACGACGGTTGCGGCGGTAGACAACGCGACGGTGGGTCTTGTAACGGTAACCATCATCGGCGAGCTCATGAGCTGGGGCAGCCTCAACTGGAGCCTGGTATTGGATCTCCTGGGTGGGGGGCAAGTATTCGTTGGATGGGGCCTGGTAAGCGACAGACTCCTGAACTGGGGGCAGGTATTCGTTGGATGGCAAGTGGCTGACATCACGACGGTTGCGACGGTAGACAACACGGCGGTTGGTCTTGTAACGGTAGCCATCATCGGCAAGAACATGGGCTGGGGCAGCCTCGACTGGAGCCTGGTATTGGACTTCCTGGACTGGAGCCAAATATTCGTTGGTTGGGATTTCTACTGGAACAGATTCCTGTGCTGGGGGCAGGTATTCGTTGGAAGGCAAGTGGCTGACATCACGACGGTTGCGGCGGTAGACAACGCGACGGTGGGTCTTGTAACGGTAACCATCATCGGCAAGAACATGGGCTGGGGCAGCCTCGACTGGAGCCTGGTAGTGGACTTCCTGGGTAGGAGGCAGATATTCGTTGGTTGGAGCTTGGACAGCAACCGACTCCTGCACGGGTGGCAAGTATTCGTTGGAAGGCAAGTGGCTGACATCAGCAGCAACAGCTGCGATTACAGCGAAGGCAATCAACAAAAGTTTCTAAAATAAAAATAGTCCACAGTTAGTATCCTGCTGTTGCTGAAAAGATTGAGTTCCTTATGCTATAACGAGAGAAAACTGCGACCTACCATCTTCAATGGCTTGCCACTATGTTCACAGTAAGAAAACCGAAACTATAATGAAGAACCAGAAGGTCTCAATGGTATTTATACGTTCTTCTGCCTTGTAACGCTCATTTCGCTAAAGCTCTGTGTAAATTCGCATAAATCGTAATTTGAATAAGATGATTCAGAACTATTCAGCTCTTTACTTCGTTTCTTTTGTGTGTGTGCTTTACTCTTCGTCGTTTCTTTCGTCTATCTTTCGGCCACTTTAGACACATATACAGCATAACTACTGAAGAGCACGTTGTCGATGAAGACTCTTAATTATTTTTAATTTATTCATAACGCAAGATGGACGTGGTAACGGATAAAATTTGATTTTATAATTTGTTGACACATTCTCCTTCATTAAGCTTTTAGCGTAAAAAAAAATTTGTGTCGATGATACGGATAGGTGTAGACGTTATTGAAGTGGATTGATTCAATTGTTCCTGATTCCGGATTCAATTACTTAGTAACAAATCGTTTTTATTTATAGATCTCAATGGGGATTTTTTTTTGTTAAAAATGGTACGTATATGAAGATCAAAATAGAAATAACAAATTTTCTACCAATGAATATCCGTCTAATACACTTATTATTTGAGAATGCCGTACCAGTTAGAGATCTCTCATGAGGTTATTCCTATTAATACCACAGAATTTGTACGAAATCTTTAAAAAAATTACATAAAACTTATATCCTCCTTAGTACCTAAATCGATAGACTTCTTATGCCAGAGATTTCTATTATTTGCAATTAACTTCTCACAGTTGGTCACTCATTAATTTTATTTTTTCCTATTATTTCTAAAGATTAATGATGGTTTGTGGTCAACACTTACTAAGCATAACGAATTTGTATTCATTAATAGACAAAGCCTAAGCATTGCAAAACTCGATGATATCCTATTAACGAAGAGAGCAAATTCTACCTAAGTCTAAACTTCCAATCCGAAATATTGATGTATTGTTTATTATAACAAGTAAAATATTATCAATCTGGTTAATGATTTTGCACTCAAAATTTATCAATTTCAATAGTTTTCTTAATAACATTAAATCATGCATATTCTTGCATTAAAATGTGTATAACAACTTGATAAATTAACGCAGTATTCTTAGTTTTTGAAGATGCTTGTTAAAAAGTTTTGCGTGTGGTAGGTAAGTTATTTTGTGGATCTCTATTTCGTGGCCTCACTCAATGACATTCCCTCAAAGTCAAGGTTGCCAATTGCTTCACAATCTCTTTGTGATATGGTAATTGTTGCCATTCATGATTTCATGTTGAATATTTTGAAGACTTGTTATATGCGTAATGAGGGTAGCATCATGATGAGTATCGTGCCTGGGGTAGACTTTAAGAATCTTAGATGTAAAAAACTCAACGATAAAAACAAGTTACAACAAAAATTTTCTAATTGATTTGGTGAATAGTGTGCTGAAAATCAGGAAGTTCGTGCTACCAAACGTTGGAAAAGTTAATTGTCGAATAATAAACTCCAATGCTACAAGGTGTTCGTTCTGGTTTGGTCTTTCCGATACATCTAATGGTGTCATATGCTGCGATGTGGGTCTATTCTATATTGTTATTTTTCGTTTTTAACTTAGTTGGACACTATTGTATTCATGTGGCACATGATAAATTATCCAATCTGCACCTTTTAATCCTTTCGGAAATATGCAAATAAGTGAATGTATGCTTAGAAATTAGCAAATAACGTTAATATTAATGAGTCCACGCGAACCTTTATTTGGCCGGTTTCTTTTTATGGTAAGATCGCGATTTATAGAGATGTGCCGATGTTTGTGTATAATCCTTAACCCGCGGTACATACAGTCCGAAATAGAATAATTTGCTTAATTGTATGTAAATTTTATTCCAAATTATATATTAAATCTTTTATTACTATCTACTGTTGTGGACGTCTTCTTCTCTGAGAATTTCGCACCCTACGTTTCTAACATGACAACTATCGATCATCACTATGTATTCTGTCGCAAAAAACATTCTACTGAAGGATTCCTGTCAAAAGTGAAACAACCGGATCCACAGCTATATATGCTATATTTGAGACTCGAACATGATTCACAGCAGAAACAGGAAGTAATATAGTTTCTGAAGATATTAAGTTTGAACGAAGCGTTGCAGATTTGGTCTTGACATCAAATCAAGTTTGTTATATTGGTCAGCATAAGCAATCGCATCGATATAACAAATAATGATGCATGTCGACAATATGAACGTTAAGTTAACATTTTCCGCCATAAAATGATTTCGTGCTCAAGCCGCGAGATATAAATTATATGCGCTATTTGCTAAACTATTGTAGAAACATTGTCAAATTTCAAATATTGATAATGTAGGGTATGAAAGTGTTCGCGGATCTGTGGCTGACACCAAGGTGCTGATGATGAACTTATTGTAGCTTTTATTGCGTTAATTATAATTCAACTCGAAACTGGTTCTCAAGTGGTCGTCGTTAGAGTGGTTAGAAACAATGATAAAAGAACTGAGGTAACAAGAAGGAAGACCGAAAAGAGATCGTTCGTGTGGCACTTTTTATGTTGAGAAAATCGATAAATCTTTATAATTTATTTCATATTATATTGTTTTGACACTTGTTGGTTTTCGGACCTCACAAGCTTTTTAAACTTAGGCGATGCAACTTCACGCTCTATTAATCCATATTAAAAATTTGTTTTAAAATCCCTCAAGTAAAATTATATTAGCATATACAAGTGTTTCTTATATAACACAACTTTATTTTTCAAAGTCTTCACGGCAAATATTTAACAATCATTCGAATTCGCAGAGGAATAAATTATTTTTCTGACGTAGGGCCTGATTCTCATATAGTCTTCCAATTCACGCGGTCGATCGATAGCGATTTTAAGCTATTTTTTATTACCAACATTTGTTTTTATTGTTTAAAGAACATTTAGATGGCACACAAACGTGGTGTGCGGTATCAAGCGCAGCTTTGGGTACCACGCCTTTCCATTTCACGGCATCTTTCAATCAATCAATTTATATTTCATGATAAATGCTAATTTTGAATAAACATAATCAGAATTTGGCAAAGCACAAAAGATAAACCACATGCTTCCAATGTTCGAACCGCGTCCAACCGAGATCTCAGATGGTTTCTATGTCAGAATTAAACGAAAAACTGTGGGAAAGATATTATGAGCCACGCGCACGATTTCTATTCCAATCAAAGGAACGAAAATACATCGATTTAATCTTGATCTTTTCCTTCTGGTAGATCAATGAACCTATTTATAATATTTTTTGTTTTATTTTAGAAATTTAAAATCGTTTTTTGTGTTAAACCAGTGCGATGAGTGGCAAAAAATAAAATGTAAAACAGAAAACTTGGAGTTTAAAGAGATTTATATCCAGCTGTTTGTTATAAGATTTGAATAATTAGGCAATGTGAAGGGAAGTGGAACAGTGTAATTTTTGTTTGACACAATGGGACAAAGTGGAAGAATTTAAAGGAATCAGGATTTTAATCGGAAAAACTCTGGATATAATGTTAGTTTAAAAATAAGTTTAATATTTTAATTCATGTTTGATATTACAATTTAATACTCACGGTAATAAAATGATTGGCAGAGATAAAACTTTAACTTAGGAAATAATTTTAAAATAGTGATTCCATATTATTATATTATATGATTCCATATTATTATATAATCTTGATATTATAATTCTTAATATTATTTCGTAGTATAATAAGATATAAATATTTTCACTCTAACACAAAATCGATGTCCTATTTCTCTTATTCCTCCTATTCATCCCACATCATTTTTGCGAGAACAAAACTGTACTCATATAAAATATCAACAGATATCAACACGTTGCTACACGAATAATCATGCACTTTTCATTTCCGAAGCGTAAAACGACCTCTAAAAATATAATTATGCTATAATACTAAATTTAATTCTTCAAAAATGTAGTCAATTTACTACGATGGTAGAATCGTCAACCCTGACGTGAGTCTGAGAATTTGCAAGTCACTGAGACTAAAAAAAAAATTACTCCCACAGGGGTATAAATTGCATTTCAATCTACATGAGTTCATTAATTCGGTCATTTCGCATGTTTGACCCACTGTGCAGAGTTCGAATTGAGGAAAGAAGTTTCTGCACGGTTTTCTTTCAAAGTTTAATGAGGCCATTGTTTGCATTATGGTGAGACAAAACTTAGAAAATATCCAAAAACCTTTTTTAATAAAACTTAGGAAGCCGCTGTTGACTTTGAAGTTTGATTGTGTGCAAAATATTTGAATTTTTGATTTGACAATCGCAAACGTTTCTCTTTTGATAGATTTGCCGATCTACGTTTGGCCAAAAAAAGGAATTAATTTGGAAATAATGAAATTAACCTTCTGCACGAAACTGAAATAGCTGTGATTGTCTGTTGGTTTTACATTAAATGAAAGAACAATTAAATTCATTGATGAAAATTAATAACAATCAAAATAAAAAAGAAACAAAAATCCATCGAATGCGAAATTAGCATATCGAATCATTATAATAGTAATTTGATTCGGTTCAAAATTCAGCGGATTATATTAGGCCGTCTTCACCCGTCAGCTACCATTCAAATCATGTTTGCATAACAATACAATTGTAGAAACAAAAATATACCTCGAAAAAGAAAAAACCACTAAACAACCACTTTTGGCATAAGTTTATGTTTTATATTTTATTATTTTGTTTACTTGAATATAAAAAAAACACGTTTTTATATAAAATTAGCTTTTTGTTTAGCATCTGAAAGCATAGAATAGGCACTATTATGCGTATTGCCCAAACAAGTTTAATCTATTTAACATGATACAATCTATTGTTACAGGGATTTTGGTCATTTTGCGTTTTTGCGGCCCTCGAACCTTTTGCATGGCATTGATGGCCATCGTGCGTTTCGGTGATTCTGAAACAAGTTAGCAAAGTTGGCTATCCAACAATGGGTAATTTTTCGAAAATTTCCATCAGGTCGTTTGCGAGGGCTTTTTATAGCACATAAATAAGAGACTTCATCTGAACTTCATCCGAACTAAAAGTGTGGAATTACAGCTTTTTCTATGTATACATAGAAGATTGTAACTTAAGATAATCAGTTCAAATGGGTTCGTTGATAAGTTAATTACTTCCTCAAAATAGAACAAGAGTCAACATTATTTAAATTATAATAAATTTAAGTCGTTCTCGAAGCCCTGCGTAAGGGACTCACGTCAGAGTTGAATAGAGTATACATTATTCATTGGCAACGACATATTTATATTCACTTTAGAATTTATTTGTTCAGCCCTAAAAAACAAAGCTTTGCTTGAGATGTGTCTATAGAATGGAAACCGGTTCCAATCCCGATTCAATTAGGAAGAACAAATTAACTTAACTTAAATATTACAGAAGTCTATTTATTAATACCCAACTCACACCTAAGTATCATCATGTCTCAGAATATACAGAATTCTTATGGACTGATATAATTTGCAAATACAGCAATAAGAAATCATATATTTGAATTCATTATTTGCAAAACGGAAAGTCACAAAAACGTGTCGATCTTAAATCGCATACCGACAAAAGTATTCTAATTCTGGCTTCCTCGTAGATTTCTATAAACAAATTATGAAAAAGGAATAAAAATCCAATATCCAGACACGTGCCTGAATATTGAATTTGAAACTAAAGATATTGAATTTTGGATTTTACATGGACATGAAATAAAATATAAAGTCTCATTATCCCCACATCAAATTCAATAGTAACCCTTTTAGTGATGCCATCTAAAGCCAGGGCTTCTTCTAGAGAACTGCTCTCAGAGACGAGAACAAGTGCTATCTATGGAAAATCAGTTTTACTACCATTAGCGTTAACTGATTGAGGAACTTAGTTTTGGGCTGTATTTACCCAAAAAATAGCTAATTATATTGCCTTCGAGCATAGTACTATCTTTAGAAATATATAAAGTATTATTTTACAAACATATATATCGTTAAAATAAAACAATAGCGGTCAGAGAACGAGTTTCTCTCTTAATAATTACTATAATTTAGTGAATATTTTGAATAAAAAATACGAAATGACATAATTTGTTGCCAGAGAGCTTAGAACAAAAACTAGAATTAATATAATCAAAAAATTCTGACTGTTGGGTAGAACTTTTATCTGGGTTCCTTCGCTGATTCTCTTTGTATTAGTCGTTTTTGTACAAAATCTTCAGAAACTCTTGACTCCACATTGTCTGGCAAATTAGTTATGCAAATTTCCTCTGAAATAAAAACCACACGCTTCTCTTATATAAAAACCAACATATCTTTGTTTTGGTTTATTTACTTCTTTTTTAACACATCATATGAGCTTTTAGGGTTTCGTACTAAGCAAACTCAGGAAACGGAACCAGTTTTGAGCAAAACGGAGATGGAACTGAAGAAACTTTGACTCAAATAAAAACTTGAGCTAGTTTTGAGAAAAGTTCGTGGGTTCGTGTTTTGAGGAATTTTACGAAAGTTTCACGAAATTGTATACCCGAACCGGAAATTAAGCTTGGGCTGAAGTGAGTCCTAAAAATATTCCATTAGTTGTAGATCGGATGTGGTGATCTGATATGATATTCGGTGAGTTGAATATAAAACTATTAGTTAATAAAAATCAAAGATATGATATATCAAATGTATTAAAAGTTGGACTCATATTCTTCTTCTGTTGAACACTGCGATTTTAACTACTCCTAATAGGACTTAAATATCAGCTAAAAATTAAATTAAAAAATTAAAAATTTATTAAAAATAGAATAATTCTTCTTCGGTTGAACACTAGGATTTGAATTGTAAAATGGAAATGTAGAGTACAGAATATGCTCCTAATGGAACTCGAAAGTCAGCTAAAAATTATTCTTAATTATCCCATTCTCTATTGGAAGTACATCGGAGTAAATAGCATTCCAATCAGACAAGAACACGATGATCGTCACTAGAACAAACCAGAATTATAAATATTTGCGATTCGAAATACGATAGAACTAATGGGTAAATAATAAACCAGTTTCCAAAATACTATGTAAATTCTCCAAATTTTTATTCAATTATAATTTTCCAATATCACGAATATCCTATGAATATTCGCTACAACATAGTAATATTCACGCTGTCGTTCGGTAGATTAATAGAAGAATCCAACGCGGGGCTTCTGGTAGTGGTAGCCATCCTCACGTAGATCGGTGTCGATGGTGCTGGCTGCGGCCAAGTGCGAGTCGCGTTCGTATCCGGAGTCGCTGCCGTGGGGAACACGCAGAGGGACATTGTTGAAGTTGATATCGTCGCCAGGTCTGTAGATCACCTCGGGTGCATTGGCGGTGGGACGGTACTCGAGATCGTCGTCGTCGTTAGCAGGGTGTTGGCGCGATGACGAAGCCTTTGCCGAGGTCTTCTTCTGATCCGTTGTCCTGGCATTGGTCGACGACTTCTTGTGGCTCCTGCTGACCTGAGCCTTTGGTGGTGATTTTCGTGTACCGTAGATGTTGCCGTTGATCACGTTGAGACCCTGACTATTGCCCTCATACGGTGAACTTGTGTCCGGCAAGTTGAGACCTTCATAGTTGCCGCTAATGAGGTTAACTCCCTGACGATTGCCCTTCGGCACGGTCGAGGGCAGCGGTTGAGTGCGTGACTCCACTTTGGTTTTCGTTTTGGCTGAAGAAGCCAGCGATCTTGCTTCCCCCGCGCCGCTGTTGCGAGGACGATCGTGGTGCTGGTGGTGGGTGTGGTGGTGGTGAGGCTTTGAGGGCTTGTGCGGCTTGGATGGCTTGATCGGATAGCAGCCGATTGAACCGACGCCAACGGGACCGCTTTCATATCCGGGGCCACAAGTAGGACCACCACCAATGCCTGGTCCAACACCTGGTCCAATGCCTGCTCCATCATCATCACCATCCCCAATGCCGATTCCAATGCCTGCATCAATGCCACCTCCATTACCATTATCACCACCAATGTCGATTCCAATGCCCGCATCAATGCCACCTCCATTGCCATTATCACCACCATCGCCGATGCCAGATCCTGAGCCGGAACCGGGGGGTAAGCCGACGGCGCCCAAGTTGTCACCGCCACCATTGGATGGTCCATTGCCAGGGCCAACACCGTTGCTTCCACCGCCATTGCTTCCGCCGCCAATGCTTCCGCTGCCGGCGCCCGGTCCGACGGCGGACAGGTCGGGAGCGTTGCCGGCCTGCTCGTTGCCCAGCTCGACGTTCGAGTTGAAGTCGCTGTCCTGCGACTGGACGTTGATCTGTGTGTGGAACACGGAGTGTGGGGCGCTGGCGTAGACGACGTGGTCGGGGTTCTGGTGGCCGTAGTTCGTGCGGCTCTCGGCCGGCGTGAACAGACCATCGACGGGATCCTCGATTGGCAGGCCACCGACGAAGGTCTTTTGCGACTTGAGCGGTGGATCGCTGAGAGCTTTCGGTTTCGAGTGCTTGTATTTGTCGCTGGTCTTCGGCTTAACGTCGTGGTGATGATGGTGGTGATGGTGATGATGATCGTGGTGAGTAGTATCCTCCTTGACATAATCATCATGGTCATCGTGGTGGTAATGGTGATGATCGTAATCATGGCGATCGTACTTGGGATGGTGGTGATGGTGATGGTGATGATCGTCGTCGTCATCATCGTGCACGCTCACCCTCTCGGAGGTGTGCTTCACCTTGTGAAAGACCTGGGAGGAGGCGGATCGCAGCGGATCTGGGGGCAGATAGTGGCGATCGGTGTTCGAATGCACCAATTCGGACACATCTCCCAGAGCCATCTGCAACAAGCAGGCCACAATTGTCAGGCTAATAAGAAACTTCTAAAGGAGTAGAAAGCCAGAGTATAAAAAAGTCCTTGCGTTATTTTTTAGGAAACACTCACCATCCTTCCGTTGATCACTTTGCTAGATGCTGTTGTGAAATGTTGCCTCCATCGAATGCATTTCACAGTTTTATACACATTTAGAATTTTAGCAAATATTGCACGGCGCTTCAATTAAAATACAATTAATTATTTAGATAAAGAGAATTAAAACAGAAAGTATAAAACTTGTTCCATGATATTCCAGACATTGTTGCTGTTGATCGTGAGAACTTTTCCGTTCCAAACTCCGCCGATATCGATTCCGTTCCACCTCCAGACTAATCACTGTGTCTGTGACTTCGAGATGCGGACAGAACGACATAAATCCCAATAAAACCGGGTCTTCGGGGTGATATAATGGGAATGTATTTGAAAGCGGTGAAATATGTCAATAGAACGATACACTGAGACAAATTTAGAGCTACTATATAATGCGAGTTTATAAATGAAGTCAAATATCAAATACCATGAATTCCAAATTAAAAAAAATATTATTTAAATAATGGAATATTTTGCATTAATTCAAATATATATTTAGCAATAATTTAATTTTACTCAGTAGTCTTATTCAAAATTTTCTTTAAACATGTTTATTAAAAATGTATTTTCTGACCATGTACTCGAATGAATAGATGATCTTATCAGTAAAATGTCGGTTCAAGCCGATTGTTGAACCAAAAACAATTAACAATGTGGTGCAGTAAATTTTCCATATGTCACTGATCTCGATTCGAATGGTCAACGGTTTGTCTGGATCAAGTCAAATCACAGATTTGCCACATATTTTAACTATGTTATTGTCAGGTTGATAACTTCAAAGCAATGAGTTCACACATTATTCCCAACACCCTCCTATTTTTTGACACACATATGCTTTTTTGAATGTAATACGGTTTAAGATAAAAGGAAACACACAAATAGCCGTTAAATTGATGTTTATTGTGGTAATTAATTGTCTTAAACAACTCTTGATTAGGGACATAAAATTCAAATGTAATAAAAAATATAAAATATGTAGAAAAATACTACAAATTAAAATTTTATGATAATATACAGTAGCGACCAAATACATGTAATAAAACGAATCAATATTAGGACAGAAATGTGCTTCACATATTTATTGTTAAGTCGTTTCTTTCAGTGATTATTGTCGCACGTTTCGGTATTTCCTTAGGATTATACTGGCTCTATAACAGGAATATAGTATGGTATATGTAGTGATCTCAATATAGAATTATGAGAAATTAGTCAAATATTCTTATTCAAATGATTATGGAACATCCAATAATCCCTAAAACATATCTACGCCTTGGCCAAAAGTTTGAGCACTCTTTGAATTAAAAACTCGAAAAGATAATTTGAAAATAATTTTTTCATAAACAATAAACTAATTTTAAAGTAAATCACCTTATGTCGGTATAACCAGAAAGTACCCTTTACTAATTATAATATTTTTGTGAACTTTTAACTACGCATCAAAATATATGGCAGTCTAATGTGTTTTCGTAGTAACATAGATAGTAATACCAATTGTAATATATATTTTTTTTAATTTGTTTTATTGTATGTTCGATTTAAGCACGATGTCTGTAGACAAGACGGCGTACAGTTTTGTATTGGTAACCATTTTGAGAGACATCGGGTTGTGGATAAGAGTATCCTTGGTCCACTGGGGCTGGCTGAGGAGCAGGTGGAACGTAGGTGTTCACGGGAGCCGAGGGAGCGGGTTGATGAGCTGGTGGAACGTAAGTGTTGACTGGAGCCGATGGAGCGGGTTGGGGTGCAGGTGGAACGTATGTGTTCACTGGAGCCGATGGAGCGGGCTGAGGAGCTGGTGGAACGTAGGTGTTGACTGGAGCCAATGGAGCGGGTTGGGGTGCAGGTGGAACGTATGTGTTCACGGGAGCCGAAGGAGCGGGTTGAGGTGCTGGTGGAACATAAGTGTTCACTGGAGCCGATGGAGCGGGCTGAGGAGCTGGTGGAACGTAGGTGTTTACGGGAGCCGAAGGAGCTGGCTGGGGTGCAGGTGGAATGTAAGTGTTCACAGGAGCCGAAGGAGCTGGCTGGGGTGCAGGTGGAACGTAAGTGTTCACAGGAGCCGATGGAGCAGGTTCATGAGCTGGTGGAACGTAAGTGTTTACGGGAGCCGATGGAGCCGGATGTGGATAGTTGTATCCCAATTCGGAGACGTCAGCGTGAGCAGATGCCACAAAGACGAGAGCAACGATCAGGAATTTCTAGAACGATCAAGATAATTATATTGAAATTCTGTATATTTTAGCAATTATGGATCGTACCATTTTGAGTTCCTTCAAACTACTAAAGAGCGAATGATAACAAAACTCTTGATGGTAGATGTTTATATATTCATGTTACGGATAAGCGAAAACGGAAATGATTTCAAACGTTTAAAATGTTCCAATAATTAAATAATAATGGTGGTCAATATGGCGGTGATCGATGATCATTAATTGCTTTCCTCTTGTGTAGCGATCGTCCTTGTCTACGTTACTCACTGCATTGAAGCTACTTCTTATTGCTGTCTCTCTCAAACAAACAGAGGTCTTTTGTAGTTGTCAACTCTACATAAATATTTATGAATGCGCTAAAAAATTTGAATGGTCAACGGTGATTTTTACGAGCCGTGCATGCGAGACCAATCGACCATATCATTCTGCGAATTTATAAACTTCTGTCTGATACGCATTTTTCAACATTAATTTTAATTAGTATTGATTTATTTGACCAATAAATATTGTGATTTTTGCCAAAGTTCAAAACCTTCTCTATACCATGATATGAATGATATTTTTGTGACCTACACTAATTTGCCCGTATTAAGTAATTCCTCTCGGTTTCGACGAGAGGATGGCCAAATTACCGCATCTCAACTACTTCCATCTCTCATTGTGTTTTGCCGTACACTCCAAGTTCAGGTGCTCAAGTGTTAAGACGTCGCCGAGCCCCCCGGCCATCCACTTCGGTCTAATCACCTGAATGACTGATGATCTTCTCGTGGTCGGCGAAACACAAATTTGGCAGCACTTGAGCTCGGGAGCGAGCACGCTTTGAGTCGTCTGCCGACCCGTCCACAGATTTACATGGCGCCTAAATTGGCTTGGCTTCGGTCGGTCGGTTGGCAACGCTGCACCTCAATGGATTTCTAATTTTGCTTTCCTCTCCTCTCCTGTCTTCGTTGATTTGAACTCTTCTGACCTTGATGGTAAGATGGTATTTCGATTAGTTGTTGTTTGTTTTCTTAACCAGATGACAACGAAAGGTCGCATCTCATTTTCGGCCATTGTCTGTCCGTCAGCAAGAATGGGAGGGCCAGATGTCTTCTTGCTGATTTATTGGCGCTTGAGATTGATGATTTGATAGATCTGATCGTGTGGATGGAACAAACGGTAGCCACGTCTATGCAAACGGAACGGAAGAGGTTGTTAAGTTGGTGGAAGTTTCGACAAGCTTGAACTTGAAATCCGAAACTCAGTTAATCGGTTAGCAATACCAGAAAAATAATTTCTAAGAGGAGAAGTCAGCTTTTGGTTTTCGGTAACACCTGGAATAGTTAATATAATTTAACCACATCGTCTCTGATGTTCCATTCCAATTTCACAGATCTTATTCATTGCTAATTAAGAAAATAAATGGAATTTTTTAGTGTCAAAATACGATTGCTCATATTATTTGTATTTCAGCAACATTTCGTAGGGCGATATATTGCTTCGATAAGATGAGATGACCTTTTGTAAGCCAACCAATTGAAAATATAAATAAACAAAAAATAATCGACAAACACGTTATCGTCAAGGTCCACACTTACCAAACACAATGGGTTTTATATTTCAAACAAGCGAAAATGATGAATCTTCCACTGTCCATCAAACATAATTAAAAATCCATAAAAGTCATTGACGAATGCATCGTTGCAGCCCTCTCACGTTACAAACGAAGCGCGTGCGCAACCTCAAGTCATGTCATGTTGATCATCAACTCAAGATCATCATCATCATCAGCAAATAGAGGGATAAACAAGTATACGATTATGAAAATAAGAGATTAGAAAAGTCTCAAATGTACATATACAATAATTAATGTACTTAAGGCCTTCTTGAGTACTCTTCATATTCTTGATATTTGAGGTTTTTGATTTTTTCTGTATTTGCATCTACATACATTTTCCATGTGCAAAAAATAATTTTGCACTGAACTTATTACTATGATAATTTCATTAAAATCGGTATAAAAAGATTATGTGGCTTTTATATATTAACTGCACCTTTCCTTTCATGTGCTTAACCCTTGAAAGCAAATAGAGTGAAGATAACTTAAGTAGATTTTGAAACTTTTTTGCAACAATGAAATTCATGCATCTCTCGAATTCAACAAAGTAGGTCAAATGCAACATTTGATAATACTTGGTATCAACTTGTGTTCATTAGAGATTTTATTGTTAATTGAAATTCAAAAAATACTCAAGTATTCACATTGCACAACACCCATTAATTTCGATGTTAGGTGAAAGGACCACTGACCGACTTCATCGGAAACAAAAAAAAAACCCTTCAACACTCAGATGAAGACCTACATATATCAATATTATTCCAAAGTCTTAAAGTAGATATTGCAATCGAATAAAAATAGAAATTGCAATCGAATAAAAATAATAGAAAATATTTCAAGTAATTAAAATTTATTATCACGAAATGTCACGTATACATCAAGGTCGATAGGATTCTTAGGCGCGATGTTTGTGGGTACCACGGCGAACAGTCTTGTAGCGGTATCCATCATCAGCAGATTCCTCGGGAGCGGACTCCTCGGCTGGTGGAATATAGGTGTTCTTGGGGGCTGGTGGAATGTAGGTGTTCTTAGGGGCTGGTGGAATGTAAGTGTTCTTGGGGGCTGGTGGAATGTAAGTGTTCTTGGGGGCTGGTGGAATGTAGGTGTTCTTGGGGGCTGGTGGAATGTAGGTGTTCTTCGGTGCTGGTGGAATGTAAGTGTTCTTAGGAGCCGCTGGAGCAGGCTGAGGAGCTGGAGGAATGTAGGTCTTCTTAGGAGCCGGTTGTGGTGGCGGAGGTGGGATGTAGGTGTTCTTGGGCGCCACTGGTGCAGGCTTCGGTGGTGGCGGAATGTAGGTGTTCTTGGGAGCCGGAGGAATGTAAGTGTTCTTCGGCGCTGGAGGAATATAGGTGTTCTTGGGAGCTGGTGGAATATATGTGTTCTTCGGGGCTACCGGAGCAGGCTGGGGTGCAGGTGGGATGTAAGTTTTCTTCGGAGCAGCTGGAGCCGGTTGTGGAGGTGGGATGTAAGTGTTCTTCGGGGCCGCAGGAGCTGGCTGAGGTGCTGGTGGAATGTAAGTGTTCTTGGGGGCCACTGGAGCTGGTGGCGGTGGAGGCGGAATGTAGGTGTTCTTGGGCGCAGCGGGTGCCGGAGCAGCAGGCTGTGGATAGTTGTATCCCAACTCGGAGACGTCGGCGTAAGCGCAGGCCACAAAAGCGACAGCGATCAGCAGGAGTTTCTAAAAGTAGAACACAAGGAATCAATTCAATAAACCAAATAGAGATTTCATAAAAAATCACCAACGACCGATACTGACCATGTTTTCGTTTTTGTACACCGCACGAGAAACAAAGTACACAATGATGATGAACGACGATAGGGATCAATATTTATATATTGACGTCCGATCGATGACGAGCTTTTGCCAACTGCGGAAGTGGCTCCATTCCATGCCATACCGTGCCATCGGACGGACGGACCTCGAACATGAGTCCCCTACCCCCATTTAAGCCGTGCTAAACCATTTGTCATTGTCGTAGAGCTTTACAATACGATTATAGTCAATTTCGTCTTTTGTATAGTTTTCTATTTGTATAGTGTTTTGCTTTTTATTTCTTTTGTATTTCAAATATGAATCCGAAAATGTCTATATGTTTATTGAACATCGAGTCTCAGGCGAATTAACATAATTGGTAATTGTCTTGAAAGCTCTTTGGGCCAATATTGTGCAGACAGATAAATCACCATGGCAAACAATGAGTTCGGCAGGAATCACCGACAGACATAATTGTTATACAGCTTCGAGATTATTAAAAAATGTATTAAGAAAATAAAGCTCTCAGGCATCGTTTGAAAGCCGGCACCAACCATCATTATTTGACATCGTCAACGTCTTCACCATACTCTTTTTCATCATCATTGGCAGCACCATCATGATGATAGTCTTCAATATAGCATTCATAATTTTCTCCATATTCGATGATATTTTTGATTTTATGTTTTTATTCACGAGCTTGTTTTTATTCTAATTTGATGCTATTCCTCAGACCCCGGTCACTAATAAGCTTTAATTCTGGTTCCTATCCGTTGTGCTAGACACATTATTGAAAACCATTGTAATGATAATCCCCAGTTCTCGGGGTTCCCCCTTTGTCCCATAAATTATGTTCTTAGTAGTAGTGTTGACCAAGTTCTGGCTCTTCTGGTACGCCCTGAGGATATGTTTTACGGACCGGTTTTTTTCAATCGTTAGGCCGGCTTAGTTTTTGCCAATGTATGCGAGACTAACCGAGGAACTATGGCTACCATGGTGATAAGGTCATCTACCCTCAGCGTGCTGTACGTGACATCTCAGAGATATAGAACTTTGTTTGGAAATCTAGTCAGTTCATATTCTACCACATTACACCCTTGGATGAGCCGGCTCTTTCCATTAGCCGATCGCATAACTTCAAATGATCCGGTTCTAATACCAATACCAGTCTGACCGATCCCAAGGAATTTATAATTACGATCATGCTAATTGATCAACTGCTGTCTAGCATAAAACCGGAGCTTCATTATTGTAGTTCATAAATACGCATCTACCATAATAAAAACGTTTTGTTTTTCTTTCAATATTAGTTTTATTGTGATGTATTATTACAATTAGTTTCGAAATAAAATCAAACTCTGGTCCTCAGACGACGTACCGTGTTGTAGCCCTGAGGAGTGAGAACCTCGACCTGTTCGTAGTCCTGCTTCGGCGGGATGTAGGTGTTCTCGGGCTGGTGGGCCGGTGGGATGTAAGTGTTCTCGGGCACATGGAATGATTCGTGTTTGGGTGCGGAGGGAGGAATATAGGTGTCGTGTGGTTTGTACACCGGGGCACTATGTTTGATCTCCGGTATGTGGAAAGTCTCGTGTTTTGGTGCGGGTGCGTTGTATTTGATTTCAGGAATGTGGAACGTCTCGTGTTTTGGTGCGGTGTATTTGACTTCGGGGAAGTGGAACGTCTCGTGTTTTTGTTACGGGTGGACTGTATTTAACCTCGTGTTTTGGTGCGGGCGGAATGTAGGTTTTCTCGGGCTGGTGGAACGTTTCATGCTTGATTGCTGGCACGTGGACCGAGGTGTGCCTTATTGCTGGCAGCTGGATCGAGGTGTGCTTGACAACTGGTGCATGGTGTTTGACCTCTGGTATGTGGAACGTCTCGTGCTTCGGTGCCGGTGGAATGTAGGTGTTCTCGGGCACATGGAACGATTCGTGTTTGGGAGCGGACGGGAAGAAACTGCTGACCGACTTGGGTTGTGATTTAATCGCTGGGGGAATATAGGTGTCATGTGGTTTGTGCACGGGTGCATTGAATTTGATTTCTGGGATGTGGAACGTCTCGTGCTTGGGCGCCGGTGGCACGTAGGTGTGCACGGGCTCCGGTGGAATGTATGTATTCACTGGCTCCGACACGTGTGCAGGTGCTGGAGGATCATAGTTGTAGCCCAAATGCGAGACGTCGGCCCGCACAAGGCCCGCCAAGGCCAAACCGGCGATGAGAATAAACTGCTGAATGGAGAAATATATTCACAAAAATATAAACTTTAGACTTTAAGATAATCCACTTACCATGTTTCCGCTCGTATTGTTGCCCAAAATAAGAACTCGATCAGAATGATTCCCAAAAACATCCATTTATTCCATTTATACTCACTGTTGCACTCCCCATTGCCATCTTGCTATCATTCTCATCACATACTCATACTTTATTCTCAATTCAAAAGCAAACAAAAAAAAATCCATCTAGATGAAATCTTGTTTAATTCAAGTCGTAGATAGAAAAAATAAAAAGAATGCCACCAAAAACCCAACCAACCAACCAAACCCCACCCCAATCAGCCAATCGCATTATTGAACCTGTCGTTGCCATAGTGAAAAAATCCAAGCTCATTGGAACAAGTCATCTATCGGCCAACCATGACACCATGTGTGACAAGTATGCGAGGAGTCTCGGATTCAACGGACCGCGATAATTTTTTCAAAAATAAAATAATGAATTGCTAATTCATCTGGTCGTAAAAAATTTCCGAGTCTGAGAACACTTTCGATTTTCAGAGATTTCCCAGGTCTGGCAGATAAACAAACAGACAAAGACACAATAAGACAGATCGAGAGAGTGACTATTAGATACCATTATATCACTTTACCAAACGGTATTGATGGTTTTCTCTGTAGAGAATGACCGGTAAAAAATCTTACCATGAGTACGTGTTTATAGAACAATAGGTCGATAAAGCAGTAATCAATTTGCGTGTCCGATATTTCCTGTATTAACATTGTTATCGAAATTTTAATCGATTTTTCCACAACTAGGTGTACTATGTATATAATTCCATAGTTGATGCCCAATTAAAGACTTTGTTTATATTGTATGCATTTCTTTTCGATTGCTTATTTTATTTACCGATATATAAAATATCGATATCGATAACAATTAAACAAACTACAGTAAAATCTAGTTTGGTATTGATAGTTCTTAAGTTAAACTAATTTTTCGCTTAATGACGACGACGGAGTCTGTAACGACGGACAGTCTTGTAGTGGTAACCATCGGCCTGGAGGTTGCCGGTGGCGGAGCTGGTGGCAACGGCGAAGCTGGGCTCAGGAGCAGCCTGGGGTGCCTGGTAAAAGACTGGAGCGGGGGCTGGAGCGTTGTAGACTGGTGCAGGTTCATGGTGAACGTGGTGCACTGGTGCTGGGGGCAGGTATTCCTGAGTTGGTGCAGGGGCGTGGTAGACTGGGGCAGGGGCGTGATGAACCACTGGGGCTGGTGCGTGGTGAACAACTGGAGCTGGGGCGTGGTGAACAACTGGAGCTGGGGCGTGGTGAACAACTGGAGCTGGGGCGTGGTGAACAACTGGAGCTGGTGCGTGGTGGACAACTGGAGCTGGGGCGTGGTGAACTGGTGCTGGGGGCAAGTATTCGTTTGTAGGGGCCTGGACTGGAGCAGGAGCATGGTAAACTGGTGCAGGTTCATGGTGAACCACGGGAGCTGGGGCGTGGTGGTGGACTACGGGAGCTGGGGCGTGGTGGTGGACTACGGGAGCTGGGGCGTGGTGAACGACTGGAGCTTCGACATGGTGAACCACTGGAGCTGGGGCGTGATGGTGAACCACGGGAGCTGGGGCGTGGTGAACAACTGGAGCTGGGGCGTGGTGAACTGGTGCTGGGGGCAAGTATTCGTTTGTTGGGGCCTGGACGGGCGCAGGAGCATGGTAAACTGGAGCTGGAGCGTGGTGAACTGGAGCTGGAGCGTGGTGAACGACTGGAGCTTCGACATGGTGAACCACGGGAGCTGGGGCGTGGTGGTGGACTACGGGAGCTGGGGCGTGGTGAACCACGGGAGCTGGAGCGTGGTGAACGACTGGAGCTTCGACATGGTGAACGACTGGAGCTGGGGCGTGGTGGTGAACCACGGGAGCTGGAGGCAAGTATTCGTTGGATGGAGCTTCCACTGGAGCTTCGTGGTAGCTGGGGATCTCCACCTGGGGAGGTAGGTAGTTGTACGATGGGCTACCAGCGGAGGCGACGGCGCACAGGGCCAAAACAGCGAATGCGTATTTCTAAAATGTAAACAAAAAACATATAATTTCAAGTTAATAATCCGAATATGACATTCCACAGCGCAATGTTCACCATTTTCTTTTCGTTCCTATTGAATCCTACGATACTACAAGAATGAAACGATTACCGGATGGCGACACCTTTTATACGATGGCCCTACCGAAAGCCATCTTCTCACATTCGCCTATGTCTTCTAAACTCTTCTTACGAACGACGAACCATCTACGAAAATCTCAGTATATGGTAATCATTTCTATCATTTCTGATGTGACTTCTCGTCTGTTATTTCCTTCTTTCATACACTCTCGGTCAGTGGCCATCTCTTTTCGGCCCCTGATCAAACCGCTGACGTAACAAACAAAAAACAACATAAATAAATACACATATAAATATATGTATATAAAATAAAAAAGCAAAAAATTGAAGAAATCTGAATTAATTATGTTTTATCTTGTTCTTCGCGTCATCGCCTCCTTCTTTTTGTGCCGATATTTGGGTTGGTCAGCCCATACTAGTTAATTATATAGCACTAAACAAGCTTTGTTGTTCTTCATCCGATTGCATAGACATCAATTCAAGCATATGATAACATAGAAATAGGCATTTTTAGAACCGGAATAACGTATAAAATTTGCTAATTCCCAAAACCCATTCTTTTGCTCGAGAACCTATGCGATTCGCCTACAGAGAACGATCGTTTTGCGTAGAATAATGGGTTTGACGGCAATAAATTCTTATCTTATGTTTTTTCTTTTCAAGATAAATGTTGTGAGTAAAATATATTTAATGACCGATTTAATTAACTAGACTTTTTTTTATATTTGAATGAGAAAAAAAAATCAAATAGTAAAAATCAAAAAAAAATGTATAATTCATAGTTGTTTTATGTTGCGCTACAACTTTTGAAATACTACAACTTTGAAAATCCAATTTCAGAAAACTCACATTTGATTTCAGAAATTTAAAAATCGATTTCAGAAAATCAAAATTCAATTTCGAAAATCTGAAATTCGATTTCATAAAACTAAAATTTGATCTTTAGAAACCAAAATCAGAATTCAGAATACTGAAATTAGATTTCATAAACTCGATACGAAATTTCAGAAATTTTCTGTCTAAATAAATAATTCTATATTAATAATTACAGAGAGGGAACAAATGAGAAGACCATGAAATGGTAATATTGAAATTCGCAACAATGGTCATTCATATTGACAAGATTAATGTCTTAAGGAAATATCATTGAAAATGAATATGAATGAACACGCGTACGCATAATGAAGACAAAACATATGTGAAGAAAATGGCGAAAATCTCCTTAATTACTAAATGTATGCAGCAAAAAGCTCATAAATAATCTCCGATATCCAACATGTTATTAGGGTTCGCATCTCAATATTACTTCCAACTATAATTGTTGCAATCAATTTCCTGCTATCTTAACTTAATCTTCGTATAGGTTCAAATTTGTATGTGAATATCATTTGACACACTTAAGACGAACTTGTTTCGAACGCGATCCAATTATGTGTGACGTACAAAAGTTTTCAAACGAAACTGCATTAAATCATTTGGACTGATTTAAATTTTAAATTTAATTTCCCATTCAAAAACTAATCTGGTAAAACATGAATTTGTCCATTGTATGAGAACTACATAAATATCAATTATTACCTTTGGTTGCTTTTGTGGAATACAGTAGTTAAAATTGTGATTGGCCATTAGGCATGACATGAATACTAATCGATAAAAGACTCGATTATTTGAACTATTTTATTATAAAAGTTATCTTAATAGAATGATATAAATGATATTATGGGAATTCAAGTGTTACTGGTAAACCTCGACAAAACCCATAATTTAGTGCAGGCTGGGAATTCATTAAAAATTATTAAAAATATCTTTATTTAGTCTATTATATTGTGAGAATCATAAAAAAAAAAGGATATTATATTCTGATAAATAGAAAAATCATCGATTAGAATGAATCGAACTGAATCGTTATTATTTTGATTAATTGTATCGATAATCGTTGATTTCATCGATATACATATGATCTACAATTATTGATATATAAAATCGAAATTATTTGGATTACAAATGTTTATTATATATTACTTATAATTACCGCCAGGGTTAATGGATGTATGTACATAAAACAATGATTTACTACCATTTAAGCTGTGATCTTTAATTTCAAAATAACGATGATTATTCCATAAAAATCAAATCAATTGATTTTAAAAAATAAATATTTCAACTGATGAAATCAAAAATAAAAAAAAATTAATATCCTTGAATCCATTTGTAGAAATGTATACTCAGAATTAATTGATATTGCAAAACAAAATACGAATTGATCGTGATTATGGGCTGACTTCTTTTGTACCAACCCTATATTATATAGGTCATGAAAAAAACAACTCACAACAATTGGAGTAACAATAAAAATAAAGCATTTCGTTCAGTAAAAAAAGTATCGATTTCTATTTGAAACAATTCATCACATCAAACAAAACATTCAACAATAGTCAATAGTAATACTTCTTAGGCACGGTGTCTGTACTTCAGTCTACGGACAGTCTTGTAACGGTAGCCATCCTCAGCCAGCTCCTGGGTGTGCGACTGCACTGAAGCGGCGGCGGAGTAGACGGGAGCGGGAGCTGGAGCCGAGTAGACTGGAGCGGGGGCAGGGGCGGAGTAGACTGGAGCTGGGGCAGCGGCAGCGGGGGCGTTGTAAGCGTAACCTTGATCAACTGGAGCGGGGGCGGAGTAGACTGGAGCGGGAGCAGCGGCAGCTGGGGCTGGAGCAGAGTAGACTGGAGCGGGAGCTTGAGCAGAGTAGACTGGAGCGGGGGCAGGGGCGGAGTAGACTGGAGCAGGAGCTGGGGCCGAGTAGACCGGAGCTGGAGCAGCGGCAGCTGGGGCGTTGTATTCGTATCCCTGGTCGACGGGAGCAGGGGCCGAGTAGACTGGGGCGGGAGCAGCGGGAGCCGAGTACACGGGAGCTGGAGCAGAGTAGACGGGAGCTGGTGCGGGAGCTGAGTAGACGGGAGCGGGGGCAGCAGCAGCCGGCTGGTGATAGTTGTAGCCCAGCTCGGAGACATCGGCGCACACGCAGGCGACCAGAGCAAATGCAACGACGAAGAGTTTCTGGAATATCGAGAATAGTTTCGTAGAATAAATTATAAAAATTCCTTCAGTTGTTCACGAGTTTCGAGTGTTCATACCATTTTGGTTGGATTTTGTTTCGATGGCTTACTCCAGACGAGACAAGGTATTGAATGATGCCACTAGCCAAAATTTTATTACTTATATACAAATGCAGAGATCACCACGGCAAGATCTACAAAGCTTTTGTCTTATCTCTGGTGCTGCGGCTGCTGCTGCTGCTGAGGCTACAACAATCTAGCCGTGCGTCTATCTGTTTGTCTGTCTGTCTAGTTGTCCGTCCGCAGCCATTGGTCGATGGGTTAGTAGGTAGATATGTATGTGCGTCGGTCTGTACCGTATTCTCTTCATACACAAACTTGAGACTCGAGAGTGCGGAAGTGGCTCTCGTTTCCAGTATTGCCCTACTGAGCTTCATCGGCAAAACGTTTTAATTTCATTTTGTTGGCGTTTTATTTTCTCCTTTGTGTCGGTAATTTTTCGGTGTAAAAAACATCATAAATCTTTTCACCATAATTGTTGTTATATTTATCTCCATTGTTGCTAATATTTTTTGTTTACTCTTGTTTATTTTGATTTTCGTACATTTCGCACCCTTCAGCATTGAGACCAAAAGTCAAAGGAGAAGATGATATATTGAAAATCGAAGCTCTATGAGAAATATGAGATCGATCGTTAACTTGTCTTGTGGTGAGAGTTGTTGTTTCTATTATTTTTGAAACCTCAACTCAAATAAAAACAACAACAATAAATGCAACTAAAGTAATTGTTTGGATTGTGTTAATTTCAGGTTTTGGATTTTTTTTCGATTTTTTCATTTTTTCTTTCCATCTGTTGCCCCCGCCAATCGATGTCGATCGTTAGCATCGCAATCATTAATATTGCCCGAGTCATAATGGACAATGAGCTTTTTGTTTCTCAACCCAATGCCTTCCCAGATGGGTCAACGCGTGGTTGTCTTTGGACCTGCATCGTTGTCCATCGCACGATTTCTTATCTGAAGGTCACTCGGAGCCTGTTTCAGCCGCAGATGGCGATTCTCGCATTGAATGTAGGCCTTTTTTCCAGTTTTGTCTCTGTGGCTTACGGAACTAATTACCATACCGTTTGAGTTCTAGTGATGGTGATTAATACT
This sequence comes from Coelopa frigida, assembly GCA_017309665.1. NCBI lineage: Eukaryota > Metazoa > Arthropoda > Insecta > Diptera > Coelopidae > Coelopa > Coelopa frigida. The sequence continues at coordinate 30,151,173 of CM029563.1, read as the reverse complement.
TTAATTATTCGATCATTTCATACCCAAATAGAGGAAGTTCGGCTTCGGCGACCAAAACTAAAAGCCGACATTTATTGGTAAAGCCTATCTCAAGACATACGGAGGTTGGCCGATGTGAATCCGAAGCTAATTCTCTGGTAGGGAGAATACTGACTTATGTTAAGTAGAATAAGGAAATATACGTACGAGACGAAAGAGTTGAACCAACTCGAGTCATCGTAGGGTCAACCTTCGGTCAACCAGAGTATTTAGGCATTTGAATAATTTATTCATCAAAGATGTTGAGACCGTTTATTGACTAAGCATTATCATGTTATTCACCTATGGCTTTTATTTGTTTAAATTAATTAGGTTTTTTACTCTTCTTCATAGACCTATGTCTATCAACTTTCAGCGATTCCTAGTGGGTGTTCACCGAGTTCATAAATATGTATTCACTTGTGGTCTATGGTCGAGAGTCATATGTAAGGATAATCAAAACATCGATTCAAATTTAATTTGATTCCACGTCCACAGGAGATGAGAGATGGCCATTGAATATTCACGCTATTTTGTGGAGGCTCGTGAGGAAGATAAAAAGACACAATGGACAAACATAGAGACGGTCAACTCGTAATTTATTGCTTCACACAAATTTATGCTCAGTTTCAGACGAAGAGCATCGAGAAAATTTGATTTTGAATATAGTATATTTTTAGGCATTCAAGTTTACACAAATTAATGTATTTATAGTATTTAATAATAATATTTAGAAACTTAATTTTCTTACTTATTAATTCATTTTCGAATAATGTTGAATATAGTCACTATATGAAATATAAATCACATAAATTTATGTAAAATTTTAACAATTCACTCCAGCCTAAAAGTATACAAAAGACGTTGATTCGCAGTTATTTCGTTAACTACTATTTTAAATTAAATAATATATAAATTATTAACTATTATAAATATAGTCTATAATTTGTTCAAGTGTATTCTGAAACTAATTGATTATTATTATTATATTCCTTTATTCCTTCCTATAATACACTTGTTTTTATTTTTATATGCAAAAAGAAAAAACAAAATAAATGCAGAGAACTTAAATGCGAATTTATTTTAAATCTATTAAAGATAATATTCTCGATTATTAATGGAAACAAATTTAGAGATATATTATATAATCTAAAACCAAGTTGAAACAAAACAAGAAACACGAAACAAGTTTGACACGTTCCTCCCCCTGTCATTCGTCTAATTTTCAAAATCTCTACACAGTGACTATAAAAGATAGCATAATCCCTAACAGTGGCTAAGTCTTAAATGTGTTTCCATCTTTCGAACCCTCGACAACCACTCTCCCATTAGTTTTTGTCTTCACCTCCTATCTCATGCCACACGTCAGTATCCCAAATATAGACTGTGGATCTTTGAATCCCCGATGCTCGTCGTCAATCGTGTCCACCGAAGTGGTGTCATCAAATGATTCCAGCACGCGCTGCTCTCATCCATATATACGATTTTTTCCACCAGTCGCGAGCTCGGTTGATATGCATAAATAAAAACACTGTGGAATGGCAAAAACCCCAAAAACATCTCAAAACCCGTTTAACGGTTCATAACCAAGATTTAAAGTAGTCAATTTCTGTACAGCTTCCTCGCCACCGATGTCTCCGTTGAGGACTTGCAATCTCTGCTGTGGAATAATCGGAGATCGACGCGATTTGTGATTGGTCGTGGTCGTCGAGATCTTCCGGAACGGGGAGGAAATCAAATCCGGCTTTTAGCACAAATTAGTGCTAATAGATCTGTGCATTGTACAGGGTGATGCACCAAATTTATAGAAGTCTTTGAGTTTAATAATCGGGATGCTCACCGGTAGATCGTGGGTAAATTTAAGTACAATATATATTTACTAACATTTTTGTATTATATTTGTTCTGTACATCGCTTCTTCTCTTCAACTTTTAATTCACATATCCGATCTCTATGCGTCCCACTGTGCATTGTCTGAAGGTTGACCAGTTGGCCACAGGTTGAAACCGCATCTAAAAAACTACGACAGCTAATTAATTATTGCCTGTGGCAATTCTCGAACACCCTGTTGTTGTACAGTAAAAAATGTAAATCCGTGATTCAGAAACGAATATACGAATACAAAAAGAAACAATTAAACAATTAACATACTACATATAGACGAATCAGTCAGGGTGGATCGTTCATTGCACCGAGGAAGCCCCATGGGGTTCTGAAAAGTGAAATTAAAAATATTATAAAAATAAAACGAAACTATTTATAAACATGAGTAGACTGATACACAATCACAATCAAATGTTGGTATCATTAATTGTTCGGAAGCAAAAAAATAACTTTCATAAAAAAACACCAACGATGATGGTGAGGATTTCAAGCGAAACTTTACTGCGCGATATAATAAATGAACTCAGCTCTATTTTATAACATTATATTGTTTTATTAATAGCCTAATTCGTTAGAAACTAGTTTACTTTTTTTTTGCAAAACAACAAGAGTTCTACATGCTGCTCGAGTTATAAAAAATTCTTTGTTATTTGTTTTCTGCGAATATTTACATTTGCATGAAAACGATAGCTTTATGCAAAAAAATAAATCATTAGTATTATTAGCATTTGCTTATATGTCTCTTGTATCGGAATTTTAAATAGAAACGTGTGGACGAAATCAAAAAATTTGTCATCAACAACAGTTGTGCTTGGTTTCAGAATCATGTCTGGAGATTTTTGCTTGTTTTGCTAAATTTTAGTACAATGGGATCATCAATATGAATGCGCATGTTTAGTAATATGAATGGAGAGGGTTTTTTCGAGACCATTCATTCAGCTGCACTTGTTTGCTTCAATCTTGTTTAGTTTTTATAATTAAGTTCAAATTAAGATATTCAGATGGTAATATCCCGCTGATAAGTGGAATAATATTATTTTTATATCATTTTATAATTTTAGGTATTGAGTTTCTGATCAAAAAATTATATTTATTGAGAACCATATTTAAGAAATAAAAATTCTTAATCTATAATTCATGTTATTCCTCCTCTATCATGTCCATCAATCACAATTCTAATCATACAGCGTTATTACTAGGAGATATGACGATGATGCGATATGTTTTTTACGCAACTCAAACATGTTGTTGTCGATACAAGATAAACAACATAATCTTCGAAATGAACCAATAAAATTTTTATGTTTAATATCCACGAGGCAGTTTAGCTAATTTACCAATAATATTCTTTGTTTTTCCCGATTTCTAAGAATTCCGCCCCGTGAATTAACATATAAAATATTATGCTATATTTTAGCATAAGATCACAATAATAAAGTCGTCTAAATCTTGTTTCAATCGTAAACTAATCGTAAGAAATTGGACATTTACATATGCACCTCCAGGGCGAGACCACAGAGCAAGCATATTCTGAAAGAAACTTCTAGATTGTGGTCATCGTCACAGTTTTATCACTCCTTTTGGGTTTTTTGCTTCCAGATGTTTGACTAAGTTAATCAAATGCATTAATTAATGCACGGGAAACCCCAGAAATTCCTATCGCTCATGTTGTCGATTTACCCAAATAAATAAATTCACAATCTTTACAGCGATGAATTCCCATCTTGGATGCCTGAACGGGTTCCTCCACCCAACCATATTCGTGATCTCTACTGTGAGCGAAACCCTCAGCATTGCAGCCTGTAATTAGAGTCAGAAGGAATAAAGAATAAGGAAGACACGACGATTAAGATAATGTCGGAACAGCTGCGACCTTGCCAACAATGAACACGTCCTGCCGGAGCCCGAGGACCGCAGACAAGTTTCCCTTTCGTTACGTGCACGATTCAACCATGGACATGAACACGAACACACCCACAGATATCCGTACCCGCAGATACATATGTACGGCGTTTTGGCCGCAATTCAGACCATCGTGATGACGCTCTTGGCCATGTTACCGCTTTTATTGCTCTCAATCCAGTTTCATTTTGTTGTCGTATTTTTATCTCAATTCTCTTGTTGTTTTTAATTCAGTTTAAATTTTTATTATTATTTTTTACTCTGCCTTTGTCTGGGTTTTCGCCAGGTTATGAATGTCGGTGTTGTTTTTGTTGATTTTTTGCCCCAAGTCTCAAGGGACTTGGTTGGCGACCTTGTCCTTTCCGCATTGCATTTAAATGTCTGAGGGAAAACAGATAACGCCGACTCGTCTGGTCACGAAAGCTGGATGCGAACGATTCCTCAATGCAAACGTATCTCATTCACATCTCGATCTCTCGCATCGATGACGAATGCTTCCTTGTTTCGGCCTCCATCAGCCTGAAGCTAGTATGAGAAAAATGAGCTCACGAGACTCACAGGGAATCGAAAGTATTTTTATCAGATGTTCATTTATAATTCTAATTTAATATTTTAATTTTTACTTCATTTGACTGGTAATTTATGCGTTTCTAATGCAAACTCAATTTAATTTTGATATTTTCATAAATATATCGCTGGAAGAACTGGTTGCAAAAAAAATTCCCAGAGCAAAAACCAATTCAACGGGTAAAAGAGAGATATGGGTATGGACAATTTTTATATATCGAGTTTCTAAAACAAACAGCTCCTCTTCGTAATGGGGGTTTCCTAATAGATTTTTGCAAATGACCACAATTTCCCAAAGTCTAGATCGACCGATAGCTCGGGGATAAAATTTACAATATTACCTCATTCTCATGGTATTGTAAAATTTTGGACTAGTTTGTGAACCAGAGCTTTTTCGTATAAAAAACAAAATAATAAATATTATACATATATATACCTAAGTTGGTTTCTATGCATATACCACAATCGTAAATATTGTCAAGAATTATATTGATTCTAAAGTCTCCGCCTCACGAAGATAGTGTAGAAGATACAACTGAAGAAGGTTCAAAACACAACCATCCGCTTGTTGTTGTGTTGTTTCCAAAGAACGACTATTTTTGGCCAGTTGAACAACCGTTAATAGAGAAGGCTAACTTCTATGTCCTCATGTATTTACAGCAATATTTACATCTCAATGGTATCGCATTGATAGCGGGAAGACAACGAATGATGAGGGTAAAATTCGTTGGCAAAAAACCACACAGGAACAACACGAATACAAGCCGAAGACAATACAATCACACCTTCGGGCGATGTCTCATAATGTTGGCCGTTTTTTGCTTTCGGCCGACGGCTCTCGATGTTCTTCCACTTTGGGGTCTTCTTCGTAGTAGTAGTCGTAGTCGTATAGTTTTCGTCGTTGTCATCGATGTCGTTTCGTCTCGTTTCGTTTCAGTGCGGCTGGATTTCTTGTGGTTATGCTAGTAGTTGTGGTAGTTTCTGGTGATGATCATCTTCCCATAGTAGTAGTAGTGGTCGTAGTTGTTGTTATTAATTTAAAATTTGTTGTATATGTATATGATGTTGTTGTTGTTAAAGCGACTATATTCAAGAAATATTTGAGTGTGCTAAAATATATGGTTCAAGAATATTATATGGGAGTTGTTCTGCTAAGCCGGTTGGATTGGTTCTTTGCCTGGTTTCGGTCCGTTGTATTCGATCCTTCCGACTCGTCCGATAAAATCGCCATATAAATAATTTCGAAATCTACAAAGTCAACACAGTCTGTCTACGACATTCGGCGTGTGGATTAGAACGAAATTTTAGAAGATGGTAAGCATCCATGGATAGAACTTCTACATAATATTATATGGATTGACGGCAACTGTAGGTGTTCACACACCATGGAGTACACAGTTGGATCTTTTTCTCCTCTTCGCCATCATATCCATCGAAGATCTGAGGACTATTGTGGAGCTTCACTAACACATATCGTTTTTTATTTGCTCCCTCTAGAAACTCTTCATTGCCTTCGCTCTGTTGGCAGTCGTCAGCGCTGACGTCTCACATCTGTTCTCCAGCAGCAACAATCTCCAAGAGGATGGTTATCACTATGAGCATCCCGCGCAGCGTTTCGAGGCTGGTCCCGTGGTAGATATTCCCGTTATTCACCACGCCCCGGCTCCAGTGTACAACGCTCCCGCTCAAGTTCACCATTCGGTCCAACAGGTTTCTCACCACGAATCTGCGGCTGTCCACCACGCCCCGGCTCCAGTTTACCACGCTCCTGCTCCAGTGTACCACGCTCCAGCTCAGGTGCATCAACAGGTTTCTCACCACGAATCTGTGGCTGTCCACCACGCCCCAGCTCCAGTTCACCACGCTCCTGCCCCTGTTTACAACGCCCCAGCTCAGGTTCATCAACAGGTTTCTCACCACGAATCTGCGGCTGTCCACCACGCCCCGGCTCCAGTTCACCACGCTCCTGCCCCTGTTTACAACGCCCCAGCTCAGGTTCATCAACAGGTTTCTCACCATGAATCCGTAGCTGTGCACCACGCCCCAGCTCCAGTGTATCACGCTCCAGCTCAGGTTCATCAACAGGTTTCTCACCACGAATCTGTGGCTGTCCACCACGCCCCAGCTCCAGTTCACCACGCTCCTGCCCCTGTTTACAACGCTCCAGCTCAGGTTCATCAACAGGTTTCTCACCATGAATCTGTTGCTGTTCACCATGCTCCGGCTCCAGTTCACCACGCTCCTGCTCCAGTCTACAACGCTCCAGCTCAGGTTTCCCACCATGGATCCGTGGCTGTGCACCAAGCCCCAGCTCCAGTTCACCACGCTCCTGCTCCAGTCTACAACGCTCCAGCTCAGGTTTCCCACCATGGATCCGTGGCTGTTCATCATGATGCTGGCGCATTGGACGAAAATGGATACCACTACGAAGAACCCAAGGTGCCGTTTATTGCGACCCCAGCCCCTAAGGTTGTCGCCCAACCACCTCAGCCCAAACCCCAGCCAAAACCTCAGCCAAAACCCCAGCCAAAACCAGTTGTCCCCTCCAAGGAATATCTGCCTGCCAAGATTGAGGCCCCCAAGCCACAACCAATTCCTCAGCCTAAGCCTCAGCCTAAACCCCAGCCCAAACCCCAGCCTAAACCCGTTGTTCCTTCAAAGGAATACTTGCCTGCCAAGGTTGAGCCTAAGAAAGAGGTGATCGTTCCAGCCCCCAAACCTCAGCCCATTCCTCAGCCTAAGCCCCAGCCTAAACCCCAGCCCAAACCCCAGCCAAAACCCGTTGTGCCTTCAAAGGAATACTTGCCTGCCAAGGTTGAGCCTAAGAAAGAGGTGATCGTCCCAGCCCCCAAGCCACAGCCCATTCCTCAGCCTAAGCCCCAGCCCAAGCCCCAGCCTAAGCCACAGCCCAAACCCCAGCCCAAGCCAGAGCCAAACCGCGAATATCTGCCACCAGTAGAACAACCACAGAAAGGCTATGTCTATCCCAACGATCCCCAGCCTCCATTCACTTTTTAAGCTATAAAATTGCTCTGTAGCAAAAGTCATTATGTAGTATTAAGAAAATCCGGCTAAATTCAATTTTGAATGGTGTCTTTTCTATGCAAAGACATATAAAATTACACTGAAGAAAATAAATACATAAAAATAAAAAAAACACTGTGTATCACTGTTTTGTTAAACTATCCATAGTAGAATCTAAACTAAAAGAATTTATGATACTGACTAATTAATTAGGTAATATTCTATATACAGAAATATAATACCAATATATATAGTAGATATATAGAAGTACAAAGTATATAAAATATGATGTACATATAAACCTTGAGTAGAATATAAAATTAGTTCTCTAAAACAGAGTCGATATATTATAATAAAAAATGCAAATCAGAATGTTGAAAAATCATATTTTCTTTCAAAAACAATACGTTGAAGGCCATAATAGAGAAGATAAATGTGAATTAATAAATTAAAAATTACAAATAAGAGAATAAAAAATTATACTAAAGAAGCTATTGAACTCTGGGAAACCATACGAAATATTGTCGTCTGGTTTTCTTTCTCAAACTACAGCTTCATACAACAATTTACCGTACTGGCCAGGCTGTTAATGAAATTCTCGATGTATGAATATAATGATATTGGCTCATTCTACTACGAAAATTAATAGAATAATACTTACGAATCTATATCCATGAAATAGTGTTGAATAAGTATATTTTTTTGTATGCTAAAGTGTTTTATCTAGTGATTGATTATGCAGTAGCTCCATATTGCACAAGAGCTCTTCAAATCGTGGATCGAGAGCTTTTCACAATCACAATCATATAGGTTAAATCAGATTCCAAATAAATTTCTGAATACAGCCCCTAGAAACATGCTCTGAAAACATTAGCATTTCCAGAGCTTTTAAGAATTCATATCTACCTCAAAAGCTCGTGCCGAAAGGTATGCAAGCGTGTTCACAGTGGAGTGATTCATAAACGTCCACAGAGTTATAAACAGATGACTTTGAACAAACAATAACAACAATAATTTGAACCAATCTGTTTTAATTATGCAATAGCAATAATTATAAAACAACACAAATCAACTACTTTAAAAGTCGGTGCGTCTTTGTTAAACAAGTGACAACAAGTTGAGGTCAAGAGGCAGCTTCTGGGCAGATGTTTGTACAAGGGTAGACAGAGATCGTGCAGCACAAGAGTCGCTTGAAAATCACTTTGTTTTGATGCAATGCCGAAATTAATCAAAGCTATCTGTAATAACAACAATAAACATAGTATAATACAAACAAAAAATTGAGAGCCAATTAATTGGCATTCGATGTCCAAAAATAGCGCAGATCTATCAATAAATTGTATTTAAGACAAGTCTCGTAGGTGAATATTCAACATGAACGAATAACGTAAATCATTTAAGTCATCACTTGTACACTGAGAAAATGTAATACTAGAAAAATCTATACCTTTATAATAGGTAAAGAGGGAATACAAGTAAAATCTATATAGGATAAAAAGATGTTATAGAAAAATTCATATCTTTATAATAAAAGGAAATTATAAAAATACTAGAAAAATCGGTGGAAATTTTCATATATAAAAACGAATTCATTACATTGATTTTTTGATCGCTGGTCGCTGATAATTATGTTTTATTGATATCGATATCGATGAATTTAAATTTTTATTTTTCAAGTGTATTCAATTGACACGCGACTGAACAGTAGTTATTGACCTGCATTAACACGCTACTATGTGTGGCCGTCTTATGTTTCAACAATCATAAATAATTCTCAAGTGATAATTAGGTTTAGCTCGCGCTGATTTTTTGCACAAACATCAATGAGTGTTTTACAATAAATAAAATAATACTTGAGCGAAAATAAAACATCGATCTAAAGCAAAAAACACAAATTTATCAAGGTGAATGTACCATTAACTCAATACATATTAACTCAAACATAATATGTTCAAGATTTTTATCAGTTTATACAATTGAACTAATATTTCTTTCATGGGTATTTTAATTCGGCTTTTATTCGTCTCTTATCCATGATTCACAAAATCTATTATCGTTTATGGGCTCTTAACGCAATATAAGGGCTTTGGCAAGCGTTTTAAAAGCAAAGCAATGCGCGAAAAAAACGAAACAAACGACGCCAAAACAATTATAGTGTTGCCAAGTGGGTTTTACATTTTTTGCGAAACTCATTCATCTCTCTAAGCGGCGGCACGATTGAGAAACCTCTACCAAACTTTTCATTGATCTTCGTCTACCGACTAAGTATGGAGATGTGATTTTCAGGTTCGTCCATCATCATTCTCAGTACAATAGTCTCTTATGATCGTCTGGTTCTTCCACATCTCAAGCGCCCAATATCTATGTATCGAATATCTTCTTTGCATATGAACGGCTGCATTTACATGATTATCTCGTTTAGCAGCATTTAATGTAGATGTTTACTACAATTTTATTTATAATAAATTATTATTGACGCTGTGACTTCGAAAATAAGTTATTAAAATAATTTTAATTATTTAGGATTTCCATTAATTAAATCTCATTTCGACGACTGCAGTAGTCGCCCTGAGCTGTGGATAATGTCGATGACATAAAATCCCAGAGAGAAAAACACTCGAAGTCGAAGAGATGGATGAATGAATTTAACGCATTGACCTTGAACCTAATGAAGTGGTTTGACCACTACGTGCTCTGCCTTTATTTCCCAGAAGGCACGTCTGACGTAGTGAACGACGACCTTTGGAGAAATTTCTCCTTAGTTTCTTTAGGTCTCAATGTGAAGTTGAAGACATTGTAAATAGGGAATGATGGAATGTATTTTAGGGGAGTGGAATTTTGAAGAAACTTGTTCTGAATTGACTATGCTCTAGTAGTCCTACGTAAACCTAAATGCATATTCAAATGACTATTGAATTTATCACTATCAGATGTCAATTTATAATGCATTTCGGTACAAAATCGTATGGAAATTTAATGTCAATAAAGCGATTTATTTATATATGTATCGATCGACTTAAACTTGTTCTCAAAACTAATCGGCCGCATTAATAAAGCAGAGTCCTTAACATCAGAAACTATAACAGTTTTGACATCATGAACATTGAAAAAAAAAAATAATAAAAATACAAAAAATATTTGTATTTATAAAAATTAGATGAAAGCCTCGGGAATGTCCCTAGTTGACATATCGACGTATGAACATGACTCAGGAAATGCTAAATGAATGCATTTCAAAGAAAATTGTCTTTGAGTTTTTTAATAACCAACGAGAGTTCACTTGTTAAATTATAAATTTATTGCATTAATACATTTTTTTATTGTGTGAGTTTAGTGGGATGCACAGATGCTCCCGCCCGTTAATAAATAAATCAAATGTATGAACAAAATTTCGATTTCATTAAAAATATTCAGTTAATTGAATTAAAAAACTGTTTACAACATACTAATTAGAGTCTATTATATTTAGTAATTTTGATGATTTTTACTTGTTCTGCAACATGATATTGTCCAATCATGGGAGTGGTGGGAATAAGTCGGTATACGGATCAACTGCTGGATTGATGAACCAACTGGCCTCAAGATGTCAATCATGGACGTTCATAATCCCCTTCCCGTAACCACACACATGGCATCGACGATGAGTTATGTCGGTGTTCATTAGAAACGTACCACGAAAGCGTGGAAACAAATAAAAACACGTTCCGCTTACAACTTCATTTAATCAAACATATTGATATGTTTTCACGCCCCCGCCTCCTGCGAGATCGTGTCAGGAGTCAACAGTGTAAACCATAACTTTTTTTTTCGATACTTGTGCTATTGTTGTTGTTTTCATTTTGTTGTCGTTGTTGTAACATTGTTGTGATTGGAGTTGCAAAAGTCGCCAACGGCTCGGCAACCGCCGATGACCACGACGACGTTGGCACAGCCGGCAAACATGAAGACGATGGTGTTAATGAAGATGTGGCCGGTAATGATCGTGATTATGGCGACGACGATGGCGATAATGACCATGACGATGATGATCGCGGTGATGGTTTTGCCGATGATGGTGACCCTAAAAGGCTGTTCAAACAAAATTTGAATCTTGTAAGCGATATTTAATTAAGTTTGGTAAACCTTTTGCATCCGCAGCAGCCAAATTGGTGTGACTCGAGTGCAGCCCGATGCGAGTATAAAAAGATTGGTACATCATTTTATTGCTATCACACGCTTCACAGCTTCGACGGAGGTTGTACCATCCAAACTAAAACAACAACACCCATCAACATGGTACGTTTCGACCATTTCGTCATATTAGAGGATAAATGCAAGGATCGATTCACTTCATTTCCATGGATAATTCATTCATCATCGAATCATTGGAATTCAAATTCGAAGAAATTTTTATAAAATTATTCGTCTTTTCTATTTTCCTCGCCTAGAAATTCATCATTTTTGCACTTTGTGTGGCCCTCGCCTCGGCGGATGTGTCCCATCTGTCCGCGGCCAATGGATACGGATACAACGGCCCATCGCCGTCAGGCGGTAGTCCATCGGGGCCTTCGAACGCGTACCTGCCTCCTGTTTCTGCCCCAGCTCCCGCTCCTCAGATTTCCGCTCCGGCTCCAGCTCCTTCGAATGAGTACCTGCCACCTGCTCCAGCGGCAGCTCCAGCTCCACAACCACAATACTCCGCACCTGCTCCAGCTCCACAACCCCAACCAGCTCCGGCACCAGTTGCGGGTCCATCCAATGCATACTTGCCACCTGCATCAGCTCCAGCACCACAACCACAATACTCAGCACCTGCCCCGGCCCCAGTCTATTCGGCGCCTGCTCCAGCTCCTGCCCCAGTTTACTCCGCACCAGCTCCCGCTCCATCAAACGAATACTTGCCACCTGCTTCAGCACCAGCTCCAGCACCAGCGCCCGTCTATTCGGCCCCAGCTCCCGCCTCAGTTTATTCAGCTCCTGCACCAGCTCCCGCCCCAGTTTATTCGGCACCTGCTCCAGCTCCCGCTCCATCCAACGAATACTTGCCTCCTGCATCAGCTCCTGCTCCAGCGCCAGTCTATTCGGCCCCAGCTCCTGCTCCAGAGCCAGTATACTCAGCCCCAGCTCCTGCTCCAGTCTACTCAGCTCCTGCACCAGCCCCAGTCTACTCGGCTCCAGCACCTGCTCCAGTCTACTCAGCCCCAGCTCCAGCACCCGAGCCAGTCTATTCGGCTCCCGCTCCAGCACCCGAGCCAGTTTACTCGGCTCCCGCTCCAGCCCCAGTCTACTCGGCTCCCGCTCCAGCACCAGCGCCGGTCTATTCCGAACCAGCTCCAGCATCGAATGAGTACCTGCCACCCAGCTCATCCGAGTATAAGTCGGCCTCCGAAACCGGTGGCTACCAATACAATGTACCCGCGAGACGTTTCCGTTTCTAAGTGAAACGAATTTTAGGTACCAATTTTAAGCCCATAAGTTGTTAATTTTTTTTTGTTGAATTTCACTCGAATTAGAATAATAAATTTTAGAAAAAATATTATTAAAAAACTTTGTCTATGCTTTTGGGAAATAACTAATAATGAAAATGATAGTGCTTTGGTACTGTCGGACATACTTATATTACCAACATACAAATCTATTTGGGTTTCGTAGAGTACTTTTTATAGACAAGAGAATTTCGAAATTGCAAGACCGCAAAAAAGTGCAATAGTTTGGTTGGCAACATTTTTGCTTCTTAATAGTTAATTATATTATTTCGAGAGAACAATTAATTACAACATTTAGAGGAAAATAACGAAATAACATGTGCATCCATTTACAGGTTTGATCACGTCAAGACCAAATGTAGGACCAACAGTGAGCATAAGTAGGAAAAATCAAAATTCGAAAATTCGCTCAATATCGATTATAGAGGGTCGATAGGTGCTTTTATATAGCATTTAGTCAGTCCTTTGCCAAAAACGTTGTTTTTAGAGCTAAATCGGAAATTCGGTCACATTTTCGGTCACATTTTGTGGGAAATACAACTCACTCTTCCACGCGTGAGCAAGAATTCCACTCACAACTTGTGAGTCACAAGCCGTATTTTTACCACACCTGAGCGATTCGCATGGAAAAATATGCGTGGGAAAATTACGGCTCGTGAACAGAAGTTTTAGTGAGCGATTGAAACAAAAAAAATGTTTACGAACCCTGATTAAAACGGTCTCAACATACCCCACACTACCTTACTTAGAGTTCAAGAATAAATCTAGTCAAGAACAAAAGGAAAATAAAAAAAAATAAATGCTCATAAATTCACATAAAAATATAATAATGAAATTCACTATATCAAAGTTTTAAAATTTGAGATGCATTACCTTTGTCTATTTTATTTATTTTTTTAAATTTATGTTCATGAATTAAATTGAACCAGTTATATTCATTTAAATTTTTTACTGAATCGTTTATGATTTTCCTTTTATTATTAACTATAATTGCATTTTCTTTTCGGTTTTTTTGTATTGTTCGAGTTGAATTTATTATAATGGTTATAACGAACAAGATGTCCGTGAATAATATTTTCTGAAATTCTGAAAATATGGTCTGATTACGTTTTTATGATTGTTGCACCGTAATATTTATCACGAATTACAATTAAAGCTAATTTTAAGTGTTTTAATAATCAATTTGTTTTTTCCACGTTTTTCTAATTTCTGCAAAAAATTCAATATGAAGAAAACTTTAAAATGATAATTAAATAATTAACAAGGAATCTACTTGGCGATTTGCTAGAATTATCTGTAAGATTTTCGAGTTGCTTCTGTGAATCACGTCAACGAGATATGGTCAGCAGGTGCTGATGGATCTGTTGCTCTTAGTGATTTATTGAGATCGAAAATTTGCACTCAATTTGTTGATGTCAAAATTAAGAAAATAAGTAAATTCATTCATAATGTAAATGATTTACATTCAATTACCATAAAATCAATCATGACTACTCTTTAGTCTGATACTACTGTATGTCTGTCTGGTTGCATGCAGTAAAAAACCATTTAAATTGCAAATTAAATTACTATTCATTGTCAATGTTTGCCAAAATGTAGGAAACAAAAAAACGTTTAATGAATAACTATAAAAAGGAAATATAAAAATATCCAATAAAATGGTATTAGGTTTGTAACTGACTGATAATATATGCAAGCAAAGATCTATCGCAATCTGTCCCATGCCACGGCACCATTCCAAGAGCTTCCCCACCCTCTCCATCCACCTTCATCGGCTCTGATGAGCGACCCGATCTTCTGCCTATTTGGCCACTTGAAGACGAAATGTTAATTTGGCCGAAATGCAAATCGAAATACCATCCATATCACGCAGTCCCCCGAACTACTGAATAGATATAAAAACCACACAGCACACGACAATTGTTATCAATCGTCAGCGGTCATCGCTAGAGAGAGCAGCTGGAGCCAAACCCAAATCGAATCAGGCAACACTCAACAACAATGGTAAGATTGCGACGCTTTATTGGCCTCTGTTTGCCACACTCGATCACTCCGCTATTCGTTTGTTTTAATCTCGTCTCGTTATTATGTGGTGCTCCATCTTGATCATTGTTTTCGTCATCTCTTGTCTCTTGTAGAAACTCTTTTTATTGGCCTTCTGCACCATCGCCATCGCTGTGTCGGCCGATGTTTCGCATCTGACCGGTGGTCATG
Source organism: Coelopa frigida (assembly GCA_017309665.1). NCBI lineage: Eukaryota > Metazoa > Arthropoda > Insecta > Diptera > Coelopidae > Coelopa > Coelopa frigida. The sequence goes on along the minus strand of CM029563.1, from coordinate 30,136,099 downwards.
GCTACAACTACAACAAGCCCCAGACCGGTTTCAGCCTGCACGGTCATGAGGAACACCATCATCACCATCACGAGGAACACCATCATCAGCACCATGAGCACCATGAGCATCAACAAGTAGAACACTACTCGGCTCCAGCACCGGTGGCTCCTCACAACGAATACCTGCCCCCAGCTCCAGTCCACCATCACGCCCCGGCTCCAGTTCAGGAATACCACGCTCCGGCCCCAGCCCCGGTCTACTCTGCCCCAGCTCCAGTTCAGCACTACGAGGCTCCAGCTCCTGTCCAGCACTACGAAGCCCCTGCTCCAGCTCCCGTCTACTCTGCTCCAGCTCCGGCTCCAGTCTACTCTGCTCCAGCCCCAGCTCCCGTCTACTCTGCCCCAGCTCCAGTTCAGCACTACGAGGCTCCTGCTCCCGTTGCCACCGAATACTTGCCGCCCACTGAGGAATATCATGCTTCAGCCCCAGCTCCTGAGTACCACGCCCCAGCCCCCGAATACCACGCCCCAGCTCCAGCTCCAGTCTACTCTGCTCCAGCCCCAGCTCCAGTGCCTGAATACCATGCTCCTGCTCCCGAATATCATGCTCCAGCGCCCGAATATCACGCTCCAGCTCCAGTCTACTCTGCACCAGCCCCAGCTCCAGTTCCCGAATATCACGCCCCTGCCCCCGAATATCAAGCCCCTGCCCCTGAATATCACGCTACCGCCCCAGCTCCAGCCTACTCGGCTCCTGCTCCCGCTCCAGTCCAAGAGTACTCGGCTCCAGCCTCCCAAACCGGCGGCTATCATTACGGCACCCCCTCCAGGCGTTTCCGTTTTCGCTACTAGATGAGTCCTTCGTTGTTGCAAGGTTCATCGCCGAGGAATTCCCATCGTCAGTGGAATCTCGTTTAATAGGCTGACAACCAAAGAAATGTTGCATTTCTTTCGTGAATTGCTTTGTTGTTAATTGTTGTTAATCTACTTTTGTTATAATACAATTTTGTTATAATATAATTTTGTTAAAATACAATTTTGTGTATGTAAATAAAATGTTGTTAAAAAAAATGTGTTGTTTACGTTTGTTTAAAAACAGCATTAATTAAGGAGAAAAAAAACCTAAAAATATAGAAAAATATATTCGATTTCGTTATATTTTATCAACCTAAAGAGTGACCTTCTTGCCACAGAGCTAAAGTGGGTTTTCAGCGATCTGTGGGTTCGGGTATAAATGGCATTGGGTTTCGCTCAATGGCACGCATTAACTTTGAGCTCTCGTATAGCTTAAATCGCAAAATAGCGGAATCGCATTTGAGCTGTGGAAGGAATGGAAGGAGTCTTTAACCTGGTATTGATATCAAGTCTATTCATAATATTATTTTGGCAATAATTAATTATTTTGAAATACTTTCAGTTGGTCTTCGTTCTCCTGTTGCCTCTGTCAGATCTCGTCGCAGCCGACGCCTCCCGCTTGGTCACCTCGGGCAATGGCTTTCTCTACGATGCTCCCGAGGGCCTGATTGCACCCGTCCACCACGTGGTCCCGAGACCAATTCACAATCCACCAGTGGCGCCAGCCTACCATCGGCCTTTGACTCGTCCATACCACGCCAGGATGTCGCACTTCCAGCCATCGTTTAGTGCTCCTCCACCCTTCTCAGCTGTCAATTCTCAGACCTATTATTATCCCCGTCCTTCCAGGCGATTCATCACGTGATGATTCCTGGAAATTCGCTTATTTTTTTTCGTTATCAATTGTTTCACATGCACATAGTTAAATTATTGAATAAAATATCGAAACCATAAAAAACCATCAACTCTCCGAGATGTTCTGAATTGAAAAATAATCACAAACTTTAACCTTGGTCCAAGTCTCGGGTGACTACGGTGAGAACCTGAAATCGAACATTCCTCGACCCACACGACGCCTCCTCAGACAAAATCCGATCACATTTAAGTATTATACAAACCCAAAGGTTTTGTTCGAACACACTTTTTAATTACTCGTTACAAGAGTCGAGAATTTAAATTGAAATGTTCTAATTTGATTTGAGTTTGTCAGTTGGTGAACACGATGATTGATGATGATGACGACGCAACTGACCGAACGATAGTGAAAATGTGTGAAATCGCAAATGAGGTAAGAGGAGATACTTAAGCACATTTTTATTGAGGCGATGTAAAAAGCACTCAATTTAAAACTCAAATGAGTTGAGAGAAAATTGAGTTCATTGTGGTGAAGAGAGGTCAATGATGAAGATTTGATCAAAAGCGTAGTTTGATGAATATCAATAGAATAACAATAAATGGTTCCACAGATAATGAGAGTTATATATATCAATAATGAGGCAGTTTATAAGCAAAATATAACCTTCTAACTTTATTTAGTATTGTCTTCAATACGCATATGCAACAATGTAATAATGTAGGTAGGCATATGGTATTACATTGTAGACCACATAAATATGAAATCACATTTTGGTATTGTATATCACCAATAATTTTGTGTAGGGAAGAATGGGCAGGAACTAAACCGGAAGGGATTAAAAAAGTTATTTTTAGCTCTTATTTAATAAAAACAAAATTTAAAAGATAGACAATTTTTTAAAAATTAAAAATAATAAAAGTTAATTTAAATGATATCCAATCAAATTTGCAAATTTTTTTAATATAATATTTCAAAAGCAGAAATTGTTATTTAATTAATACTAATAATACCGAATAATTTAAAATTTGCTAAATTAAGTTTAGAAATTAATTTTTTTTATGATAATGAAATATAAAAAAAAAACTATAATAAGAAAAAGTTTCAACTGACTATTTTTGTAGTAAATACTTTTGTAAATAAAAAAAAAAATAGAATATTATTTTAAAAATAATAATACCTAAAGTTATTAAGGGTTATTAAAAAAAGTTGAAACTGCATTTTTTAAATACATTTTTTTTTTTAAAAACCATCTCATGCAAAAATATAGATTTTTTTTATGAAATAATAATAATAAAAAATATTATAATGATTGGGAAAAGTTGTAGCTGAAATTTATATAAATATTTTTAAAAACTAACACATTAGAGAATATCGATTAATTATTTAAAAAAAATTAATTATCATTATCATGATGATAAGAAAAAGTTATAACTGAATTTTTTAATTAAAATACTTAAAATTACTTTGGCCAATTTAAACTCACATCCAGCTACTGCTCTGCCATTGACACAAGTAGGATGGATTTAAAATGATTCGATCATTAAACGATCGCCTGCAGGTGAGGATTACAGCGTTTGCCCTCAGACAAAACGGAAGTCAACACTTAAGTGCTCGTCAAACACCACCGCACGATTAATTAAATGTCTAATTTGCCAATTTCGTCGGTTCAACCTGCAGACTCCATTAGCTGCGATTTGTTTAATAAATCGCAACGAATCCGTGATGGCCACAAGGCGAGGAAATTGCGTTTGCGGCTGCCGAAACTCCGTCGAAATGTGTCGAAGAACAGTTAAAAACCAATAAGCAAAAACTGTGCTAAACGTCTGGTGTCGAATTTGTAACACACGGCCAGACAAACAGACAGACAGATGGACGAATTCCGTCTGTCCGTCTGACAATCGATCATCACTCAGAGTCAGAGTGAATTGTTGTTTCAAATCGTTGATCGCACCCAACTGTGATGATCTCCGGGTATTTTGAGACGACGACCACAGCGTGGATGATGATGATTAAAGGCGAATGTCTAAAAATAATTCAGAAAATACGAAGGGGGAGGGTGAGGTTGAGAAGCACAATACGGAACCGAAACAAAGTCGAGCAAGAAAATAATTAAAACTAAGTTAAAACCCAAATAATTAATAACTAATCAGAAAGGAAGAAGATCGCTGACCGATCCAATGATTGGCATCAGAATTGAGCGCGATCGTCACAGAGCAAAAACAGAGCGAGAGCACAGCAGCGATCGATATGGAAAAGAGAGCGAAAAAGAGATCGGAGTGGCGAGCGAAGAGAAAACCGACAATCGTTTTGAGAAAATTTCCATCACAATGATTGTTGGAGGTTTTTCGTCTACATATCGATATATTTTTTTCGAATGGATTTTTTTTTCAATGTTAATTGATAAGATAGAATTCGACTATAAATATCAACAACTGGTCGTTCAACTGTATCATTTCGAGTCGTCGAAGCGGAATTGCAACATCGATCGAGATTATTTAAAACAAATTTTAAACTAAAATTAATATTATATTTTTCGAGGATATCTGTGTCATTTTGGTGAAAAGGATAAATCGCTCAAAATGGTAAAAAATATATATTTTTTCATTTTTGTGGAAAACCTTTTTATTAGAGTGAAAGATGTTATGAACTCAATTTCAATAGAATAAATGGACCACGAGTTAATTGTTGAATTTTTCAGAAACTCCTGATCCTGTCCATCTGCTGCTTTGCGCTCGTCGCTGCCGACGTTTCGCACCTGTTCGGCAACCACGATCACGATCATCACCACGAGGATCATCATCACGACGAACATGATCATCATCATGATCATGCCGGAGATCATCATGATGGCTACTCGTACGAGGCGCCCACGGTCCCCTTCGAGTTGCCCACGCCGTCCAACGCTTACCTGCCACCAGCACCCACCTATTTGCCGCCCACCACGACGACGACCACAACGACAACCACCCCTCCTCCTCCACCACCACCACCATCGACGCCCGCTACCGCCTACCTGCCGCCCAAGACCACACGTCCTCCACCACCACCGGTCGTGACCTACCTTCCCCCCAAGCCCACAACCACCACCACCACAACGACGACCACCACAACGACAACAACTCCTCCTCCACCACCACCACCAAAGAACAACTACTTGCCCCCCGAGGTACCGAAGGTGGAATACAAGATCCCCATTCCATCGTATGCCGCCCCTCTCGAGCAGGAATATTTGCCACCCGCTCCTGTGGAGACCCATTACCTGCCGCCCGAGGACAACCACATCGAGGAAACCGCTGAGGATGGCTACCACTATGAGAAGCCCGCCCAGACCTTCTTCTTCTAGATCCTCCAGACACTAGCATCGTATTAGGCTATCTTAGACAAATAGATCAATAAAAGAATTAGTTAAAAAAATATTTTATTTTTTGTATTTTGAACCACATCCCCAATCGCCAACATCCTGCCCCGTTCAACCCTCGAACTCTCAAGAAGTTATTTTTGTTGATTTGATTGAATGCCGCCGGCTGATCCGCTTTGAGGTCGATCCACCAGGTTCCCTCTATCGATCCACCTGGTTCCTTCCGTCAGCCACCATCGCCCACGCACCATGCTCTAGCCTTAAGTGTTCAGACCAGACACGAGTCTAAACAAAGCGCCGTCAGAATGAGTCAAGTGACCACCTACAATCGATCACTGTGAATAATTTGTTCAGTCTGAGATGAGGCGTCTGTATGTCCGATGGTCAGACATGTGACGAGGGATTGGCGAAGAATCGAGTTGATGAGAGGCGAGACCAGATTTGTTATTGTTTTGATGAACTTGTGATTGTTGGACTGCTTTGTGATTGTTGGGTTGGTTTTGTGATTGTTGGTCTCTGTTTTGAAAGTAGTGCCTTGTCTTGTGTTTGTGTACAAGACGTGGTAATTATGAATAATGGCGGTAAAATAGACTCATTTGTCAATATTAACGACTGGTCGTTCGTCCGTCATTCAGTTTGCATTTCATTTTGATTCTATTTTTATGTATTATATGCTTATTGGCTTTTGAAGGCGAAGAGCGGGCGGTTGAAAACTGGCTTGAGTTGGAGCTTGAGATGTGATTGACTCGTTGTTATTATTACGATTGTATTTATTATGCTTTTATTTATTATGATTGTATTATTCATGGTGTTACTTTTGCCATTGTGTCAAACACAAAAGATTCATTCTTCATCTGTTCAAAGACCACACGACCTTGATATCAATCGACCGCCTCGTTGGTCATCTGCTCTATTCAGAAAGTGAAGCGAAGTCATTGTGCGGGTGGATCGCGACTCATTTTTGCGCTCCGTTAACTTTCATTTCTCACTTTGATTGGGGTCTCGATTTTTAAGCGCGATTCTTCCTCATGCATTCATTATAATTTAAGTCTCAAATATTTGTTATTAAAATTTAAGACTTAAACTTGTTTGCTTAAAAGCTGATGCTGAAGCAGGAAAAAAACCGATTGATGAATGCGTTTCTTTCATTAGAGCCAGGTTTTCGCTAATTAAATTTGTGTGTATAATTTTGTATATTTTAGAACGCTTAAATTGATTGCTCAGTGCGAGCGATAAAACCAAAGACTTAAGGCACGAACCTGATTGACTCTATTTCAAAATACAATAAAAATAGTTGCATACTTTCTGGCTTCGGCACGATAAGCTCAACTACTTTAAATGAGATCGAAATGGGCTCCTAAGAGTGTGCTCTGTTTTCTATATTGAGCTAATTTCACCCACTGTATAACAGTTTATGGCAAGTCGAAAAGAAACAATTTTTTAAAGATCACAGGAAATAAAACTAATAGATTTTTATGGTAAGTTTTTAAACTCCAATTCACCTCATTGGCCCATAATGGTTGTATAACACTTTGCTCTAGATTCGTAGATAATCTTTCGCCTCAGGCGTTTTATATCTAGCCACATGTCATTGAACTAAAAATCGCGTTTCATATCGGAGTCTAGACCTTCCACCATAGACTATCTGGCACTGATTGAGACGAAAAAAAAAAAACTTTCATTATTCAAAACAAACAAAAATTAACACATAATTTGTGCGTGCTGCCGGACGAATGAAAATAAACAGCAATTTTGATTTCTATGAAATTTCTGTATATTTTTAGTTTTTTGTACATAATTTTTCTCTGTCTGTCCGTTCATCCAGCCTCAGGGGCATATTTTCCATACATGTATGTATAGATATGATTGAGAAATATATTCAAAATGCTCTTCGATTCCCGCAAGCCGTTGGCGAAGAAGTTTTCAATTTTCAAATTGAATTTTCAATGTCAGAGCATTTTTCATCAACGCATTCATAGTAAACTCAATATTCGAACAATGATAATTTAAAATATATTAAAGTGATCATAGAAGACGGCTTAATGATTAACGAATGGTCTTCTGTGTGGCCTCAGAGCTTTCGGAAGCTTTCAATGAAATCTATTTTATACGAAACAAAAGACTTAAGCAGCGAACTCGTTCACAATAGCTGACAACTGAGTTAGCATTGAGAAAATATTCAATATATATTTAAAGATTTACTGTTCCACTCACTTCTCGTGGACATGAATACGATCTCAAATATGGATGTGACTTCTTTAAAAATCCCCGCTAATAGAACTCCCCATATGACCCTTGAGATTGAGTTCGTGATTGTCCCTTAAATTATTCATCGACAGCCCAATAAAGTAAACGTTTGTGCGAAGATCAACTGGTTTTTGCCGATCGTTGGAAAAAATGCAAATTTAGTGAATGGATGCGGTGGCCAATAACGTCAATAACAATACCACAGAAACCCAAACCGATCGAGCTACGCAGATTGTGAGACGCTTTAGCAAACGGCTCAGAACGGATCTTTGTGTGTGGCAACGCCAGTCATCCTTTAATGTAGTGTATTTTTAGGACAAAACAAGCCGAAAGTGACGAGTGACGAAAATGGAACGAGAAAAGAAGCACCTGCCGACTTTTGACACTTAAAGAATATTTTGCGAATACGTGCAGCAAAATTCTGACTCGACAATCGAATGTCGGTCGTCGAAACTTGTTTCGAAATGCAAATATTTGATGACCGTGTTGTTTCAATACATATTCTAGTTATTGTTATTGTAGTTATGGTTTTGGTGAAACCTCCATTAAAATTGGGATTGGCTCTTGTTTGATTTATTTAATCGAATGACATTTGTTGTTGTCGGAATTGTGGTTGTTGATATTGTGGTTGTTGGTATTGTGGATGTTGGTATCATCTCGTCGAGGTCTCTGTGGTACCTTTCATTAGACATGTAAATTTATGCTTCCGCCTTTACTCTAATGATTTGTCGCTTAATATAATTTTGAATATGATCTTTTTCTCATCTTTCACACGTTCTTCGAAGGGATTTTCTACCGGATTATGGATTCGTTGTTTGTATAGTGAATAACTTGGTCTTGGTTTCTGATGGGGTTTGATCAATTTTATTGACTTTGGTTGGTTGTTTGAGTACAAACGAAATCCTATTGAAGTAAGTAGGTCAAGACCCCAAAAATTATTAATATAAATTATAGAAAAAATTTAATTAAAAAAGAAATGTGCTAAGCCAAATGTTTAATCAACTCGATTTAAAATGACTTGTTTTGTTTTATTTTTTATTAATATAATTATTTTATTTTTATTATTTTGCTTTTTTTTCTTATGTTCTCCCACATTTTATATTAATAATAAAACAACCAACTCAAATTTATCTTATCATAAATAATTTATTTAATTTCCATCGTTTTACGCTAAAAAACAGCAATAAACAAAACATTTAAATGGTTAATTATAAATTGTTCGAACATCATTTGTCTCTCTGAACTAACAAAAACTCCTGACAACGGGCAAAAAATAAACAAAAATCAAAAACATGTAAAAGATTCGACTGACTACAAATGAATCATTCCACAAATATCAAGTGAAACATTCCACTAATATCAAGTAAAATAAACAGAAACTAAAACGAACGGAAAAGAAATAAGAATTTAAAACTAAATTCGCATAATACAGTTCGATTGTTTTTGTGTGTTGGTTTGTGTTTCGTGTGTGTGTGTATGTGTTGGTGTAGGTGTATGTGTGTGTGTGGGGAATGCGACGATCAACGGAATCGCAGACGTTCGACACGATCTAGTTTCGCTTTGGCGTGTTGGACTTGGGTTAAACTTCCGTCTCCACTTCCGTTCGTCCATTGTCGTCGTGCTCGCCCTCCGCATCTGACTTCGCTTAGAAGCGACGACGGTAGAAGACACGACGCACGGCCACGGGGCGTCTGTATTGGTAGCCCGACTGCACGTTGAAGGAGTGTCCGGGCACCTGCTGACGCTGGGGCGGCAGGTACGATTGGGCGATGCTCTGGGCGTGGGACGAGACGACGGGGCGCTGCACGGGACGTGGGGCCGAGACGAACGACTGGCGCGATTGGGCGACAGGGGCGACGGGTGCTGGAGGCTCGGGCAGATCGATGTCGATGTACTCGGGCTCAGGGGTCGCGATGTCCTGGGGGTTGGGGCCCTGGGTGGCCGAGTCGGGCAGAAGGGCGGCGGCGGCGAAGCCGACGAGGACGGTCATGGTGATCAGGAAGAATTTCTACAAAAGCGGACGAAGAGAGAGATAAGGGAAAATTACAATTTATTAAAATAAAATCAATAAATGAAAATATAATAAATGAAATAAAATAAATGAAAGCAAAATATTCAGAAAAAAAATATATGAATAAAATCAAAATGTATACGAGACAATTTCTGTTGATGCAATTCTTTGTCAACGTAATACATATTAAACATTTGATTTCAAATAATCTACTTCAATTAAATAATATTTAATGAGGAAAATTATAGGACGAAAAATCCACAAAGATTGAATTGAGGAACTGTCCCAATATTTTATGATATATTTTTTAAATAATATTTAAATTTCATATTATTTAAAAAAATTTCTTATTTTTGATAAGTATTTTGTATTATTTTTAAATTTGAGTTATTTTGAAAAATTAGTATAATAATAGGGCAATTATATTTAAAACTTTCTTAAAATTCACTGATATTGGAATTAAAATCTTTTTCAATAATCACAAACATTATTCTGATATTGGAATTAAATCCTTTTGCAGCAATTCATAAAAAATAGTACACAATTTGTCTTTAAAAAAATTATTTCGATTTTGATTTTCTCTTAATTCACTTTTCATTTCGAATCCACAACACAACGCGATATCCTTTTCGCTCTAGTTGGCGACACTTGTTGCAACACCTACCATTTTGATGTTGTTGTTGTTGATTTGTTGTAGTAGTTATTAATTTAATCCAAAGCACGAAGCTGCTGCTGCTGTTGTCCAAAGCAAGAAAAATATCGTTGGCGAGACGCAAGAGTCAAAAGATCACTAGAGAAGTTCAGAGCACAAATGATGATGAGACACGAAAAGACTTTGATATTTATATGTGGACCAAAGACCATCGACACGCTAGCTCACTAGTGACCACCACAATCGCCAGCACCAACGAGACCAACAACAACAATAATAACACTAACAACAACTACAACTATAACAACAACAAGGAGAGAAGGCACTAAGCCACCGACCGCCAAAAATTCAAATTCAACAGCAAGAGCAAATTTTGCCAGAGGTAGGAGGAGGAAACGAAGAAGAAGCAGCAGCAGCAGTGGCTGATCATAATTATCGTGATGATGATGACGATGAGCGGCCCGAAGACATTCTCTTCGTGTCGTCATCGATGACGCAGCAGTTTGCGGACGTTGATGAAGTTGAGAATCAGTTTTGTTTTAGTTGATGATTGTGTTGATGTATTTGTTGGTATTGCTGTTGTTATTGTTGTTCTTGTTGTTTCTGTTACCGAGCTCCGGCAACTGTTGCTGCTCTCCATCTCTCACGTCGTCGCCAACGCTTTGAAGCTCTCTTCAGCCATCTCTTCAATTGTGCTGCGAGCGATGAAACTTGGCCGAGACGCGTGGCTGTGGCTCAAAGCAAGCGATTTCTTTCATTGATTTTTTTTAGTTTGCTTTTTTCTAATCTTGTTACCAACACCGTTGTTGTTGGTATTCTCTCTTTCCCGCTCTCTATAATATTTGCATAAGTTATATTCGTTTTGTTGAATTTCAAGTTCAAGCTTGATTTGATCAATATTTTTATTGGTTTTTTTTTTCTTCTTATCTTGTGTGATTTTTTCTCACTTATTTTAGAATACTTTTTTGTCCTCATCGAAGTCATCGTTTTAATTATTATCATGGTTTTTTTGTTGGTTTGTCTTCCTTTTATCTCCACCATAAGTGGTTCTTGAGTCGCGTCGATAGTCGGTGAAGTGAATTCCTTTTCTAGAATATACTTTATTTCTTTTCTCATCCCACCTGGGCTTGTACAGTAACATTCTGAAGTCCTATTTTGTGATTTCTACGAAAACTATTTCTATTTCTGTATAAGTGTCAGATTTTTATTTTTTTGCGGTTTTTAATTTTTACAGACAGTGATTGATACCATTAATTAATTGGTCTGCGTCGTAGACTTTGATGGTTCTTGACTCAGAACTATTCTACAGACAGCAGCATGAGGTAAAATTAATTTTTTTATCAACATTTTATGATGAGATCAAACGGATTCTCGTTAAATGAAACGCCATGTGTTCTTTCTTTATTCTAGTTTATAAATATTTTTGTATAAAAATAGTCTCAAAATAGTAGTAAACAAAAGATTAATCTTAGATATTTCATGCTCAGGTATAATTTATTAATCAATAATTTATTATATCATTTCGTAAAATTGAATTAAGCTTCTTCAGACAAATTCTACATCATATTCCGCTCATCCTAGATTCATTCGAAGATAAATTTCCTCCCCTCTATAACGATCTTCATCTGAAACCGTCCTCTAAGAATCCCACAACAGGCGGATCACGGAAGTTTCTGGCGTCCACTTAGAATACCTTATAACCATATACGATATTGCTACAAGGAATGATAATTGATCGAAATGGATGTACTTAAGCTGAAATAAATCAAAGTAGAGAAACTCTCTGTCTGTGCATCGTTCAGGTGAACGGGGTGTCATTAGAGTTAATCGAAAAGCTCTTCAAGTGAATGATAATCGATGCAGACGAAGGTATTTCGATTGGAACAAAAAAAAAAGAATGGCATTGAATGTAATTGAACGGTAAACAACGTACGGAACATTCGCTGATCTATTGAAATAAAATAAAATTGAACCAAAGTTGGAGTCGAATTTTGAGTCGAATTTTGAGTCAGAGTTGGAGTCGAATTTGGAGAACTCTTTGAAGAAGAAGAATGAAGACTCCAAACTGTGGAATGGGAGATCTGGAGAGGAGGGTAAAATAGGGACGAAGGTCGAGAGAAAAACTTCAAAATATTTTGACTTTTGCGTGGTACGACAATCGACGTTTAGTTCAAGACCCTTTTTGATTGAATGATGAATAAACTGTAAGTAAATTAATTTGAAGAACAAAATTAATATGAAAAGGATCGTGACATGAAAGAGCTCTCACTCAAAACCTCATAGGGTTCATTAACAAACGATCCACACATTCATTCAATTATTCATTTTATCATTCCATCAAACGATTGAACGATTGAAGGGCCTCCGTGTAATAAACAAATAACCTTTGATGGAGTATTTTTGGAGCGAAAAAAAACTTTAAACAATGCGACCTACATTCATCAATGTGATTACAACAACAACTACAATAATAACAACCACAATAATGACAACAACAAGGGAAAATCTCGTTGATATGTTGATGGACATCTTGTGATGAATTCATTTGAATCACGATTCAAATACAAAATTTGAATGAAAATGGAGATACAAATTTAGGTGTGTGGAATTTTCAAAGACCAAAAAAAAGGTACATAATTATGAGGAGATTGAAGATGAGACACGCAGCACGACAAATCGATCGCCCAGGTGTATGAAAATACAACAACAACGAGGAAGACTTTTTGAAGACAACAACATCGAGGACACCAATTTTATAGCCCTTCAGATGAATATTGAAGGGTCTGTGTGGGTATGAATGAAGTTGAAAACCATTGACAACAACAATTATCGTGAATACAAAACAAAATTGTACAACAGTGAAAATAATTACAACAATAATAATAATAATTACAACTATGGTAGCAATAAATATAACAACTTATTATTTCCTTTTTTTTCACTATCACTATTAACAAATTTTTTATTGTTTTTCTTAAATATTTTTCAGATCCGAACATTTTTTTTGATTAAAATTTAGTTTTAATTAGAAAATCAATTTCCGTTTATCAAAAATGTGAGTCATTCAATCATCAAATCATCTCTGGTAAGTCCCCGATGAAGCCTTCGTTGACGCCTCCTTTCTCTCCCTCTCATGGCCACAAACTGCATCCTCCTCATTCCACTCAATGCGACGAGTGGGTGACAAACATTTTGCCCACAAGCCATTCACTTTTTTTCTCCAAATCTCTTCTCATCTCCTCCCACTCTCATCATTCCTACTCCTTCCTCTCTTCATATCTGCCCCGCATCAGCGAGTCTTTAGCGTTTTGCATATGGTTCTGTGGCCGGCGATCGACGACGATCGGCTGAGTGGATCACTTCAGCTAACAGACTTGGATACAATTTCAAGGTCGTAAACAATATCATCATGATCGGCAACAACATACTAACCAATCGCATCAGCATCCACATCAGTATTATCCACATCGGTTTCATCATTATCGCCATTCTATAAATCATCGTGTCATCATCATTATTAGTATTATGAGTGTTCTAAAGGACATTCTTGAGACTCCTCAAGTGCCGAACAAAAACTTCGCTTAAAAGCGAAAGTGTCTAATATTGGAAAATATATGTGTAAAAATCGAAAAAATAACAACAACAGTATAAGAACGAAGCTGAAAATTACAATAATAATGCTGAACATTACAATAACAATGCTGTAAATTACAATAACAATTCTAGAAATTACAATAACGATGTTTAACATTACAATAACAAATAAGATAAGAAAAAAATAATGAAGTCATCTCAAGATAATCTAAAAAAAAACTCGTTAAGAATATTTGGCTGCTGTCCATTAAGAACATAAATATTTATAAGCACTGTAAAAATAGATTACATTTAAAAACAACAATAACGCCAATAAATGATACAAGAATAATAAGAGATAATAATAAAACCTAAAAATAACAACTCTAGCAAGAAGCTATTATTTGTTCAAATTGACTCATTACAATTCAATTTTTTTTCCTTTGAAGCTCTTCATGTTTTTGATCAGTAGAAGCATAAGGAAAAAAATAATAAAAAATACAACAACAGTAATAATGAAAACACAATTACAATAACAACAGGTACAATGAATACGCAAATGTGTACAGAGCACCTAAAATCAAAATTAAGAATATACAACAAGGTGAAATATTTCACATTGTTGCTATTGTAATTTATCAACTGATTAGTAATTTGTTTATTGTTTGGACAAAATTTTATATTGATTTAATTTTCCGCATTAACACTATTGTCTTCCAATATTTGTTATTTTTAATTAGTTATTTTCCTTATTCTTTTTTTATAGTTATTCATTTTTACATTGTTGTTATTAATCGATGTTGTTGGCATGCGAACTCTTTGTATAGCTTGATAAAACCACATTGTTTACACTTTCATTGGCTTCATTCATCTATTCATTCAGCCATCCATTCATTCAGACACCATTTGCGAAACAAGTCAACTGTTGCCCTTGACTGCTTTTAAATGCACCCAATTTCGAGCGCCAACAACAAACCGACCACGGATCGATGGCAACGCGAAGACAAATATCTTTGTCTCTCTTTCTCTGCTTCCTCTTCACCATCGCATGAACTCATTGATAATTACTACTGTCTAGACTTCATAGGAAAGACGGAATGTTTCTTCATTTCGCTGTAATATTGATTTTTCTAGTTTTCCCTGATCCTCATTCGAATTTTTCCTTCAGTATTTAATATTTTTTAATAAATATATTTTTTTTAATTTCCCATCCTCGAGCTTCTTTATCATAAAACTTTACTATCCATCATCACTTCCTTCGTTTCTCCTTTTTTGTTTTCAATACCGATAATCTTATTTCATTATCACCTTCGTGCTTGCGCTTCTTTGTATCGATCTATCTGCGATCGCTATCGCTGTCTCGATCTGTCTGCGATCGCTATCGTTGTCTCGATCTCGATTCGCATTTGTTTGCATCTGATTAGATAGTCATCTTATCGCGTCATCACTCGATGACAGCGACTTCGATCGATAAAACAATAAATCGATCGATAAAACAACCACGGTGGCGAGTTTTCGTTACTAGTTATTTTTCTATCCGGGTGTTTGGGGGTTTCTAAGTTAGTTTCTACTCAATTTTTAATCCCTCATTTAACTCATTTGATTGAGAAGATTTTTAAATCGATTTTTTTATACATGATTTTATTTTTTAATTTATTTCTCAATTTTTTGTTCATGTAATTGTTATTATTGTTTTTGTAATTGCTCTTCCTCTCTGCATTGTTTTCGAAAATGGGATTTTTAGTAATACCAAGAATCTCAAGATTCTCAAAGTGATGGTTGTTATTAATGGTACATTATTGTACATTGACGTTGTTGTTGTCCGATCAGTTATGTTTGTTATTATTCGATATTATTTTAACGTTAATTTGATTGAAATTTAATATCGTGCCCGAGGCTAGAAAGTCTCGAAGATTCTCATTCGATTCTCGCTCGTAATAAGTTGTTTATTTGATGATTGATGAAGATTCGCGCCAGCACGTGGCGATTTTGTTAGGAGAGAAAAAAACGAAGAACAATAAACGCTAACCAGGTGGCAGTTCTATTCAATTCTGATCTGGTTTCATTGGATGGGCTTCGCCAACCTCCGCCCCGCTCTCGCCAATTCCAATTCTCCATCTTTCGAACTCATCTTCCCATAAAATTTAATCGTGTGAAACGTTGTGTCCGTGTGAAAGCGAAGGAGTGTATGAGTGAGTGTGTGTGTGAGTGACACGATATTAACATATTTTGCTAAATTAATCATATTTCAAATTCACACATTGTTGCTTTATGGCATTGTTTTGTTGCGGTTGTAGATCATTGTTTTAAGCGAAGTGTTGAACATTCAAAGTGTCGAAACGAAGCAACTGTGGTTGAAAAAGACAAAAACAGTGGGATGGAGAGAGAGAAACAGACACGTGAAGCTAATGAAAGAGATGGCGAGAGAGAGTAAAAAAGAGACGAACAATGAAAAAAATTATGTGTTTATGGAAGGCAATTAAATTCTAAACATCCTCCAACGTTTTAGCGAAGCTTCATTTGAATGAAACACGTGCTGATAATTTCAAGATACAGGTCACGAGTGTCCAATGGACGAGTCTCGAGTCCTCCTCTCCCCCGCTTCCCCTGGCCCTTTCCTTCCTACCGCAAACAAAGGTCAGCGGGCATTTTCGCAAAGCAAAAGTATAAAAAATAAAATAAAAATGTATAATAATAGACACACAATTCAGCGGAAAAAACAAATCAAAAAAATATATTCATGCGATCCAGCGGATAACCAAATGTCCGTATTTATCTTTCTCACGGATGGATGGACCG
Organism: Coelopa frigida; assembly: GCA_017309665.1. Classification (NCBI taxonomy): domain Eukaryota; kingdom Metazoa; phylum Arthropoda; class Insecta; order Diptera; family Coelopidae; genus Coelopa; species Coelopa frigida. The sequence continues at coordinate 30,119,767 of CM029563.1, read as the reverse complement.
ACGACGCCTTGCAGAAAGCGTTGCCAGACCGGACCAAACCAAAACCGAACTAAACCAAACCAGATTCAAAGTCATTCACAACGTTTTTGCAACTGAATGGAGATCATCTTTTTTAAGCACTTAATTCACACAGCTCGGTGGTCTATTGTTGGTGTTGTTATTGTTGTTGTTGTAGCACTAAATGTTTCAATCAAAATTGTATCGCACGGATTTGCCTAACAATAGTTTCCATCGACGACGTTTCAACCGAATGCCGAACCGAACCGTGTGAATGAAAACCAAACAAAAAAAGAATCATATTTTTTATTGAATATAACACAAAATAAAAATAATAAAAATATGCAAAGTGAAGACTGGGAGAATTTGAAAAAAAAAACGAGTTCAGAGTTTGGGAACTGATTTATGGCGACACGTTTTGCGGCCAATTCAACACTAACAAAATAACAACAACCCCAACTAAAATAACAACAACATTATAACAGCTTCTTAGCCAGTAACATCCGTTAAAAATGGCGGCAACCGAAACGGATTTATTTTTCTCTTGATTTTTAATTAAGATTTAAATTCTCACATTAGGTAAGATTAACTAAATAGGAGACCGATATATATGTGTGAGTTTGTGTGTGTGTGAGTTTGCGTGTATGCGTGACACAACACCTTCTGTAGGGTCTTCTTCTTCTTCATCGCCACACCGACAGCCCTTTGTTAGCGTGCTCGGAATTTCATGGCCCACGGCGTTGGCCTCGCTTGGTGGCCCATATTCAAAAGTAGTCTTCAAGTTATTAGGGTCGAGAATTTTGAATAAATTTACAACACTTCACCCTCGTCGTGATCAGCAGCACATCAATGATCATTACCTTGGTGTTTTCCCGATAAGATTCAACATTATGACCATCATGGTTTTTATCGTCGTGATCATCTTGATTTCGGTGACTGATTTTTATTGTAGCCTTTTATAACTATACGATTTTACGATATGGTAACCTAATCCCTATCACTTGTCCTCAACATAAACGTTTCTTTCTACTCCTAATATTTCTATTCTTCATCGTTTACTATCATTCGGTTTTAAATTGTTTATTATTTTAAATTTATACATCAATTGTTTTTCTTCGTCTGATGCATCTTCCTGGAGTCCCTTCCCGGAGTCCCTTCAAGGGGAAACCTTGATGTGTCGATGTCGTCGCATGTCTTCCGAGTGTGAATAACAGTAGTACTTAATACTAATAAAACCGTCACTTGGCTCTATCGACATTGGACTAATTACAAGGTTCGTTTCCGTCCTCTAAAACTATTCAGATTATAACAGTATTTTTATGTTTTCCTTCTCAATTTAAATAACAAATTTGATTTCATTTAGTTTTGTGTATTTTCTGTGAACGATGGTCGATGGTCAATGCAAAGTTGTTGCCGCGAAGATCATTACAGATTTTTATATGGATACCAACTGTTGATGCTCATGTTGGACAATTTATGCAAAATACTAAACGGAAAAATTTAAATTATAACAACAACATGAAAATAAACAACACAACAACAAAATCAATAATACACAAATCAATTTTTAGTGACAAAAGCCCCGTGGAAGAGAATTAAAATCAATAAAAAAATAAAGTGATAAAAAGTTTAACGAACTATTACCAATTAGTTATCTAGGCCTTTTCAGAGCGGAAGTTGTTTGCATATGATTTTAGTGTAAGAAACAGGAAATAAAAGGGAAAGGCAGAATATTAAGAAATAATGAAATTAAGCACAATATTCATAACATTTTAATGTACTATTATTATAAGCCAAATATGTAATAAAATAAAACGTTCCATAAAGCATAATTTGAAATACATAAAATTTAAAATTATGTCCAACTAAAAGTAGTGAACATAAAATGAGCATTAAATTAAATTTAAAGCGGAAGCCAGATGATGAAGATGAAGCTGATAAGATTGTGAATATATCAAAGGCCGTGACAAGTAGATGTGAGAAATTCATAAATGGAACTGCAAACAAGACACAAAAACTGAAGATAAACTAGCCAGATAAAAACAGAAACGAAACGTCCGCAAGTGGTTTTCCATGACAAACGTGGCAAGAACCATGGTAATGAGTTACAACGACCCAAGGCTGGGCGCCACGAACAATCGCTCGATGGGTATTCGATTCCAATAGCAGACATTTTCCATTCCCCACCTCTGGCATCCTTGAAATCGAGTAACCCAGGGTCTCCTCTCCATCCCCACCACCGCGGATCGCCCGAAACCCAGGAAAAGAATATTTCTTCGAGCGATCGCTCAATCGACATTCGCTGCTCATCCGTGTTTAGTGGAAAATTAATGGATTTTTTTCTCCACACCGACGATTTCTCCCCTCCCTCGCCGTGGTTCTAATGCGCGATGTAAAAAATAGTAATTTTCAAAATGTAATTACGATCGTATTTCGTATTAATTTGGTTTCGATTCGACACGCACTGCGTGAGGTCGCGCGGCTCGCATTTCACGGGGGAGAACGAAATCAATTGGTGGCGACCAGATTGGCGGAAGACGACGAAGAAGAGCCGGGCCTCCACCTGGGCCGGCGGCGCCTCAAAGTCATGAAATCGCAATTTCACACCCATTACGAGCCACTCAAATCACAGCATTGAGCATTTCATGAAAATGTTCGATGTGTGTTTTTTTTTTTGAGAATTTTTGCCTTTGTTTTCATTTGGAAATTTCTACGGCAAATCAATTAAATTGGTCGTGGTCTGAGGCGTTTGTCCCATAGCCCCGACAACCAGGGCTGCCTCGAGGCATCCGACTAATGAGCGCATCGCCGCTTGGCTATCGATTGTGTTTCCGATTGGCTCGATTTCGATGCGCTTCGATTTCCGCACTATTGAGTCATCGTGTTCGATCGATTCTGCCGGCGATCGATTTACGAGCCCTTGGCCGCTAACAAAAAGAGTTATTAGTTGTTCAGTGAACTGGCCAAAGTGATCTCTGCGCAAGGCGATACGCTTATAAGGCGATGCGATTTTAATGCGATTTCTCGATCGATTATGTATTTTGCTAAATTTCGATTCGCTGGAGATTCATTTTTACATTTTTGTATTTTTTTGCACCACTGAAGGTCAAGAGTTTGATTGCGATTTGCTCGAAGCGGACTTTGGTATGATGTAGTGCATTAAGTAAGAATAAAAATGTTTTTCATTGATGCGAATTTTGCATTTTCAATATAATTTCATATTGACTTCATTATCAACAACTTTATCCGAATGGTTGTAAACAAAAGACTTGAACAACGAACTTTGTCGTGAGAAGTTTGTTTTTGAACTTTAACGAAATGTTTTAATCGTTTTAAATGCAGCAATAGAAACATTAAACAATGAACTATAATTATGAGAAATTGCAATTAATATAAATTGTAGTTATTTTTTGACATACTAATTTCAAACATGAGTAATTTGAATTTAAAAATGTTTGAAATCCGCCAGTTTTTTCGTCTACATGTATACAACAAATATAAAATGTAAATTTGCTCCTCATTTGGATTAAAAAAAACACACTTCGGGGCAAGTTCTCAACAAAAACCTGATGATGCATGTATATCGTCAAGAATGCTATTAAAATTCTTGAAATTTTTTCAACACTCAACACCAAGATAAAGGAAGAAAAAACAATAAAAATCTACGCGTCATTCGTTCCACTCGAGTGGGGAATGGCAAACGCTTCCGCTTCCTTTTCAATGTGGCCACTTTCGATTTTAATTGCTACAAATAGTAGCAACAAATACAAAGAAACTCTGACGATAGCAACAAAGCTGGAGATGCTCTTCATTTAATATTGATTGCTTATTAATAGCAGTCTATAATAGCAATGACGATGAAAAAAAAAATAAATACTAAATAACACAATTCAGCAGATGTTGTTAACAACAACAACAAATTTTATTAACAACAACACAGAGAGCCACAAAAAATATCGCTGAGAAAACAATCGAATTGGTAACAAAATCTTTCTGTCGATCGATCGAAATACGATTAGGAGCGAACATGAATGGAAGTGAATGGAAGCGAAAATAAATAAAACAAATTTATATAGATTAATTGATATGCCAACAATAACAACAACATTGAAACCACACACACGCCGACTCACGTTGATCCGCTCGTGCGTAGGTCAAGAGAAGATCCAGCAACAACAACAACAACAGATTGACGTGAACGGAAATACCACTTGTTGTTGTAGTTGTTTGTATATCTATTTTTATCACTAATAAATAAAGTGAATTAAATATTTTATCTTTAATTTGGTAGTTTTATTTCTTTTATTTTTGTTGATTTTTTTATTTAATTTCATATTTTATTTTTCCTATATTATTTTGTTTGATTTTTTTAATAATATATTTTTTTTAATTTCTGTTGATTTTACGAATATTTCATTTTTTATAGACAACCTTTTTGGAATTATTTACATTTTTGCGGCGAGTGTTGAAAGCGACAGGAAGCGCGGCGCCGACCCGAGAAACCGCTTGATTTATGTCTGTTTTATTGCCTGGAAATGTTGTTGTTGCTGTTGTTATCGAGGTTGCTGTGATTTGATTGTTTCAACTTCGAGTGATCTCTGAGCTTTATTTATGATCAAAATAATGTGCAATTTTGCCAAATTAATGCCTTCGCATTTGGATATTCTTGTTGTTGCTGTTGCAGCGCTCACCACATCGCAGAGGAAGACTTTCGAAAACTTCTGGAAGCCGCCTCCTCCGACGACGACCTGGGCTTCGGTTCAAGAATTAAGGCCATCATCATCGCCGTCGGTGGCTGGCACGAGTGGCACCGACGACAGGTGGGCAGTAGAAGAAGCCGAAGGAAGGTCACAACGATGAAGATGATGATGATTACGATGGAAGGCGTGCGAAGGCCAAGGAAGTAATTTCGAAAAAGCAGAGAATCTCCGCATGTTTCTCGAAATCCCTGGCAGCGACGACCAGAACATCTTCGGCGTATCAAAAACTGGAAATCGAGAATTAATTTGAGAAAAATAATAAATAAACCACAATTTGTCAAAAACGTCTCGCTTCATTTTCATTAGGACTGTGAATAAGCAAGTGTGTAGGAACACAATATGTTTATTTTAATTAATTTAAAAGCAACAACGCCATCTTCACATATTTTCGATTGAAAAAAATTCACACTTTCAATGCTTAATTAAAAATTTTGACAAAACTTCTTAAAAGCCATCGGATAATGATTTATGACCGAGAAAACAATAACAATGCATTTATATGAGTACAGAAAAAATTTGCAAATTTTTATAGAAAAAAAAAAACTATAAAGGAAAACAATACAAAAATCACAAAAGATTCAAAAAACTATTTTGAAAAAAACTAATTGTCAGAGATTAAAAGAAGATTTAATTATGGTTTTTAGTCGGCTGAAAAATTGACTACAAATTAAAATTGGCTTTTTTTGTCGAGATTATTTTGCATTCAAATAAAAATAAAACATTCATCGATTCTGACGCACGTCATTTCAGCCGCCGCCCCCTTTCCTTCTTCTCTCGATTCCACCATCGTTTCAGACACTTTGGCACCGACCAACAGTCGTCGCCCTGACGGTCCGGCCTCTCGCTCCATCGGCTGGTTGTTGGCCTCACGTCGTCGCGCTCGTCGGCCGCGTGCTGAGCTCTCGGTAATGAGGTTTTACACTTCGGGCCCCCATTGATTATCTCGGGTGCTTTGAAAACATCGGTTGCCAAGCGAACGACGATCGGCTTTTGAATTTGGGAATCGACGTGATGCTGCCCTGCTTTTGGAAGGGGGCGACTTCAGCGGCGATCTGTCGATGACCTCTAAGTTGGAAGCTCTGGAAGACTAAGGATGATGACTCAAGCCAAAAACATGCTTATAAAAATCGCAAAAAATGTCTGCTCAGAGGATTTACTAAAGCTATATTTGCTAATAATATCTTCTAAGAACATCTCAATGTATTAAAAAAAATTTGATTTTTTTTTAGGGGAACCAAACAAAAGACTCAGGCAACGAACTCGGTAGAAGATCTATTAAAAGGTATCTTTTTTTAGAAGTTCCATTCTCCTAAAACTAATGGCTAAAATTATCTTCTATAAAAACTTTACTAATTTCCATAATAAATTAAAACTTAAAACCTAGCCTATTCATAACAATTTTCATTAAAAATTCATAATATAATATTTTTTTCAAAAAAGAAGAAAACAATGTTTAATAGAAAATTCAATATTTCATTGAAAATTCATAATTTCATAAAAAATGTATAGTTTCAGAGAATTATCGTTATTTCATAGTTAAATAATAATTTCATATTCAATTCAATATTTCATAGAAAATTCAATAGTTCATAGAAAATGCAATATTTCCATTTCCATAATAAATTAAAACTTAAAACCTAGCCTATTCATAACAATTTTCATTAAAAATTCATAATATAATATTTTTTTCAAAAAAGAAGAAAACAATGTTTAATAGAAAATTCAATATTTCATTGAAAATTCATAATTTCATAAAAAATGTATAGTTTCAGAGAATTATCGTTATTTCATAGTTAAATAATAATTTCATATTCAATTCAATATTTCATAGAAAATTCAATAGTTCATAGAAAATGCAATATTTCATAGAAAATTCAATATTTCATTGAAAAATCAATATTTCATTGAAAATTCAACATTTCATTGAAAATTCAATATTTCATTGAAAATTCAACATTTCATTAAAAATTCAATATTTCATTGAAAATTCTATATTTCATAGAAAATTCAATAGTTCATAGAAAATTCAATACTTCATAGAAAATTCAATATTTCATAGAAAATTCAATATTTCATTGAAAATTCAATATTTCATTGAAAATTCAACATTTCATTGAAAATTCAATATTTCATTGAAAATTCAATATTTCATTGAAAATTCAACATTTCATTGAAAATTCAATATTTCATAGAAAATTCAATAGTTCATAGAAAATTCAATACTTCATAGAAAATTCAATATTTCATAGAAAATTCAATATTTCATTGAAAATTCAACATTTCATTGAAAATTCAATATTTCATTGAAAATTCAACATTTCATTGAAAATTCAATAGTTCATAGAAAATTCAATATTTCATAGAAAATTCAATATTTCATTGAAAATTCAACATTTCATTGAAAATTCAATATTTCATAGAAAATTCAATATTTCATTGAAAATTCAATATTTCATAGAAAATTCTATATTTCATAGAAAATTCTATATTTCATAGAAAATTCTATATTTCATAGAAAATTCAATATTTCATAAAAATTCAATTTTTCTTAGAAAATTCAATATTTCATAAAAAATTCAATATTTCATAGAAAATTCAATATTTTATAGAAAATTCAATATTTCATTGAAAATTCAATATTTCATTGAAAATTCAATATTTCATTGAAAATTCAATATTTCATTGAAAATTCAATATTTCATTGAAAATTCAATATTTCATTGAAAATTCATAATTTGATAAAAAATTTATAATTTCATAGAAAATTCAATATTTCATAAAAATTCAATTTTTCTTAGAAAATTCAATAATTTAATAACGGTATTTTAAGAATGTAAAATTCAATATGAAATTAATTATGCAATTCAAATGCAATTTTAATTTCCAACAACAAATGCCGAGTAATTGAACTTGAAGATGCTACGTGTTGCTATTTTGGGGCTGAGCAGTCGCCGAAATTTGGGTCAACGACAGCAATAAAAAACATTCAAATCGTCACCTTCCTCCAGTTGCCGTTTCTTCTCCCTCAACGTCGTTATCAACGGCATCATTATCATTAGCATCGTCATCATTGCCTTCTTACAATTGATGTTTGTAATGAGCAAAGATGCAAACAGCAACAACAAGAACAACAACGATAGCAACATCATTTAACATGTGTATGCAAATAGCAACAACAATCAGACATTCTCCTCTCATTGGCCTTGGCCTTAGTTCGTCTTCGGCATCGGCAACAATTACAACAAAGCCGGCAACAAAGACAATTTATAAAAATTATGCAAAATTGACAGCTGCGTCGAGTGACAAATTTCATCTACTGCGACAACGATTATGATGATGCTGATGATGGTAATGATGCTGACAATGATGATGATGATGAGTGCGATAAGCGAGAGGGATCGTCGTGAGAGAGGAAGGCAAGAAGAAGACACGACCAGACTCCGCGGCGGACTTAATTTTTTTTGGCTTTGTTTTTGAAACCCGAGCGAACGACGTGTGCTGGACATTTAATTCTATTATCTGCAAAAACAACACACGACGATGGCCATCGGCATCAGGTTCGGCGATTATTTGAAATCCATCGGGGGAGCCCATAAAAGCTCTAATTAGCAGGCTCCTTCACAGATACCCAACCGGTCTCTGGTGACTTTTCGTTCTTTTTTCTTTTTGTTGTCGTCTTCTTTTTCTCCTCTCCCCCTTGTGAATCTTCTAATACATGATCCACTCATCCTTAATCGATCGATCTTAATTTATTTCGAAAAGTTCCCGGCATGAGTTCTCGTTCTTGGAGAGAGATCGTTAAATTTATCATAATTTTTATTGCACACCGCATTTTTATTGGAGCTGCCGCAAGCTTAATTTTGTGACAGGAATCATTTCTTTTTTTTTTCTCCTCCTTCTTCTTTTTCTAATCAATAGTATTCTCGTTGTTGTTGTGGTGTTTTTATTAAATTCTTGTGAATGTTTATGAGCATCGAGACAAAAGCCTGTGAATCATCGTGGGGATTAATGCGATCGTGGCGTGATAAATTTTCACAAGTCGCGGGGGATTTCGCAGAGGGAATTATGGAAATGGTATTCAGTCGTGTCGATGGTGAGTGGTAAACATTGGTGAATGGTTATCATTGTCCATCGGCTTCTAGAATGTTTCTGAACTCTTCTGAAGATCAGTATCGGAGTGATCGTAGGAACCTTTGGGTGATCTTGGGACCTTCTCTTGGGCTCAGGAAATCTAGATCGATGATCTGAATTTAGAACTTCATTGTTATTTTAGACGATTTATTATATCGATTTCTATTGAAACGATGGAATCGATAGAATTGATTGAATAGATTGAATAGATTGTATTGTTTGAATCGATAGATTTGGTTGATTCTATTGATTTGGTTTCGATTTTTTGATTTCTCGTCAAACAACTTCATCAATGCTGCTCATTCAAAATGCATGAACCAAATATTAGACAGTTGTCAATAAAAGCTGACAACAAACGAAGAAGGCGGATGAGATGAGACTGAAAGCAAACACAGAGCCGTGCCTTCGAATGTATAATTAGTCGCACATGTGATGTGATTAAACTTGAATCGAATCGAAACCATTCGAATCAGAGTCGGCATCAAAATCAAAATGAATCGGACTCAATGTCAAAATTAAATCAATCAAACAGAAACGCGAATCAATTTCGAAAACAAAGAAACAATGGACAAGCAGATAAATAGCAAGAACAACAAAAATAAAAACAACACCAAAAATAAAATAACAAATACAATAAAACAGCCAATAAAAACAAACAAAAAAATCCGAAAAAAAATTAATGAGAATGAGTACAACAACTTCTTTAATAAAAACTAAAAAACATATCATTTTAATCTTTAAAAATCATTTCAAATCATTTTTGACACAAGCAAAAACAACTTAAATTACGTATTTTTTGTTTTTTTGTTTTTCTATTCATCTAAACTTGAACATGAGCTTCGTTGTGTTTTCTTAATAGTTGTTAATATTGTTATTACTTTTGTTGTTCTTGTTATCGATACGTTTCTGCGAAGAATTTTTTTTCATCTTAATTTTCTGCAAACTGTACGAGCAATTAGCAATTAGACAACAACATAGCAATCGACATATGGGAGCTCACGAAAAACAAAACACAACAACAATGGACATATGGTAGCCCATGTCCACAACAACAACAACAACTACTGCTACTTGAACAACAACATCGTCAGCTGTTGAAACGTTCGCAGCTTCCAACAATGGGCACAAAATATGGTGGCGATGGCGGGTGTGACTTTTGTTATTATTTTTTTTTATTATTAAGTTTTTATTGTTGCTTTTGTTGTTATTTTTCTTGTCGTCATTGTTGTAGATTCTTGATTTTTGTTGTTGCTGTTGCTGTCTTAATAATGTTGTTTTTGTTGTTGTTGTTGTTTTGTTATTGTTACTATTCTCATTCATAAATCGCTTCCATTTACGTTCGTCAAACAAATCGCCAGCGATCCAACAATCGTGCCGCCGACCCTGGTTCCTCGCCCCATGTCGGACGCCCCTCACCCCACCACGCGGCGCCATCGGGTCCGATTGACCCACATTTGGCCCCAGAAATATTTTGTATTTGTTGTTGTTGTTTCTTTGATCTGAACTAATTTGCACTTCGTGTCTTGACCGACCCCATGTCGTGTCTATTTGTTTCCCCCCCCTCTCACAGTGTCTCTATCCCTCTCTCCGCCCCTCTACCTCTTTTAGTCCACCTGTCTGTCTCCACCTACCTCTCTCCATCTGTCTCTATCTCTCCTTCTTTCTATCTCCTCTTTGGTGGTTTAATTAAATATAATTTATTATTTTTATTGGATTCTTCATTAAATCACGTATGGCGCTCGATGTTAATCAGGGGTTTCATTGATATCGGACATATTTAGTTAATTGGTTAAAAAAAGCAGGGGGAGGAGAATCGAGGTATCAGACTTGAGAAATGTTGAGGAATGTCACGTGGGTTTTTATAAATTCCACAAATAAATGTCATATTAAATAAAAGTCAAATTTTAATTATTTTATTTTATACTATTATTTCATTTATTAATAAATCTATAATACGTATACTATTTAATTATATCTTTTAAAATCTACACAGAAAATATTTTAAATTCAATAACTATTGTGTACGTATTTTTGTTTCTTTGATTGTGCTTTTAGGATAGTCACCAAAGCCTATATGCAATAGATTTTGAAACAAAATTTATTTGAATATTGCTCACCAAAAAATCTCCTATAATTATGCAATATTTTAAGATATTCTTCTTTTCAATCGGCATTTGAATCCGTTGAAAAAACTCTAGCATACTTTTAAGATAATAGGTAAAACCAATAGTAATATGAGAGAGTGTGATTATTGTATAAGAAACTGAAGGGTATAAGAGAATGTCAAATCGCTTTGAAGTAAATCAGTAATTTAATAAGATTAAAATGTGGATGAATTAAAGAAGGAAGAAAAAATTTGTATATCATCAAAATAAAGCATTTTGCAAAAAGGATAAACATTTTTTTCAAACCAATTATAAAATTGTTTAATTAGTTAATTTCATAACCGAACCTAAATGTAATACAATAAAAAATCGTTATAAAAATAAATAAATATAAAATAATTGTTATTATAATAAATAAATATAAAATAATTGTTATTATAATAAATAAATATAATCATAAAATAAAAATAATAATAAATTAATGTTTAAATAATTTAATTTATTAAAGAATAAAAAATTAATTATATTCTTATTACACAAAAATTTGTATCATTTATGAGATCATTTAAACATTAAACAATAATAATTAATATTATATCAAAAGAATTAATTATTTATTAACGTTATAAATAATGTTATAATAGTTCACATATTTAATTATTTCAAATAAAAAATATCTAAAAAAACAATCGAAAAAAATTCCTGCAAGTGAAATATCTCCCAAATCTCTTAACACAAGCCATCTCCAAGGCAAATCATCTTCAAAGACCATCGACACAAAACCATGAATTCCTGCACGTAATCGACGTAAAATACAAAAAACTAAGCAGATGCATCACGCACGCCATGCGAAGGCGCGGCGCCGACGCGTAATGGGTCAAGGACGTGGGCACATGAGACAAGGCGAGTCGAGGCGCCAAAGATGTAACAAGTAACCGAGTGCAAACAAGAAAATTGAATGAGTGAAAGGGAAAGAGAGATAGAGGGCGATGCCTCGAACACATCGTCATGATCCATCCATTAACGTGGAGTGAAAATTTCGCCTTGTCTGCAATTTGAATGTCGATCTCTGCACGCATGCGTGAGTTATCATTTTTATTATTTTTTCTTTTCTTTTCTTTGGTTTCTTCTCATCAATTGATTTCATCAGTTTTGTTTGTTTCTTTTCTTCTGCTCCGTTTCTTCAGTTTCTTTTCTTCTGTTTGATTTAATGAAATAATTTAGATAATCAGTAACCGATTCATTGATCTCAACATGCTTAACCTTTGTGAATGTCAAGGGCTCGGGCTATTCTTGAAAAGTGAAGAAGAACTAACCGCGAACAATGTAAACAACGGCAGCAATAACCACAAAAACAAGAGTCAACGGCAAGCACTTGAAACAGCTCAATTAAGAAATAACGAAGATATTCCAAAACCACCACATTTTGGTCAATGCAATGACGCCAACAATTGGCAATTGCAACCACCGCCACCGCAATGACCAAAGAAAAAAAAATGGTTATTTTTAATTTCATGCAAATTGTAACTTAAATTTTGAATGCAATCGAAGTTACTACGATGCAAATCGAATGGCTATTGGGCAAAGGAAGTGCTCAATCGTGGCTTACGAGAGATCAGAAATTCGAAAGGAATCTCCATCACTCATACGCCATGGAGACAAATATGTCATGTGAACACCAAGGAGTCTTCTTTGTGGTTCCCCACGACAAACTGCCGCCGTCATAAGTACTGATATCATCCATTATCCATCATCCGCCTCCCGTTCATTCATTCGTTCATTCATTATCGCTGATTGGTCTTTAAAAAACCATTTGTAAATCCGTCAGACGAAACGTGGCTTGCGTTTGAGTTTAATTGATGATCGCCGATTGTTAACGACACACAGACTGATCCCAACCGCAAGATCATCTGTTATATTTTTAGAAATTATACAAGATGGTATTTTTAATATTTTTTATATGTCGGAATTTAATTCGGCTCTTTTTATCTGAATTTATTTATTGTACGTCATTTGTTTAGCAATTTTGTCACTGTTTATTAGAAGGAATATCTAAAGACGAAATTTTTTACTTTGATATTTCTACTGTGCAATTATATAATATGATATTTTTTACATTACAAACAGAAATTAGTAGCTACTATTTTTTGTATAATTCAAAAGATTCAGAAAAAATTTCGTAGGTATTAATTAGCAACATCACAATTTTTGCTTCTCATAATTTTTTGGAATCCCACAGAAATCAAAGTTACACAAAAAACAAAAATTAACCACAGAATAACAAACGTGATCTTTGTGAGCACGAGATTGTATTGCAAAATCCGCGGTTATTTTTATTCTAATGCGGATGCTTAGGCTGGGAACATCACCCGGATGCGTGTTGTTTTTGTTGCTGGTTTACTGCTCATTGTTGCCATAGATACTGTTGCCATTGACTTGTTGTTGTCATTGCTTCTGTTGTTGCCATTGACTTGTTGTTGTCATTGCTTCTGTTGTTGCCATTGACTTGTTGTTGTCATTGCTTCTGTTGTTGCCACTGACTTGTTGTTGTCATTGCATTTTTCTTCTTATTGCATTTGCTTTTGCTATTATTTTTGCCACCTCTACAGCTATTGCTTCATTTACTGCTGTCATGCTGTCATATTTATAATTTGCATTTGGGTTTATTTTGAGAATATTCAAATGCATTCAAACAGTTTTCTCACCTTTTCATTCAATTTAGCCAACCACAATTAGTGCTTAACTCGTATTTAGCGAGATTTTATTCGAAGTCTTTGAACTTTTTATCTCGCTTCTATTTCGGAAATTCCTCCATCCGAGTCCGTCAACCCTCTCGCTCCCTGTTCTGCTCAGACAGAGTGGGTGTCTGTCCGTTAATATTTGAATAAATAAATTTAATAAATTTATCAAACATCTCATTAATCTGCTGCATTAAGCTGCTGATTTAACTGATTTAGCTAATGATTTAATTATACAATCGTTCAGTATCAGATTCAGTATCAGATTCAGTATAGCAAAATGGATATGAGAAGGGAAAACTGGGTATGATAGACAGGTGTCAGATAGAGAATGGGGAAGGAGAGAACAAATTGAAAAAGGATAAATGATAATCAGTAAAGGTCAATATTTTTCTAGTTTTAATTAAAATTTAAATGTCATATTTCACAGGAATCTAAGAGCTTTTCTTCCTTTCCAAAGCGACCTTTACAATCAACCTTCAAAGCAATCGCCTTCTATTCTTTTTCTCTCCCTTCTCTCCTCAAACTTCTTTCCTCAAACTTCTTTTATCAACCAACACTTCTCAACCTTCTGATCACAACCTTCACTCTTCTCCCTTCTCACCTAAGCTTCTTTAATCTCTTCGCATTCATTCTCTTTCTTAATTTTTTCCATTGTTTCCATTTAATTTATTACTATTACTATTCATTGCAGATAAACCGACTGATGCGCGAAATCGATTATACAGTATGCTGCATTATTTATGAGTCGCCGACATCCATTAATATTTGCATCGACAGTGCGAAGTCGCGTCGCCTCGCCTGCCATCGAATCGCATCATGTCGCGTCGCCACCCGTCACATGTGTCATACGGAGGGGGAGACGTGAAGACTGTGTGGGGGGGCGTTGAATGGGGAAATCCATGCGGTGTCCATTGGCGAGGTTGTTATTGTTGTTGTGGAGTTACAACAGCCACCATCAGTTGGCGAAGTCGTAAATAAAAGAAAACTGCGAAATGCTGATGAAAACTCCACTCAAGTTGAAAGGGGAGAAAAGGTAAAGAGGGGTTAAAAAGAATGAAGGAGGAGTGAAGAGGAGAGGAAGAATGAGTGAGTGAGTAGTATTGGAGGAAGCGAGATGGAAACAGGAGTCGTCAAATCAATGCAGCAACGTCGCGTGGAAAGCCAAGAAGGGCGCATGTGCGGGCAGGCAAGAACAACAATTGAGCAACAACTATTGAATAACAACAATCATTTAATAACAACAATTGATTAACAACAACAATTCAATAACAACAACAATCGACCAATCGACAACAACCAACACTCGGTTGCAACCGATCGGTGGATGAGTTGTCGCCGTGATCGTCATCGTTGGACCGAGCGCTGCAGTCAATCGAAGGTCAACGTTGCAATCAGTGGCAGCATTCAATTGATTCGCTGCACGGCAACGATAGCAACAATCACAAGAACAACAATGATAACAATAAGAAGAACAACAATGACAATAACAACAACAAGAAGAACAACAATGACAATAACAACAACATTAAGAACAACAATGACAATAACAACAACAACAATCAACTCAGTCTAACAATAATACTTAAGCCAACTCAACAATTCGGTTTCTTGGCCTAAATTTATTCATATTTGGCGCGTCGTCGCCAGTGACGACTGTTGTGTTTGTTGCCACCGATTGTTGCTGTTGTTGTTGTTGTTATTGTTGCTACTGAAGTTATGCAATCGCCTGCAGCAACAATAACATCAGGAGCCTAATGATCGCAACATTTGATTGACTCGTCGCCAATTGTTGCTGTATTAACTCACCTAATGACAGGCATGAGAACAGCTCGGGATGCGGAGATCGCAGCATGAGGAATGAACAACCACACATCGTCAGGCAGAGAGACAGACGAGGACAGACAGAATCGGAGACAGAGTGATAGAAAGAGACAACAGAGGTATAGAAATACAAACACATATTCAAAGTATCGATCGCACAGATCAAACCAACGAAAAGCTGGAGATTTACGAACTGCGGCCGATGAGGCCGCTCCAGGAACCTTCAGAGGTCGCCGGTCAAAGAGTTGAGGATTAAAAGCATGAGATGATAGTAGAAAAAATTAGCATTGTAGTCTTCTGAAAGAGTTCCTTCAAAACACACTTGTATAGGATCATATTTTCTATATTATAAATTTGGATATTTATTTATTCTTAAAGGTCTTTAAAAGCTATAATGTTAAATCAAGTCATGTTTCTTGATTAATTGAATAGAGCTTTGGTCGTTTTAATGTCTTCCATGGCTTCGTTATTCGCCTTTAAATTACAATATGCCAAGAAGTTTGTATAATTATCTCGTCGCCTTCTCTTCGTTACTAATCTCTAACTCTTCTCTTGTTCTTCTGTCGGTGTTTTTTGCCAAGGCAACTGACATTCTCTTGGTCAATTAAAACATTATTTTTGAATTATTTATCTGTTTGTGAATTCTGTGGTTTTGTGTTCGTGCTTTATTACTTCTGACTATTGTGATTTCATTGTATTCAGCACTTAATTTTGTGCAAATAGTCATTATATTTATAATTTATTTATTTGAATTTTAATGGTTTAGTTTATTCTTATAATATTTTTTATTTCAATATTTTGTATATATATATATATATATATATATATATTGTATATTTTATTTGAGTGTTTTTTACAATATCTTGTATTTTAATATTTTTTATTTTCATATTTTGATTGTTTTTATTTCAATATTTTTTGTTTTCATCTAAAATGACATATATTTAAACAATTGTTTTTATTTCTCATGTATAAATTTATGGCTATCTCAATCTCTAACATGTTTATTTATTTTTGTATTCTGTATATTTCTATAAACACAATTCAAAGTCAAGAAAAATCTGCCCAATGTCCAATTACCAAATAAAGATGACGTTAATGTCAGCCTAAGGTGGGCTATTTGTCTGATTTAAACTTGACCTGATGATATTTTCCCGCTCAATAGCCAAACGCCATAATAACCAACCAAATTACGAGTCCGACGAGAAGTTGCAACCTGTAGAACCAGTACATCCTCAATAGAAATACATCATAGTTGCTCTATCTCTCTCGCTCCTCGTGTTGTGTGGTGTGGCCGGTGCAACGGACACCTTGCAACGGTAACGGCCACTGACATAACTCAAGATGGCGTCTGTCAAACGGTCGTCGGAGGTCGTGCGAACATTGACATTAAAACTACACGACGTCGTTGTTGGGAAGGTAAAAAAATACTTGTTATTTTGGTATTTTTAATAAAATTTATTCGTTATGTAAAATGTCGATTTTTTTTATAAAATAATATAATTTATGCTCAAGGTACATACGTATCGATAGAAAATAGAAATAAGGTATTAAAATTAATAGATGTAACTTGGGGTAAATGTTTTCCAGTTTTTTCCTATGCTCGTCTCCTTAGATAATACTAGAGATGGTAGTTTTGATTACTTTCGTCTGTTCTCGTGTTTACTATATGTGTTTAGAAGGTGAAGGGCTTCGCGGGCTTGTTGTAGTTGTAGCCGTCGGGGCCCAACGAGCCGGCATCGCCACCTTCAGGTTGACCTCCAGGATACGAGGGTTGAGTGGGTTGAGATCCCGGGTACGAAGGTTGGGGCCGAGTGGGCTGGCTTCCAGGATACGAAGGCTGCGGCTGGGTGGGTTGAGATCCTGGATACGAGGGTTGAGGCCGGGTGGGTTGGCTTCCTGGATACGAAGGTTGAGGCTGGGTGGGTTGAGATCCTGGATACGAAGGCTGTGGCTGAGTGGGCTGCGATCCAGGATACGGGGGCTGGGGACGTGTGGGTTGAGATCCAGGATACGAAGGCTGGGTGGGTTGAGATCCCGGGTACGAGGGCTGGGGTTGAGTCGGCTGAGCTCCCGGATACGAAGGTTGGGGCCTTGTGGGCTGGCTACCAGGATACGAGGGCTGAGGCTGGGTCGGTCCGGGTCCTGGATACGACGGCGACGGTCCCGGCTGTGTCGGCTGAGGCGATGTGTATCCTGGTCTAGGTTGCGTTGGTTGGGGTCCAGGGTACGACGGCGATGGTCCCGGTTGTGTGGGCTGTGGACCCTGTGGACGTGTCGGCTGAGATCCTGGATACGAGGGACTCGCTCCGGGACGCTTCACTTCGTTCTCTCCGGGCGGGGGCAGGTATTCGGGGCCTGGAGTCTGAGGAGGCGTGTAGCTGGGGCCAGGAGCCGTTGGTGAGGGTCGCGATGGGGTCTGTGGGCGTGGTTGGTAGGTGCTTCCGCCGGAAGATGGTGCAGGCGGACGTGGCTGGAAGGTGGGCGCCGATGGGCGTGGCTGGTAGGTGCTTCCACCGGTTGATGGTGGACCGTATTCAGTGCTTGGGGTTGCGGGACATCCGGGACGGCCTGAACCGCCGGGGCCTCCTTGACCTCCCTGACTGCCTGGGCCTCCGGGACCACATTCATCACCTGGTCCTCCTGGACCGCCGGGACCACCTGGACGACCTCCTGGACCGCCGGGACCTCTGGGACCTCCGGGACCTCCTGGGCCGCCTGGACCTCCAGGGCCACCTGGACGACCGGGACCTCCTGGACGACCTCCTGGACCACCGGGACTACCTGGACGACCTCCTGGACCCCCGGGACCTCCTGGACCACCAGGACCTCCGGGTCCCTGGGGTTGGCCTGGAGGCAGATATTCGGGAGCCGGTTGACCAGGGCGCGAGGGCTGCGGCTGAGGACGCGAAGGCTGTGGTTGACGACCTGGTTGAGGTTGAGGACGTGGTTGTGGCTGAGGTTGGGGTCTGGTTGGTTGCTGTGGTGGGGGTCCATAGCTGGGGCTGGGACCAGTCGGCGTTTGCGGTGGGCCGTAGGTGGATCCGGGGGATTTCGGTGGACCGTATTCTGTGCTTGGAGTGGCGGGGCATCCGGGACGACCTGAACCGCCGGGGCCTCCTTGACTGCCTGGACCTCCGGGACCACATTCATCACCTGGTCCACCGGGACCACCGGGACCTCCAGGACTGCCTGGACGACCTCCTGGACCACCAGGACCGCCGGGACCTCCTGGGCCACCTGGCCGACCGGGACCTCCTGGGCCGCCTGGACGACCTCCTGGACCACCCGGACCGCCGGGACCTCCTGGGGGAATATAGCTTGAGCCGGGACCTCCGGTGCCTCCGGGACCACATTGCTCGCCAGGGCTGCCGGGACTGCCAGGTCTACCTGGACGACCTCCGGGACCACCAGAACCCCCTGGACCACCTGGGCGACCTGATGGACCGTAACCTGGACCACCCGGTCCGCCTGGTCCTCCTGGGCCACCGGGACGTCCTGGACCTCCTGGTCCACCCGGTCCTCCTGGCCCACTGGGACCTCCTGGGCCAGCTGGTGGAATGTAACCTGATTCTGGAGCTCCTCCGGGACCACCTGGACGACCTCCTGGACCGCCGGGACCACCTGGACCTCCTGGAGCACCTGGGCCTCCTGGAGCACCTGGGCCTCCTGGATAACCGGGACCTCCGGGACCACCTGGACGACCTCCTGGACCGCCGGGACCACCGGGACCTCCTGGAGCACCGGGGCCTCCTGGATAACCGGGACCTCCAGGGCCGCCTGGACGACCTCCTGGACCACCAGAACCTCCAGGACCGCCTGGGCGACCTCCTGGATAACCGGGACCTCCAGGACCGCCCGGACGACCTCCTGGTCCTCCTGGACCCCCTGGTCCTCCTGGACCACCAGGACCGCCTGGACGACCTGGTGGACCGTAACCTGGACCGCCGGGTCCACCTTGACCTCCTGGACCACCAGGAACCGGGCCTTGGCCTGGTCTCTGTGGCTGATACTCGGTCTCTTCGATGCCGTTGCCCGAGGGCGGTGCCGGGAATGGAACAGACGGCTGCTTGTAATGGTAGCCGTCTTCTTGCAGATCTGTGTCCAGATGCGAGACATCGGCGCTGACGCTAGCCGTGGCCAGCAGCGCCAGGAGTGGGACAAAGAGCCTCTGCAATGGAGAAAGAGAGTGAGAATTAGATACATATTATTTTGATTTTAGAGAATAAATTAAAAAATTTAAATTTTTCATTTGATTCACGAATTAAAGTTATTATTAAAATGTAGTTTTAAATTTAAAATTTTGTTTAGAAATTAAAATTTGTTTTTAAAAGTAAAAATTTTAATTTGGTACGAAAGTTTGATAATTAAAAATTTTATTTAAAAATTAACTCAAAAACTAAACTTTGATTCTATAATTAATATTTAAGTTTAGATTGTAACTTGGAATTGAAAATTAAAGTTTGTTTTTAAAATTTAAAATTAAATTTGACATTAAAAATGTGTTCAAAATTTAAATTTGATTTAAATAAAATAGATATTAAATTTAAAATTCGTTTTTTAACTTCAAAACTGAGTTTAAATTTTACATTTTTCAAATTTTCCATTCGATTTCAAAATTACAAGTTAATGATTTCGTATTTTAATACTAAAATTCTATTTTTATAGAGAAAATATGATTTCAAAATTAAAAAATCTCGGAGAAAAATTTAAATAGATTGACATTTGTCTAGGAGTCGCGGTTGTTGGCGCACGTTTTATCGATCGATTTAATTGATCATTTAATTTCAAAGGGAGTTGTTTGTGAAGAAGAAAATGATCGACGGCGGAGAGATGTTTGCTAATGTTATTAAAAATCTCGGCGCATCGTCCACAAGTCACGACTCAATCGGCTGCATCCTCTCCAGCTCCCGCATCGACCTTTCGTCTTCACAATCTTCGTTCCTCGCTTTTCTCATCGCCATCATCTTCGCTCTTGTATTTCCACACGGAAGACCAGATCGACCTCCCTTAACCTCCCTTAACCCTCACTGGCACAACACGGAGACACGGATTTATGAATTATGCATTTTCAGACTTCCATCAGTTATTCTATTATATTTAGTTTTGGTTTTTTCATATCGTGAGACTTTACTTTAGTATTTTATTTATTATGTTTTGTTTATTTAGTTTTTGTTTTGTGTTTTTTTTTTGTTATTTTTTTACTTAGTATTTCTTTGAAGTAATTTTTGATATTTTATTTCTTTGTCTTTGTTTCTAATCTTGTATTCTTCTTTTGTTTTTTCAATGTTTTTCTTGTTTTTCTTTGTTATTATACTTTTCTTAAATTCGTATTTTTTATTATTGAGAAATTCTTCTTGGCGTTTTTCTCAGACTTCACTTCGTGATTTTTCTTCACGGCTCCTGCACAATTTTTTCCTCCTCCACCCCCAAAAACAGTGTCGTCGTCGTCCACCACTCACCATTGTCGCTGTCGCAAGCGCTGTTTTGGACGTCTTTCCGACCAACAACAACAGCAGCAACAACAAAAAGGAAAATTCTGCTCCTCAATCGGTTGAAAGGTTTCGTTTTTCTATTATTTTTCGTATTTCGTCTTAAGTTTGGTTTTGCCGATTTTTATTAAAGGTTTATGTTGTTTTTCCTATTTGTTGTCGCCTCTCGTTTCCTATTCGACGGTATTTTCGTTTAGCGAAACCCGAACGCGACGAAACCCAAGTTCCGAATGATGCCCGATGGTTCTCCCTGCAATGGTTTATATAGGAACCGCCCCTGAGTCGAGCGCTAGAAGCAGGGATTTTTTTTCGATTCGATCGTCTCAGATGTTGCTCTTGCTTGCTGTTGTCGTCGTTGTCGTTGCTGTTGCTGGTTGCTGAAGTTGTTGTTGTTATTGTCTATGTTGTTATTGTTACTATTGATGTCGCTATTGCTGTTGTAGCAGTTGTTGTTGTTGTTAAGTAGTAGCTGTTGTTTGTGTTATTGTGTTTAGGTTGGTCTCTCGCCGGCTTCTTCGATGCTCTCAGATTTTATTTTCTAGTTATAGAGGTCTAAACAACAACAATAGGACAATACAAAATACAACAAAAATACCGCAAAAAATTGTCTACAGTAACTTACAACAACAACAACAATAATATCAGCAACCGTCTACGAGAGTGAGAAATAAAGTTTACGTCGTCGTCGTCTCAGACTCAAACTCAAATTCGCTCTCAGAGCTGAGTTCAGTAGTTGTTGTTGTTGTGTAGTTTTTGTTGATGGCGCTATTGTTGTTATTTTTTTTTTGTTATTACTGTTGTTGCTGCTGTTGCCGGTGTTTGGGTCATATTGATGTTGTTGTATGATGCCTCACTCTCCTCGGGGGATGACAAATCTTTGCCGAAGCTCAGCTTCAAAACGAGCGTTTTTTTTTTGGTGATGCTGCCGTAGTTGTTGTAATGTTATTGTTGTTACTGTGATTTTGTTTGTTGTTGTTTTTGTTGCACCAACTGATCGACTTTTGCCATCGATGTAATTCATTGTTGCCATTGTTGTTTTTGTTATTGTTCCATACCTTATGACGTTCTGACGACGCCGATGTTTCTGTCAACCTCATCCTCATCGTCTTCGTCGGCATCAGTTTCGTAGTGTCTTCATCATTGTTGTTTCTAGTATTGTTGTTGTTGTAATTGATCTATTGTTCCTCTTTTTTGGATTTACTATTGTTGCTGTTGTTGTTGGTATTGCTTCAATTACCTGAGCCTTTATTTCCCATAAATGCTGTGCGTGTTTAATGAATTCATCGTCCATCAACTTCATCATCGTATTGGTTGTTTTCGTGTTCGTCATCATCATTATCACCAAAGCGCCGACATCTGATCGTTCGCCTCTGGATGCCAAATTAGGCTAAGCCCCAGGGGTGGCAAACGATGGCCCGGTCATGTTCACGCACATTTTCTACAATACTGTAGAGGGAGAACGGATTGCCCACCTCTGGTTTTTGTTAATTGAATTCATGCATGTATGACTTTTATCGTTTTTTTTTTAGTTTTTTTTTTTATTTTGATTGATTTGATGACGTTCTTCTTATTGTTGTAGTAGTAGTACATTTTTTTTTTTATGATGGATATCCATGTTTTTCCTTTTTGGTTTTGTTGTTTTTTTTTTTCTCTCTTCATTTCCTCATTGTTGGTGTAATTGCAAATTTATTAATGATTGCCTATGAGCATAGATCACACGCATCCACACACACATATCTTCATGAAGATTGATAGACAGACATGCAAACAGATGTCATGTGTCATATACGACATCTGCATAATTGAAGAGATAGAGATATGAGATTCTCGGTGTTGAATTCCTGGA